>VXAL01014289.1:141825-156116 GCA_013399475.1 Chauna torquata | reverse complement strand
GTCCCCCCGTCATTCCCCCCCCCCCCGCCCCGAAAGGGGAGGAAGTAAGAACATTTAATGAAAACAGGACTGTAGTTTTATTCTAATTTTGCTATTTGAGGGCAGCCTAGCAGTATACTTATGAGAAACAAAGCCATGTAATTATTTTTGTGGTCCTAAAACAAAAGAATTTCATCAACCATTAATGCTGGTTAAACTTCAGTAGCTGTATTGTCACTAGGATTATAATGGAATTAACTACAGTTGTGTGTGTTTAACATGAGCTAAAGCTGTGGCCGTTTCTTCTTTTGGTGTGGCATCTCTGAGACGTGTTACTGCTTTCAAGCTGTGTTGTGAGCCCTGTGTCCTGTTTACGTTCCCAAGCCCCTCTGGACAGTGGAAGTTCTGGTGCAGCAGAGCCTTTTTTGCCTCTGGATTGTCTCAGTTTCATGGTGTCAAATTCTTCCCTAGATGTAGGGAGACCTTGAACATTTGAAAGGACTTTCAGGACAGAAAGAACATTTGCAGAAACAGAGGTGAAGTAAATACAGTTTTTCTGCTGTTCTTTTGGCTGCTCATTTTTAATGGCTGCATAAGAGAATTCTAAAAGTGAGTATTTATAGGGGAATAAAAACAAGGGCACCTTTCCCCTGGTGCTACCTGATGATTACCTGATGATTCTCCAATGATTTCTCCCACATAGAGCTGCCCAGCTTTATTTGTCAGTGTCAGGGGAAGGTGAGGAGAGGTCTCTATCTGCTTCATGCTGTTCCTCCCTTTTGTGAGAGTACTTCTGCACCTTTAGTACAGAGAGGCTGAATTTGGAAAAACCTCTTATTCTCTGTTGTTTCCTTATCCTGAAGAATAACATTGTGAAGGATAGATAGCGTTTAGCTTTAAATGAATTTAATGTTTTTTAATTCAAGTAGCAGCTTCAGTGAATGGTTATAAAATGGCATTACACTACTTAATTTTAAAAGGAAATGGAAAAAATGTCTGACACAAAGGCATCTGAAATGAGGCGCTTGATTCATGTAGTATACTAAGAACACACCTAGTGGAAATACTGTGTGAGAGTGTTAAAAAATAAAACATAGACTCACTTAGTCCTGAGTATTTAAAAGTAAATGGGTTAGAAGTGAAGAGAACGGGTGGAAAATGAGTTTTCCTAGGAAATATACTAATGTGCTTCAAATTGTGCTAGAATCTTACAATAGGTATTTTAGTAGTGTGCACAATAAATGTGAAGTTATTATTTAGTAATGTGAAAAATAATGTCAGCAATAACAAGGATGGGTAATGACAGTCCAGCAGCATTTTCTGGCTGAGAGTACCAAGGGAAAAACTAGTATTACTCTACAATTAGCAATGGATTGTTTATACATTTTTTTCCTACTTCCTTCAAGCTGCGTGTCAATCAACTATTACTATGCTTTTTTATGTCAGTGCATTATAGGGCAGATTTTCAAAGCTACTCATGGAAGATTTAGCTACATTAAAGGCTTTGCTTGAATAAGAAATTCCCTACTGGCTTTACAGGAACGCCCAAAAGCGTCAAACATGTGGATGCGGCAAATAGCTATGTGGCAGAGCATCAGGAACCGCAAAGACGTAAGTGTAGTATATAGAATCCTACAGAGAAGGTGAAAAGTAAAAGCAAGTATGGTGAATATTTTGTGTAATAAATATCTTTAAGGATACAGAGTAACTGCAGAAAAGTCATTCAAGGCCTTGTCTCCTTTCCCATTCCTCTTAGTCTGACACACACAAAAAATTAGATTTCACCGAGTGAGAGAAAACAATTCTTTTTTTCTCCTTTGCAAACATATTCAATGATACTTGCTTTGCTTCTTCATATTTCTTTTCCTTATTTTCATTCCTTGAATGGCAAATGTTTACAAAGCATCTGCATTTGTATGAAACATGACAAAATTATTAGATAATTGTTGGGCACAGTGCTAGATGCAGTGAACATATACTGAACATGTAAAGCTTCTTTTCTTGGAGGAAGAGTTTGCTGTTGGTTGCTAACTGCAGGTCATTTGCACCAAAACTATTTTTGAAAATATCTTCAGTGCAGAGATAATGTAATAAAGGAATAACTAATATTTCACAAAGTGTTTCTGATTATATAAAGTGTATTTAGTAATGTAGTATTAATTTGCATACCCAATGTTATAAACCTTTCAATTATAACAAAGATTTTTTTCTTTTTGAATTGGTAGTTCCTTTCAGCATTGTTCTAAAAGGGGTGAGAAAGTCTTTGAAACAAGTTCTTACATCCTAAATTAGCATGGATTAAGTTCAATATAACATTGAAGCAACATGCTGTTAAACTTTAGCAGAGGGGAGGGTACTTAGTTCTTAAAGTACTTAGTGCAATGAAAATATTTTTCTTTTGAAATTTTTCTCACTATACTCTCCAGGTTTTGATATCTTTGGAGAGATGGAGATTTGCAAGGGTGAAATTGAAGCCTGAATATTTAGTGAACTTTATGGTATTTAGAAGAACAAGGAATTGAACCTTTATGAATTAGACATTAGCATTAATTATTAATATCAATACAAGCATAATTTGTTAGGCTGTTATTTGACACCTTTGAGATCTAGAAGAATCCCTGAAAATTTGTTTTGATGTTTGCCTGATACTCTACTTTTTTTTCCCCCAGATTTAATTCATCTGTAGTAACTGGTTTTCAAAAGTAGAATTTGAGTTTTCTGGTTTTCTATGCTTAGCTTCTTGCATTCTTCCTTTCTACTTCCCTCCACCTAACCTTGTTCTTACCCTGAATGTCTGCTAATGGTTCTCGTGTTTGCTGTCTCTGCTGGTCCCACTACTGTGACGACCTTTAACACACAGCAAAGGACAGCGTTGCCTTATCCTCTCTTGTGAGCATACGTACAAGATTGTGGTCATCTTTGCTGGCTTCGGTCATTTAAAGCTCTGTATTTAAATTTTTTCAGATGAGCCCTGAGGCTTCTGTGCGTGTAAGTGTTTTTTCTCAAAGGAATATCCATTTCTTACAAAGAAAATGCTTGCTTGCAGGGTACTGGCACTGGTGTTTTCCTCTGATTGCATCATGGAGATTTTGTATCGTTTAACTTTTTCGCTGCGGGAGATGGCTTTGTGGCACATGACAGAGGGAAGCACTGCAGAGCAGAGGAGCTCTGGGTTTAAAGCAAAGTCTGTGATTGTATGGGCTAAAAGCAAAAATCGGCTTGGGGAAGAAAAAAACTGTTGGCTAGAAGAAATCTCTTATCTGGCGTGACTCTGAGACATAATTGAATGACTAAAGTAAATATTTGTTTGATGTGTCATGAAAAGTACCCTGGCATCCCAATTAGTGGAAATGCAAATTATTTTAGATACAAAAAAACAAATTAGATGACTTCTGGATGGCTCCAAACACAACAAGGACCAAGAGTTCAGCATCTGTCATGTTAAACTGATTAAAGAAACATATTCTGGTTAACTTCTTGTCTGTAATTGCATTAGTGTTTGAAATTTTCTTTTTCATTGCAGCATGTAGCTTTGAAGTATTAATTTACATAACCTACTATTTTTAGGATCAGTTTCCTTGGACTGGCTAATCTCTCCTATGTTGTAAAGGAACCTACTCCATGTATATGCTGAACGGAACAGTTCTTTAGTTACCTCAAAATTAATTTTTTGGTGTGTGCTCCTACTTTTGGAAAGCTCAAGATCTGTTTTATTAAAAATAAATGTGATTCATACCTGTAATTCACCATTACCCAGCCTTTAAAACAAAAATAAGACCTACACATTGGTCTGCATTGGTTTAACTACATGAGTTTATTAAACAGGGAAAGCTCTACCATGAGGATATAAATGGTTGTGGAAAATACTAAGTGGAGGAAAATTGGCTGTTTTTCAATTTTGCAGTGTTTACTTGCTTTTCCTATCGTGGCAGTAGATTTTATTTTGTAAAACTTGTTAAACAAAGTGACACTGAAGATTAAATCTGAGCAGCTAAATGAAACATCTAAAGTGTAAATTTATCGTCACTTGAGTGGAGCTGGAGGCGTGCATGCTGATTCCCATGCTGGTGTCCGAGGCCGCGAGGTGCTGAATACAGCCCGTGGTGGAACAAGGCGGGCAGCCACTGGGAAGGAAGATTTGTGATGACTTCTGTAACAGGCATTCTGCCCCTGCTTTTCTCTCTAAGGTCTGGCTTCAGGGAAGGAGGTTTCTGATGGCGTCACATTCTTTGGCAGTGTCTCATTTCAGTTTGCAATAGGTGATGCATTGACCACAGGGGAGAATGGGCTTTGGGGGAGGTAGCTCTGGTGACTCACCAGAGTTTTTCAATAGCTGTTCTCTTAGTGATCAGGAGAGTGGAAGTCATTTAAATTGCCTCGGGAATTATGTTTTACCTGTCGAACAGCAGCACTTAGAGCAGGGTGGATAGAGTAGCGGGTGAAGGTACCAAGGGCTGGGGACCAGCTCCTCCTCTGCCCCATATCTGACTGCAGGAGCTCTGGATGCCAGATTTCCATTACATCTTTCCAAAGATTTTTTGAGAGAGCATAAAGACTGGCTTGTTCCTTGAGAGTAATCAACGTCAGCCTTTTGCAGTTTGAACAAAAATCTTAACAGCAGTTTTACCAAATAATCAGCAGATGTTTTCCCTGCCATCCAATGGGAAAACAGTCATGTTTTAAGATGCTCTGTTGTTGTTTTTATTCAGTATGTAAGGTATTGTCCAAGAAATACAAGGGTGACTTGGGAGTTTCCATGAAGCTGCCTTTCAGTATTCTTTTAAGGGAATAATTTTTATTAGTAAAATCAATGTCAGGCATTTCTTCCTATTGCACTCTGCTGCCAAGCAACTTGATTCTTCAGTCAAGCTTGTGCCATCTGTTTTTAATTCAAATCTTCATTGTAATTGAATACTGTGTTATCGAAGTGACTGTAGTTGTTCCCATTCACTAACAAGGTACATAGCTTGCTGACATCTGCATATGGATAGGTTTGAAACTTCTTGTATCCTGTAATCATTCCTTGTTAAAGAAAAGATGTGGCAAAGAATGAGCCCTCAGGAGCTACAGACTGGGGGCATTTGTGGAGGGGTTGTCAGAATTCCTGTAATAGATTATTATGCAGTGCAATTGCAGCCTATTGTTTCAATGTATTGTCTTAAGCTTGACTTGCATCTGCGTAAGTTCGATGCTAATTTAGAGCATACTGGTATCAATTCAAGGATTTTTTTTTTGGTGGTTCTGTTTTGGTCTGATTGCTTCAATGATTTCCTCCAATTAGGCAATGCTGCAAGGTATCTGTAGGTTAAGCTGATTGTTGTATCCTAATGGTAACAGGGTAGTTTGTTTTCTGCATCACCGTAACACTGGATGTTATTCTTTCACTCCATGGCTTATGGTTCAAGGGGAGGATTTTACAGCAAAAATGATGACTTTCAGGTAATGCTTTTGAGTTTAGTTTGTGGTGACTCAGATGTTTTAGTATGTAAATAATCCCATTTAATTATATATATTTTTAGAAATGGTTAGTTATCCTTTCAACTGTTTTTGTACTTTTTAATTTAAAATAATTTTAAAGATAGTGTTTAGGAATTTTTATCAATAATTACTTGCCAAGAATGTGCTACATTTCTGTTCAGGTGACTGGGGGAAGCTGACCAGCTCTAGATGTTACATTTTTCAGCCCTAGGTAAGGGAGAGGGAACTGTGCTGCAGTGTCACGCATTAGTCCGCCAAAATAACACCCAGCAGTTGAAGGAATGCAATGAACCTGGTAAACTGTTTTTCTGATAGCGCTATAGAAAACTTGAGAAAAAGGGGAAGCTCTACTAGCAAAGTGTATTTAAGCGAGATTTTCATCTTCTTGGGGAAGAAACCTGATAAGCCCAAATTGTCCTTAGCCTCCCTCTGCTACTGAGGTTAGGAAATAGTAGAAAGGGACATGTGGAGAAGCTGCTCACCACTCTTCCAATAAATCAGATGTTGCAGATAGGTCAGAGGTAATCCAGGATTTGTCTTTCTGTTCAGTTTCTTCGTCTTTAATGATAGCATTTGTGCTTGTTTCAAGTAGTTATAGATGTAATTTGCAAATGACCCAAAGCTTATTTTTCTTTTTTTTCTCTGAGAAATATGACCTTTAAACAAACAAACTTTCTCTACTTTGTCTTTCATTTTGGTTTTTATTACTCTGCCCTTTTTGACCTGGAGGTTTTGACCAACTATCTGCTCTTTTAGCCTTCTAAGCCTTTTGCAGTGATGGCATAGGTATCTGTGTAATACACGTAAGCTATGTGCTGTGCCGTGCCACAGGTTGAAAACAATTTTGTTATTGTATAAATTGGTTCATAATTCTTTTTGCTGTAGTGCTAGCTCAGAAGTAACAATTTAAAGTAAATGTATTCTCATTTAGAAAACTGCATCCTAAAAAGGTGTTTAATATCTAATAATATATTACCATGCATCAAAACTCCTGAAATCCATGAGTCAAACTCCCATTGGTTGCAACAGATATTTTTACAGGGAGAAAATGGCAAGTTTCACTCAGCCTTACAGACTGTTAATTTTTAAGTGTGCAATTATTAGATCTGAAAGCATACTGTAAATCAAATCATATATTTACTAAGATGTTTTGTTATAAGTGTTTAATTTTGGACACAGGGAAAAAGTGACTGAGTAACCTGTTTGTCTAGCATGTACTGATTGAGTTTTTATTACCTTGTTTGATGACATATACAGAAAATTCTTAGGAAACATTTTGAGGATCTGCATACTTACTATTTCGATATTGATAAGCTTGTACTGCAGAATTAAATACAGCAGCCAGCCGCTATGGAACTGAAAGGTAAAGGAATTTTCTTATGTGATGCTATCTGAAGGACAAAAAGTGGAATAAATCATAAATCAAGATTAAAAAAATTTTTTTAGGTTTTTAGGTTTTTTTGTTTGTTTTAGACTTTTAGTTGTTTACAGGACACAGGCTTTTTTGGTAGTATGTGTTATTTATGAACTCAAAAGATTATTGGAGCTGTCTTCCCTTTTCTAGCTTTAGAACTTAAGACTGTTATGCTGGGTATTTTATTTCTACTACTGTTCTAAAAAGCAAGACTGGAAATGGAGGGTAGCATATCCTTTGCAGCTCTGAAACAGTAGATTCCTTAAATAACAAAATTATTGGCTAAAACAATTTGAAGCCAGCATAATTCCACTTTTACAGCCGAAAGAATGGTGCTGTCTCAAGGATCATTGTAGAGGAGGTAAAATATATGCATATTTGGGAGATTGTCCAAAGATTCCAGAGTAGAAAATAGTGACCTGAAACACTTTGAACACAAGCAGTAGTCATAAAATACATTCTTTATGCTTATAAGCATTGACATTGTTTACATTAAACATTTGCTTGGAGCAGTATTCAAGAGTAGTCCTTCTTTTTTGGATTATCCGATAAGTAGTAAACAAAATAGCTGGAAACATTTTATTATCTGCACAGTGAATATCTATGATTCACACACACAAGTCAGTGTCTTGTTTTTTTCTTCTTGTCCTTTCCTTTTTCTGTAATCTGTTAATAATTTAAGTGTAACTTTTCCCATCTAATGTGAAGTTATGTTTATTTCCTGAATTATGCAGATTGCCTTCATCAGAGGAGTAAGTCTGGATTATTATTTCACTTTGTCAGTACTCGTTATGTGCTACTAAGTTTCCAAACACAAAAAAGATGGTATCCAGAAAGGCTAAATAAAATGCCACAGCCAGAACTCCAGTTTTTGAGTGACATTATTAACATAGCATAGCAGAGAGGTTGTCGTACATTTCCTTTCATTTGCAAATAAGTGTTAAACTAAAGCCACTGGGCTGAAATTTTACTTAGCTGCTTGAAACATTTCAGCAGGAAGCTTCCCCCCCCCCGATATGAACTTAGTGGAAAATAGTGGAAGATGGACAATTGTTTTTGCCCATTTTAACATTCCTATGTTTATTTTCTTTGAACTAGCAGGCTCTTGTAGATATATTTTGGATGTCACTTGATTTGTCTTTTCGTTGTTGCTATGATATTTTGTCTGAATTTAAAAAGTTATAAACTTTGGGAAACTGCAGCTTTCCTGTACCTGGGAGGGTTGCAGCAGTGATGGTGGTTATACACCTGCACGCTGCGTGCTGCGGCTGTGGCTCGTGCTGGGGGCTTCGAGCAACTGCGGCTGCCGGCTCTGGTCTGGGCAGCTGAACTGGAAACGGGGCTTCCCTGTGGGCAAAGGCAATGAGGAGGAGGTGAAGCCAGACGTAAAGAAAATTGACTGCCGTGAGCTTTCTGGGAGTCTGTTAGAAATAAGACTGGAGGTTGACAGAGAGGGTGGGAGTCTCGGAGGACAAGAACACGTGCAGAGAGTGCAAAGTGATGTAACTACAAGCTGGTGCGTGAGGGGAAAACTTGGGGGGAGAGATCAGAGTAGAGCTACCTTTCGGTAAGCGGGTTCTGGATTTGAATTTGCTGAACCGAGAATTGTAAGCGATTGCCTCTAGAAGGCAAAGAAAGAAGTGAGATCGTGTAGTTGGTTTGTCACCAGCTTGGGAGCCAGCGGTAGGTGTGGTGCGGTTGGCTGTGTCCCGTCCTCAGACATGGGGCACTGTTGACACGGGCAGGCCTGCACTGAAGCCTACCTGCATTGGATAGGTGGGCAGGCCTGGATTGCTAGGGATGGGGACAAAACCTCTGAATCCTTATGAGGTCTCCCCATTTTGTTCATCGTGGCTTTGAACTGGACCCAGGAGGAGCTTTGGGCGTTCCACACCTGTGCACACACAATAGCTTTTGAATACATTCCATGCACATATGGAGGGCTGTACACATAGGAATAAAGAATTATCTGCTGTTTAATTCCATCTTACCATGTAGATGACATCCTCTTGGTTGCTGTTTAGAAGAGAATCATTAAGTTTTGTTGAGAAGCTTTGGAGCTGGAGGGAAGGAGTTGGGGCCTGAGAGCCAGTGATGCCAAGGAAAGGGTGTGGTGGTTGTGGATATATGTTGTTGTCCTTTATGAAATGCTGATGAAAAGTCTGGCGTTATGTAAAAGCATTAAGTGATCAGTGAGCAAAGTTAAATATAAAGGAAGAGACAATCTGTAATGTCAGCAGACTGGCACTCTAACAGAACTGTTGCACCTTGCCTTTCCTATGGGAAATCTGACCTCCAAAACTCAGCATCATTGTGTGTTGCCTCAGAAAGTGACATTCAATTCTGAACAAATTGTATTAATATTTTTCCTTCCTTCGGCAGTTGTGCTTTATGAGACACCAATAAATCAGCTCCCTTGTGTTAGTGCACTGTTTCATGTATGATTTTGTGTGTATGTCATACTAATAAGTGGTGCATCTTAAGATGAGCAAGAGTTTGGCTTCCTCAGCAAATTGGAGTACTGATCCTATCCTGCATGTTCTTGTAAACAAGAACATCTGCTTTATGACTGCTTTAAGATGAATGCATTAAGGATACTGCAATCTGTTTGTAATCATTCAATAAGAGTATGATGGTGAAGAAAGAATCAGGAAAATTCATATATTCCTTTAAGAACTTTTATTTTTTGATACTGAGACCAGCTTAATTCACCAGTATAACTGATGATCTCTGGCTTTTGCTGTCTACAGAGGTTGAAAAATAAGATGGTTGTTTTTTCCATTATTAACAAGTACCTTTCTCATTCATTTCAGTGTATCAGTATAATGGTGACTAAAGGAGATATGAGTGAAGCACAAAGTAACTTGTTATGCAGTATTGCATACCCTATTAAACCATGCAGTGATTTTTTATTTTTATTTGTATATGCCTATCAGCTAGCTATATGGTGAGTTCAATTAATTGGTCCAGTCCCATGTTTGAAAGTGGGCATCCATTTAAGTACCTTGCTTAATATGGACTTTTCTGGTAACTGCCCAGAATGACTTTGAAGAGTGTCGGTTCTGAACTGTTCCCCTTGCCTGTGAGTCAGGCAGCCTGACATGCTGTAGTGGCTGCAATATATTTATGTGCTTAGATTAGCAGTATCCTCTCCAGGATTGGGCAGTTACACAAGGACAAAACTAAAGCAATGGAAAATGCCTACGCAGAAGGTTGTGGGTGTTGCTGTTAATATTTTAGGGAGCCTTTTAAGGGGTGTTATATTATGCGTCTGATATAATAGCATGCAAAATGCATGAAAAGTTGTGACTGCAAGAAACAGTCCCAAAGTACCTTAATCCTTATATTGATAACACTACTATTGGGTTACACGCTTTTAATCCCTGAGGAGTTGTCGCCTGACATTAAACTGTCCAAATAGTATTTATATCTGCTGCTGCCCTGCAAGATCACTTAACCCTGCACAGCAGTTTAAAAGTAGTTAATGACAGACCCGGCATGACTTGCCCCTTATGAATGATCACATAAGTTCGACCTGTGCTGTCATGGTTTATGGAGGAAGGCAGTTTGTCCATAGCCTGCTTCAGCCACAGCAGGTAATTTGAAATGAAATGAGACAGTTTCTACAAGCAGATTGATTTGGGAATCTTGCCTGTTCTTCCCTTTGACCCTTGACAAGTTGACACTACAAAGATTGTGACTTTAAAAAATGATTGGGTGCAAATACATTTAGGTAGATGATTTACTATGTGTTAAAGCAAGGACAGTGCATTTAGAATGGAGCTGTAAGGGAAGGTAATTGTGAACTTTAACAACTCATGTTTTATGTTTCTGTATCTTATTAATTATCTGACTAGGTGAATCTTCTGGTAACAGTGGACCAAATACTTTATCTGAGAAAGTCTGTATAAGCGTCCATGGGTTCTGCATATTAGTATTCAGAATTTTACCTATACAGAAATAAGTGTATCTAATTGAGAAATTCAATTGGAATGCTTTCTTTGATTGGACTGTAAGGGTTAAGTCTGAAGAACATCTGAATGTGTAGGTTTCCCAATCCAAAGATGTCTTTATTTTGTTATCCTTTTGTAAATGCAGTAATGCAAATACAAATATTGAAATAGCAAGATTCAACATGTGA
The DNA here is from genome assembly GCA_013399475.1 of Chauna torquata. Classification (NCBI taxonomy): domain Eukaryota; kingdom Metazoa; phylum Chordata; class Aves; order Anseriformes; family Anhimidae; genus Chauna; species Chauna torquata. Next base: position 145,104 of record VXAL01014289.1, on the reverse strand, counting down.
TAGGTAACTGGCAAATAGTGAAATAATGAAATGATGCCAGAAAGAGAGATAAAATCACAATTATGTGTCTATAAATATTTTGGTCTTGCCAAGCCTACACCATCTTAGTTAAAAAGAATTATGTGGACTTTACAAGATCCTGTATGAAGATTTTGAGTGCCTTTTTCTGATATATGTAATTGAATTTTTCCCCAAACCATTTTGTTATTAATTATGTCATTTAAAAAATAAATAGCTAAAATGTATTTCTTCTGAAGAATTACCCTGTGATGACCCAGATCCATATGTAAAGCACATGTACAAATACTGTGGAGAACGTATCGTATGAATTTCATGATAATTTTAAATTGAATGTGTAATTAAGTCACAGTCCTAGAAAGCAGAAACTTATCTCTGTTAAGCCACCTACCACTGAATGTGCTATGAGTGTGCAGTTTTAAATGCATAAGGCAAAGTAAATGTTTGCACAGTCAAAGTTCATCTTTCTGCAGATCTTTCTCCTAGTGTCTGTTTGAAATGCTTTGTATGAAGCATAATTTTGTGGATGCTTGTAAAAAAAAAAAATCTTTTCAAATTATTTAATATCCTTTCGACTGTGTCTTCACTGAACTATGTTAAAAGTATTTTGCTGAAATGTTTCTTTATGTTGTCCATTGGGTTTAATAGACATGCCATTTAATAAGCTCTCTACCTGTAAGGATAGACTATTTGACCTTTGTGACCTGCCAGTGGTAGACATAGTATAAGATTGCTTTGTGAAATAAAGCTGTCGGTAACATCAACAAAATAAAAAATGATCGTATTCCAATACTCTCTGCTGAGTACTATGACAGCACTGAAATATGGAATAAAATTGAAAGTAGATTAGTTTTGGCTCCTAAGTCATGTTTTGACAAGATATAAGAGAGGAGAACATATCTTTGAACTTTTAGTTTTAAAGTTTTTTAATGAAAATATTTATCATTTTGTAAGGTTCCTTCTTTCTTTATCACAACTGGGCTGTATAACCTTAAAACAATCCATTCTCTTATTGTGAGGGATATAAATACTATACTATCTTTTATATTAAACATCATAAAGGATACATGCACAGTATGAAATTGCTTGACACTTGCAAGTAAAGGACTGTCATGTTAATAAAAACCTTATTGAAGAGGTTGAAAAATCAGTCATTAATAAGCCACATATTTTTAAGCTATGTAAAGCATGTAAATACTGCAGACAAGAAGGCAGTTTTTGCCATATTTCCTCCTCTTTTTGAAATGCTTAAGGTCTAAAGCAATACTGTAAATAAGAATGATCAGGTTGCCTGTTCTGTGGTTATTGTAAACTTTAAATGATTTGAAAAGAAATTCATTAATATTTTAATTTACAATGATTAATCAAATCAAATGAAGGGTTTGGGGGAGAGCAACACTGACATGATTGTGAATGCTAGAATTTATGCAACTTGCTTTCAATCTCTTCTGAAAAAATCTAGACTACCTGCCCCCTGCCCAAAAAACCCACAAACAAACAAACAAAAAAAACAAACCAAACAAAATTCCCAAATCACCAAAATCCAGTTTGTAAAATAGCTACACAGCATGGAAAATGGAGGGGAAGCTATGTGAAAATGGTGAGATAGTCTTTCTGTCTTCATCTGCATGTATAATAAATACAAAGCCAATTAATTTAAACCTCTCAGTCTATGGTTAACATCACTGACTTTCCCTTTGTTCAATTTTTCAAATTACTTTAGAAAGAAAAAAAGTGGCATAAGCTGTTGACTGTTTTTTAAATGTGTATTGGGAACAAAAAGTCTAAAACGTAAAAAAAAATTATTATTATGATGGCAGCAGGGAGTAAGTTAATTGACATAACTCTTATAAAATGCCTTTTAATTCAGTTCATGTCATTTGACTCTTCTGTTCTTCTAAGTGCTGCATTGTTAGTCTAATATGAATGCAGGTTTCTCCCCCCCCCTTACCCCCAAGTATTGTCAAGTTAGTGAAACAGTTTTTATGGCAGGTATTTATTTCTGAAGATGTAGAAATTAAATATGTTTCATGGATGAAGTCACAAGATTTCTACAAAGGTGTTGGTCTCCCTTTGATTTCATGAAGTCAGGACATTCTCTAAACACTGTAGGAAATGCAAGATTTTTTTACACTGCCTCATAAACAAAAACACTCATATAAAATCAGGGAGCAATGTATAGAGATTGTCTTGTACAATGCATGTAAGAGGACTTCTGATGGATTTTTAGCGGAGTTTTATCATGCTCTAAGACTCAAAAGTTTAGTAAAATAATTTGAACAGATTACAAAAGGAATATTTTTAGGACCATCTTCAAATTGTACCTCAAGAAGGTTGAAATGAAGAAAAGTAGGGAAGCTTTCAGGAAAATGTACTCGGTCTATATTAGACTATATTAAACACTAAATGCATTGGACTGTATTATTATTTGTTCCACAGCTTTAGTTTTGCCATTTCTAATGCTGTGAAAGCAATGTAAATGGATTATCCTTTGGCCCTGCAGATGGTTTGAGATGATCTGTTGCTGAGATCATTGGTGGAAGCAGAGTTGTCTCACTCTTTGAATTAGGTTAATCTCCATTACTATTAATTTCTGTGACTGTAAAGTGTGCATGTCCGTTGCAGCAGCATCTTTGCCTGGGGAATATTTGAGGTCTCAGCCCTTCAGGATTGCGTCAGTGCCGACGGCCAGCATAGCCCTAGAAAATGAGGCCATGGAGGAGACTGCGGCATTTCAGCCCACCAACCTGGTAACTGCTTGTTCCACTATGGTCTAGGGAGGAGTAATCTGCTGGAAACATCAAGTACCTGTTTACAGCTGGGAATATCTCAGGAAAAGGGCAAACTCTTCCTGGCACAGTGAGATACTGATTCTGTGTGCCAGCCGGGTAAATGTGGCTTGGTTTGTCAGCGGCAGTGCACAGCTGTGTTGTGAATTTGCTTGAGCCAACGGGAAAGGTCCCTCTAACCTTCCCCAAATTGTGAATCAATACAGTAATATTTCTTGCGGCAGGAATCTTTTTTTTTTTAATTATTATGATATAATATACGTAGGCATTGGAGTCCAAAAACATTGTCAGAAGCTGTCCCTGTTGTGCCTGCAACTTAAGATCAAGTTTTGAATACACCTAATTTTAATGTGACAAAAACGAGATCACGTTTTTTCTCTAGCACTGTTACATGTGACCAAAAGGTGGCAGCACTATCTCCACTGTCCTTGCACTGTCTGTTTAGACCTTGTCTTCTATATGTAGGGAAAAA
>VXAL01014289.1:103668-141793 GCA_013399475.1 Chauna torquata | reverse complement strand
GGGGGGTAGTGGTTAAAGGGAGACTGCATAACTGATTACAATAGTAGTAGCTTGTTAACACAAGTAATGGTATTAAATAGCTCTGCTTTGCTATCCAGTAAAGATACAGGAGTCATTCTAACAATTTTGAGTGTCACATGCAGGCTCTATACACAAAACTTCAGTGATTAAGCAAATGTCTGATTGTGTAAAACCAAATATTCTCTTACCCAGATCAGGGAGTGGCAGTTGATAACAGAAGACTAAATCAGCTGCATCAACCCCTGTCGCACTGAGAAAGCTGTGCGCTGCAGCGCCTATTAACCAGAGCCAGAGCAGACTCTGCAGAATCCATCGCTGGCTGGCTGCCATTCGCTGGAGATTTTGATTAATAACTTCCAAGGTAGCAAAGAAAAGACTTTGCAATGATGGTTTTCTTCAGTTATTCTGGTAATTATTTTTGTGAGTAGGACGTGCTAGAGAAATGTTCTGCATTTTGACCAAGCCAAATTGCTTTGGAGAACAACCTTTTTAGCAGCTATTACTGCTACATATCACTTTTATGATCACAGCAAAATCATCTGAAATACAACTTATTTGTGTTGTACTGAGGTTTTCTTCTTTTTTGAGGATATATGTTTATTTCTTTTTCTTTCTTTTTCTTTCTTTTTTTTTTCCACCCACTATTGAATAAAGCCAATGCTACTGCTTGAAGGCTGCGCATTATTTTCTTTCTTGTTCCTGGCAAGTACTTTCCCATCCACTATTTCTTGACGATGCCTTCACAGTGTTTTTTGAGGAGGAGGCCTTGATGTGATTCCCTTCAAAGGCCGCACCAACTACTTTTCAATTTTCCATTGGTAATCTGTGATAGATTAAATGCACTTCATCGTGGATGTAATTCCATTCTAGTGGGCTCCAGAGTTTGTTGTGGAGTTAAACTTGCAAATAAAATGCACATGCTAGTGCTGGGAGATCTGTTAGCAGCCTGGATCACTCTTCCACTGTGTTTCTAATAGAAACAAACGTTAAAGGGGCTTAAAAAATGCCCTCTTACTTTCTGAGAGTCATAATGAAATGGTAATATACTTTGGCATTAAGAATCGCAGGAAACTCCTTATAGCAATGTGAAGCATCCTGCTTTCCCCTGTGGATGAATGAGCTGTTCTCCACTGCAGTTCGAATCCCAATTGACTTGAGGAGAGAGATGGGAGACCATAATGATGAATGAAACTGAGCGTCCCAGATGACAGTGCAGAGCAGTGCTGTTGTGTTGTTCACTTATAAAGTACTCTAGGTTATTTACTGGCATTTTTTTCAAGGTTACATTGCTGTACATAGCACAGGACAGATCTGTACAAGAGATACTATAGTCCAAGGCATTTCTAGTAGTAGTTCTTTTTTCGCCCTTTCATCTTCTCCCTCTCTCCCTTCCCCTTCCTCTCTCCACCCCCTTCCTGTTAGAGGTAGGGTTTACAGGATGACAAACCCCATCTATCTGAGCAGTGCTGGATCTGCTTGTACAGCTCTGTGTATGTTCCTGTAATGCAATATGTAGCAATTGTGTGTCAGCTCTAAAACAAAGTTTATGATATTTTTGAAGACTCTGTTAGTTCCTGTCAATGTTAACCTAGAAACAGCAACAGCAATTCACTACTCTGCGAATTTAGTTTATGAATCTGGTCGTGCTTGCCAACAGGACCGTATCCCACAAGTGGTGATGTTGTGCAGAGGAGAAATCAAAAAGGAGTGGGATGAATTTTTGAATGATTAAAGGTCTGTGATATTGCATGGCTTCATCACTGCCACCATTGTTAGCTTCGTGCAGAATTGCTCTCTCATGTCACTGGTAAGCAGTCGGGAATTTCTTAACGTACAAATGCAGCAGGAGTAGTGGTTTCAGGGGCACATCTATTTACCTGGGACTTGTGTATCTCTAATTTCAAAAGGGAATTTTGTTGGATTAAACCAAAAATATTAAATTTAATTAAAACCTAAAATATTAATTTTTTTTTTGAAGACTGATAGCGTCTGTCAGCAAGATTTTTTTTTCCTTGTTTGTATTTTGGATATCACTACTTTTTTTTTTTTGATAGCAGTCATGACCCTGTGTGTAACTTCTGTGTTACCCTAGCTGGTGAAAAACTATGAAATAGGCTGTAATCCTTTTTTTGAATATGTTAATTTTCTCTCTGCTTCATCTGGCCTTTAACCCCATAATAAGTGAGCACCTATCAATCATTCATTTATTTGTTTTCACAGTGCTTTGTGGAGGTAGGGAATACTGTAGAAGGGCAGCTGAAGTACGTGGTCTTTGTGGACTTCTGTTGCATCAAATAGGATACTAGTGGTTTACCCTGGGTTTTCTGGCTGTAAGGGTAAGGTTCAATAAACCATCTTACTTCTCCAATGCAGGGCAGAGGTAGAGGACTAAATATGAAAAAAGAAAAAATATCTAAATATGCATCTTCACTATTGCATGCAAGTACTGGACGTTTGCAATTTAAATAAATTACATGCAGACAAGACCATGTGCACAGCAGTCTGTGAACGTAACAAAGAGCTGAGCTTCGTGCAAACAGATTTTTACACAAAACTAGCATTCTCCCAGAATTCAAAAATGACCAGTGCAGTGCTCATCTGTATTCAAAAGAAATGCAGTTAAGCACTGATAGACTTGTTCCTTGAGTTTTATACCATGCCATTCTTACCAGTGATTTCTGTGCAGAGCAGCCAGATGCAGTGCTGTACCTTTCCTTTTTCTGTGTGTAAAAGTTGTAAATGCCTTTTTTTTTTTTTTTTGGCACCGAATTCTGTATTACAATAGCCATTCTTCTTTTCCTGAAAATTAGCTCTGTTTCAAGGTACCATTAGGCTGACTTCAAATATTTGGTCGCTCAGGTTTTCTTTGGACTCTTAGGCAAGCATTCTGCTATTGGCATAGCACTGCTGCAAGTGGCATATTCTTGGCTTGTTTTGAGGTGTATTGTAAAATATATTTCAGGCAGTCATTTGTACTTGTTTCTGGTTGAGTTAACAGGTTTTAGAGACAAGGTGGGATGAGCAGGAGCTGTTCTGCTGCTGCCAGCTTTCTGCTTGCTGCCTCAGGGCACTGGCTTTGGGAGTTGGCCTTGGAGATGGTGATTTTTTGGGTGGTTGTTGCTGGTAGCAGGTCCCGGGAAGCACTGTTATGTGCTGTGCTGAGAGACAGCCAATGTCCAGTGAGTGTGGCTGAAGTATGATGTGTCTGAAGTTGTGCTATTTATGTGTCATTGTGACCCAAATTCTCTAGTCCATAATTAAGCAAAGCTGCTTTGGGGCCTTCAGTGGGTATCTTGCTTTCCTTGATTTAGGACAGTAAGGTTCAGCTCCGATATTCTTCATTGTGTGCTTCCTTTATTGAACTTGTAATTGATATCACACAAGTTCCTTGATTCTTCTAGACTTAGGTGTGAGGTAAACAAAATGATTGCAATGTAATACGAAATATTTTAGGGGGTTGTAGAGTCCAATTTTGCTTTTTATTTCATAGGTGAAGGTGAAATGAAAGCTTCATCTGATGGGAGAAGTAATGATCCTTATGATGAAAGCAGTGACCTAAGATTTTGGAGATCTGTTTACTACTTGATTTTACCAGAGACGTCTTGAATACACCAGAAGTCCTTTTGTGCTTAAGCATGTCACCTGCAGAACAGAGATGGTAAGGACAATACTCTCCTGTCGTCAGGTAGGTATTGTACAGACTCTTCCAAAATGTAGCTGAGGGCAAAAGTAGGAAGAGGAGGGTGGTATGTACATGGCATGGTACCAGGGATCTTTTAAATACCTGGTGTATTAGATGTCATGATTTTGTTTACATCACTGTGTAAAGTCGTCTTCACAGCGTTGCTAAAGAACGGCTGTTTTACTCTACAGCTGAAGCGAGGGGCTGCCGAGTGTCCTGGTTTGTGGGAGGAGAGACCTGCTGGTCCATGGCTGCATCAGGAAGAGGGAATAACGTATTGTGGGTTTAGAAGGAAAAGCTGTAACAGTATAACTGCAGTTACTGCTTTTTCTGTTTGTTGCAGGATAGCCCCACTGTGAGGGTAGTTGTTTGATTGGAGATGTGGTAGCAATTTGTGCCAAGATTCAGTGTGGTGCTGATAAAGCTTTATTGCTGTAAGCCTTGTGTTGCAAGTTTTGAAGATTAGCAATGGCTCCTATCTCTGGGGAAGAGGAATCTGAAGAAACTCTTCTTTCATGGTTGGTAATGAAACTCTTCTCTCCCAGACAACCATGCCATTTCTTTTCTGAAATCCGTAATTATGTGACACTTTGATAGTGAAGCGATGATCTGATTAAATTGAAGACTGTCTTGTTTTACCCTTTCCCAGGGTCCTTTCCAGGGTGCATTATGACCTATTTCAAGACTTTTTTTTGGAGGGGCGGGAGGGGAAAATCAGCTCTTAACTTTGTCAGCTAGTCTATCCTACAGACTTCAGTTATACAAACTCCTGCTGCCCTGGTGTTACCAAAACAAGGGCAAGCTGTTATCTGCGTAGATACTCTACCTATCTTTGCTAATATTCAGAAAACATTGACACGCAGGCTCCTTTGGAGTAGGGCGGTACCACAAGCATTCCCGTCTAAACCTCTGTATCTCTGCTAAGCAAGCATTTATTTTATGTATATATAGATAGATAAGTTTATAATAAAATGAAAAACCTGTGTCAATATGGGTGTAATACCATTAACATTTATAGATATACAGGGTGAGTGACGTTTCTTGCCATCTTTTTGAGTCTGTTCCTCACTGGTACTGAATGAGAAATGAAATGTAACGTTGAGATGTCTCTTTGTTTAAAGTTTGTTTGACCTTCAAAAATATAACAAAAATAATCACAGGACTGGCTCAAAAATAATAGGGTTTTATTTTTAAGGTGTAAAATAGCATTTGGGTTCTTTGGGCCTGTTATCAGGTTTTGGAGCCTGCACGATACACTTAGATTGTTTCCAAACTTTTTTTTTCCTCTTATCATGAACTTTATTTTTTAACTGAGATCCTTGTGTATGGACTTCTCTCCAGGAGCTCAATGTTAATGTGATACATGAAATATCTTGCAACTTGCAGCAATACACTAAGAATTGACAGCAATTAGAAGTGGAATGGAATTTGTGATCTACTTTAGAAAGCAAGAACACTCTGTGATGTGAGGCAGGAATTAAAAGATATGTAAAATATCAATTATCTAAATTTGTTTACAGGTTCACCATAGTTGTATCCCAGCCCCTACAGAATAAAAACCCAACCCTGTTATTCTCCAAGAATAGAATACAAGATAGCTTTTAATTCATGCTTGCTTATTACTTTCAAAAGAAAACAATAAGTATTAGGAGTTGGCTTAACGTTTACCTAGTAAGAAAAAAACAGATGGGATCATGGATGCCTGCATGAGTACTTTATTAGAAGTATTTTATACCAAGTAAACTGCTGTACTTATATGCGGAATGTAATTTTTGGTAGGGTGGTTGGTGACTTGGTGTGGACCTGTAAGTGTCAAGAAATAACATGTTGTCTTGTTCTTCATAATATTTGTATTAAGCTTTTTATCAATGCAGGAAAGCTCTCCTACTCATAGAAATACCTAAGGCAACACTTGAAATTTTAGGTGAAGGGCATAATTATATTCTGTAGGGTTACAAGTATTATGAAAGGTCCTCACAGAAAAAATATGCAACTATTTTGTTTCTATTTAACACTTTTTGTAAAGGATTTGAGTGGAATGTAATTTTGATGACCTGAAAAAAAAAAATTTCCATGCTCACTTTCAGGAAGGGCAAGAAAGAGAACCTGGGGAACTACAGGCTAGTCAACTTCACCTTTGTGCCTGAGAAGGATACAGAGCAAATCGTCTCAAAGCTGCTTCCAGCCACAGGGAGAGCAAGTTGTCGATGGGGAGCAACCAGTGTGGAATTCACCAAAGGCAAATTGTGCCTGACCATCCAGGTAGCCTTTTGTGGTGAGATGACTGGTTGTGTGCGCAGGCAAAGCAGTGGATGTTGTATAACTAGACTTTAGAAAGACCTTCAACATTGTCTCCTCTAGGGCCTTGATAGCAATATTAATGAGATTAATGGAGTGGATAGGTGCCCAGAGAGTCTGTGGGCTATCTCTCCTTGCTGATACTCAAAGCTGGACCAGGTAAGTAAATCTATGGGCTGCCTGATGTAGTTGGAGTACATTTCAAAGCAGTCTTAGTAAACATATCTTACTCTTGGATCTTCCGCTCATGGGAAAGACCTGAGGCGGAGAAGGGTGCCAGAACTACGCAAAGACTAGAGTTGTGAACTGTGGGGAAAAAAAAAAAAAAATCATTTAAATAAATAGAATTTGCTAAATAATAGCTCTATTTTAGATTATCTAAATATTTGGAAGACAAATTATTAGATCAGCTAACTGTTTAAAACTGGAAACTTGTTTATGAGACAACCTTTTTGACGACTGGGGCTTCCAGATAGAATCCTGAATTTGCTTATTATAAGTATGCCCTAGTGGGCTGACTAGAACAATGAGTTTTTGTTGTACCCTGCCACTCTCAGCTTTTATCCTTCTTTTGATTTTTAATTCTATATATAATCTCTGATCTGTGCAGAGGTGCAAATAAAACAGTAGTAGAAGAAAAAAATATGGAATCTTTAAAAAAGAAATAAGTTGAATGTCAAGTTTTAAACTCCTCTGTTCAGTCATCCTGTTAGTGTAAATACATAAAACCAGCCCACTCACTGCCCCACCACCTCACCAGTTGGGTGCCAGGGCCTGAAGCACTGCGAAGCAGAGAAGCTTTTGGGAGATAGGCTTCCTTGGTGCAGCAGCCATGCTTTGTTGAGAAGAGGGCAGCCCCCAGGGACAGGAACGGGTATGGATCTTGGAGCTTTGGTGTTTGGGTTTTGTGTAAAACCTGCTGCTGACCATGTTGCTTGTTTTACATTAGGGAATGCTTTGAAGTGTTTGGTGAGACCAGATCTTCTCTGTAATGATAGTTTTGAAGTGTCAGGGGTAACCAGGACACCCCTTGAACACAAATGATGCAACTAGCTTCAATGGAAGGAAAAATAAAACTTTTATTTTTATCAATAGGAATAATAGCACATACTTCACTAACATATAGGCTGCATTGCCAAACAAAAGCAAAGTGTCTTTATGAGATATCTCCTGAGATAATTAATAAGTATTTTTTTGGATCAGGCCATTGACATGGTGCCCAACTAAAACTAAAGTTTTAATTGCTGAGCTCATATACTTTCCTACTGGTGCTTGATAGCAAGATTGAGTGAGTTCTATGTTCAATATGGTTTTATATGCGATTAGCCTTGGCTGTTTTAGGGATGCTGATATTGACAGGAAAAAAAAAAAGCTACTTCAGCATTTTTCTGGATATGTTTGAAAGGACCTCTCTCTTAGCTACATTTGAAAAATTTTGCAAGCTTGATGCCTCTTTTTGCTTGCTTGCTGAGATTTCAATAAGTATTTGTCATGTAAAAGAAGAATAAAATGCATTCAATATCTAGGTGCTGTTATTTAATCAGTGCTGCCTGGCCACAACATCTTACCCTCCTTGTGTTGCCTGACATGCATATTGATGCAGGTGTAACTTTTAGGCAGAGGAAGGAGCAGTGCAGCCAGCGGCCCCTTTCCAGGAGGTCACATTCTCAGTCTGGGAACATCCTTCTCCCATTGCTGAGTGTACTTGCGAGTGTGCTGGCTGGCTGACAAGTAGGAGAACAGCCGTGAGAGCCACGCATCTTCCCCTGAATCAAGTGACAGGGGTTCTTAAGAGATAATGACTTGCCAGCACTGGAAGTCCCTTTTGTGTTTTGGGGAAAAGCAGGGCACAGGTTACCAGCATTGCTTTTTTTTTTTTTTTTCTTAATTTTCTAACTGATCTGTCCTTTTCCCAGTGCTACTTAGAGGGTTTGTATGGACCTCTGCTCTTGATGTTCTCCCTCTGCTCACCACACTGAGTACTGTGTGGCCTCATTGCAGTGAGTGGCTGTAGAGCAGAGGGCAGGCTGCCCGCCTGCCCTGCCTTCATCTGGCTGTGGAGCTGCTGATCGTCCCTCTGCACTTGACCACCTTTAAGTCCAGTTGAGGCAGCGCAGACTTCTCCCCTGGTCCTTAGCCCCCGTAATGCTGTCTGAATTCCAAGTGCAGGGGCTTTAATAGCTTTGCAGCACCATGAGGTACAAACTCAGTGTCTGTTGCATTGCAGAATCCCTGACAGGAATACCCGTTCTGGGAATTGTAATTGAGGTCCTGTAGCAGTAGCAAGTTTCTGGATCATGTCATGCCAGGGTAATAGACTGATTCTGCAGTCCAAAGGGAGCAAGCGCTGGAGGAAGGGGTTCCAGATGGCTGAACATGGTTCATTTGGCTGTTTGTTGGAATTGCAGTGAACAAATGACTGAACTCTACTTTAATAAAGCTTTGTGGATACCAGAACAAAGGAGCTGAGGAGAGTATAAGGTATGACAAGACAATTGAGCCAGGCTGCTTAGCTGTTTATACTCCCCAGGAGTAATTGCTTATTTTGCTGTGTCTGAATGTATATCACTTATACATTTATCAGGTGCTTAGGCTTCAAATAAGGAAATCAGATACAAGGCTCAAATATATTCTTTTGCTAGTGGGAAGTTCTTCTAAAAATGCAGTTACAATAATCTGTATATATGTATTCAGATTTCAAATAATGACTCTGTCCCTCAGGTTGAGTGACTGATCTTCATTTTCTCTTTGAAAATGGAGACCAACCAGGCATTTTAAAAAGTGTTGATTTTCTTGCAGGTCCTGATTCTGCAATCCTTCCACGGAACAGTATTACCTGAATGAATAGTACCATTGTACTTATTTGCAGGAATAATTGCTCTTTGGTTTTAGTAAGGGTGACAAAGTTGAGCTTTAATTTGCCATAGCTAGGACATATGCTAGTGATTTTCTCTTTGCTGTATATAAACAAAGAGCACAGAAGTGTACAGATAGATTAAAGTTTTTCTGTGTTGGTGTCTTTTGTTTGGTTCTGTGGTATTAAAGAAGAAAAGTTCTTAGGACAGCAATTCCATCATATGAGAATATTTGTCTAGACTTGTTAAAATAGGGATATATTTCTTCTCTCTCTTCTCCTTTAAAAAAGCAAACTTCAGTGTCTGAGAAGTTTCTGACACTTGAAACTGCTTCTCATCTTAGGAAAATGAAATGGGAAGAACCAAGTACAGATTTAAAAGAAAAATGTTGATTGAAGGTTAGAATGAAGTACTTGCTTTTGAAGAAATAGTGAAATCAAGATTTTTCATTGAGATTTTTTAGTGGCCATACTTGAGTATGTCTGCTGTGATATAGACCTATTCATGTAATATTTCTCCAGGAGAAACACAGGATCTTTTTTTCCCCTAGCTATTGTCAAACCTCTCAGCTGTATCTGATCAATTTATTCAGATCAGTGGAGAGGCTTTTCTTCCCCTCCATCTTACATGAAAATGTCAGGAAATAGGTGTTTGGTTTTTTTATAGGTGTTTGTTTTTTTTTTTGTTTTTTTTTTGTCTGTTGGCTGTAATGTATTCTGATTGCTTGCTGAAACAACTCAAAACTGTTCATACGTATAACTTTTTTGTAAAACGCAAATCACTGTGCAGTCCTGTTTGCGATGGAGGATGGCAGGCAGGCAGCTGGAAAAGTATTGAGTTACCTTTGCCAAGGCTTGAATAAGGTGTTTTAGTTCTTCATGTAATTACTGCAACCAGTAATATGCTAGTTGCTAACTGTTGTAAAAAAGCAAATAAAAGTTATTCAAATTTCTATTTGTATTCATGTTCCAATTCATATTAAAATATTCAAATTGTTATTCAGAAGACCAGAGCTGAATGATGAACATCAAAACAAAATATTCTTTCACAACATAGTTTCAATTCCCTCATCCAGTTTACACATTTTTTTTTTTCCATTGCCTTTAAGAAGAAACTTCTGTCTCTGAAGAAGTCATGAGATAGGAAAATGCAGGGGCTTATTCACCTTGGGTAAAAAAAGAAGTAAAGCAAAGAAATGGAGTCACTGAAGCTGCAAGAATTCTTATTAACATTTGAATAAACTACAAAGAAAATGAAGTGTCAAGCCTTTTGCTCTCTTGTGATGAGTAATGGTGACTTTTCTTTTTAATATTCTCGACTCCTGGTTTCGTAGGAGCTAGAGGGAGTGTGATAGCATGTTGAACTTGCTCTGGCGTTCTTGCTGTTGCGTGCTTGGGACAGAGTGAGCACTCTTCTTTGCAGTTTCTTTGGGGTCCTGCTTGCTTGGCAAGGAGGAACCTGCTAACCCCTGCCTGAAGCAACCAAGGGATTCCAGCTGCTTTCCAGTTATCCCAGCCGCATTCTCTGATGATCGGTTAAGGGACAGTAAGTGCATCCTGTAAGATGGACTGGAGGGAGTGCTCACTTAATTCAGTCAAGTTAATATAACGCAATTTTTAAACAGAGCTCTTTAAGAGACGTTTAAAACTATAATATCTTACTGTGCTTTAGCATGGGAGGAACTTTAGCAATGGTATGGTATATAATATGATTTCAAATTCAGACTGTCCCTTAAGAAAAGACTTTCTGTTCTGCCCTGATTTAGTTATAGGCAGATAGAATACAGGGCGAAGGCATGGGGATCATCAAGGGATGGTGAGCACTAAGGCTTCAAAAAAGAAGCACAATCTTCTAGCTATGAAAGTATTAAATAAATCTCTGTGGCATTTCTTGTAAGTGGACTTCCTTGTGTATTAAACTGGTTTCTAGGGATAGAGGTACATTTTCTTGTCTGTGTTTGCTCCCTTCCTGCTGAGACAGTGGTGTACCTGTCTGTTATGATGGGAACATTTATTCAGCTGAACTGAAACCATCAATTCATTTTTGCAGAGGTCACCAAAAATCCATCAGGTGGTAATGACACTCAGTCACTACTGATGCGGGCTGGATGTGAGCCAGTGATCTAGACGAGAAAGGCAGTCTAACCCATTACCAATCCCCTGGAGCCATCGAGTCCCCCACTTTTCGCTCATCCTTCCGCTTCTACAGCTTTCATAGGTTAATCTTTCTTCTTGTATATCTAATGTGATAATCTTTCTTCTCTTACATATCTGCTTTTGACTTTCATGACAGTATGGCTGACAAACATCCTCAGCATTTTTGCTTCTGATGCATAAGGTATTAGTAGTGCAATGGTCAGTAGGGGTTACTTTAAAAAAAAAAAAAAAAGCCCACAAGACAAAGGGAACATTTTATTTTAGCCTTTCACACTAGGGAATAACTCAGTAAACCTTTTTAAAATTCTGATGATAAGAATATGGACATGAAGGCCTGCCTTTATATTGTATTGCTGTAATTTGCAGTACCCCCATAGTAGGAAACCAAAAGCACCCACCTCAGCTACTAGAAATGAGTACCTTGGTGATTTGTGCTTTTCAGGCTCTAGTGGTCCTGGCAGTGATGTGGAAGTGTCACAAGTTGTTTAAATCCCCAAAATAGTCTAGTCCTGCTGTACTAAATAGCAGCACTCTTTCAGCATCTTAACCATGCTGAGGATCAGATCATGTGAGCTCAGGCACAGTGCTGTGCTGGGGTGGCTGCACTACTTCTGATGCTGGTGTTGGCTGGCTTGCACTTAGAGATGCAGCTGAAAATCTGCGTCCCTATGGGCCAGGTGGTAGGACCTCGCACTAGGATTCAAAACTGGATACTGGTGAAGATTTGCATTGACTAAGTGTTCATTTTGAGACGATAAAACCCAAGAATTCTTCTTGAATTTTTTTTTTATGGTTCCTCCTTGCTGCTTTACTGTGTAAATGCATCCAAAAGAGTAAGTCTAAGAAAAATTGCAAAAACAGACAAACAAACAAAACCAACAACAAAAACCTAAGTCCCGTAAGTATGCATTCATTCTGGAAAAGGGTTTGCAGCCATCTTGAGAATACGTTTTTGCTGCTGAAGTTTACCTAGTTAGGGGGGGGAAAAGAATCCCATGACAAATTATAACGTGCAGGATTTGCTGTGAATATTTTGGGAGCAGTGTGTGTGCTAAGATGCTTCTCCGTAACAACTCAGAGTCTATTTTTATATGCTATGTCAACATAAAAAAAGCTTTGTTACTTGAATTAATTAATTTTGCTGAGGTCAACTAGGATTAAAATGGGTCTTTGCCTTTTATCTTGCAGTATTCCGATGAGCTGAGGGTTACAATAGCAACGTCTCCCCTAGCATCCGGTGCAACTTTCCTCCCTTCCTCCCCTTCCAAGTGAAAGAAATCAGGGCCTACTGTTTCTATTTAACAGAAATTGTTTTAAATTAGTCTGGAGGTGTGGTTACTCCTGTAATCCAGTGCTTGTAAACGTATGATCCTGCCAATAGAACAGCGTAGGGTATTTTAAGCTGATATGGAAGGGACCTATGCCAAGAATCTTTGTGTAGGAATAATTAAGTCTATTTTTCAGTGTCATGCTTCGCTCTCTACAGCCTAAGTTATAAAATAATCCTGAAAATAATCTTGAGCCTGTGAAGAAGTTGGAAGTTTTAAACATTATACTACAGCAAGCACAGCAAGCCTTCTTTCACTGTGTAAGCAGTCTGTTATTGGAAATTCCCTTTAATTTGCATTTTTGAAATGTGAAATTACTGTAAATGAGTTGGTGCAAAGCTAATATTGTCACCACTTCCCTTTTGCATTTTATTACATCTTGTATCTTTTCAGGAACTGTTTGCACTTATCTGTGGAGCTTTAAATACTGCTGTAGCGAATAAACATTTCACTTCAGTAAACAATCCCCAGAAATAGATTTTTACCGCAAGTAGTTTGTTTTTAATAACACATGCTGGCTCTTGGAGTTAGATTCCTGAAGGAACTGTAAAATGCATTGCTATCCCAGCATCTGACTTCCTTTCTTTGTCAACCTTTTAACAGATGTGGTGGGTTCTCTGTACTTGCAGGTCAGCTTCTGTTTATTAAATACAAAAACAAAGCAAAACAAAACAAAAAAAGGGGAAAAAGAAAAACAGAGCACATATACCAAGATAAGTTTTTGAATTATAAATTGAAAGTTTGTAGTCCAAGGTAATTTTTTTCAATTAAAAAATGCTGACTTTTAAGCCACTGATTTCAAATTCCAAGTGTGGTGCAAAGGCTCCTGTTAGGAAGTCAGAATAACAATTCTTTGTGGCATCTTTTTTAGCTAAAGGGCAGTTTTCACTGCCGTTTCGAGCTTGCCTGTGTTTTTAAAGAAAGAACGTCAAGTTTGAGAGATTGATTTCAAAGTGTTTGGTTCTGTTAGTGGTGGGCTGTGACTGTTGGTCATTATATGAACTAGTCATTTTGCTAATTTGTGCAGGGCCCAGAGGTGCTGGCACGGGATTCACACTGTGGGGACGGCACGGAGTGGGCAGGAGCGCGCTGAGCCACAGCGGGGCGAGGATGGCCACCGCGCCGCAGGAGCACGAGGGCCCAGCACCCGAGTCCAGACGAGGTAGTGGAAAAACGCATCCGTTTAGTTCAGTGCACACTGAATTGTGCCGTGGGCTTTGAGCCACAGGAAGGCTGTGCAGAAGCTAAGGTCTTCTGGCAAATTTGGACCTCAGTGAAGGTATCTCAGACCTGACCCAGAGCTTTGGACAGTGGCCTTTCTTACCGAAGCGACATCTGGCAGTGCAGGTAGTTTTGCACCCAAATTCAGTGATGTGTTTTATCTGTGCAATTTAGGTTTTATTGTCAGAGCTGGACAAGGTAAACTAAGGATCATATCTTAATTTTTTTTTTTTTTTAATCCTTTTTTTCTCCCCAGCTCTGTTTGTTTTGTCAGAAATACATTTGATTCAATGATATTTGCATTCAACTCTGGTGCGTGGCCAACAGGTGGGAGCACTAGGGAATCTGAGGGTACGAAAAGAGTTTCTGGATTGGGCTAATCTGTCAGATATTTGCATCAGTGTAGTTACGAGATGAACTTGCTCCATTAATATTTTATGTTTTTTTCCTCGCTTTCCGTTTTTTTGTATCTTTAGTAGTGTGCCATGTCTAATGTTTGCTACACATTTATAATGGATTATATTCAGATCTCCTTTAAAATAATGTAAAACAAAGAAAGATTTGCCTGCAAGAGGTGTCAATATATTCAAATCAGGGTCTACAGCAGAAAGCTCCCCTACAACTTGTACTCTTTTACATGTACATGTTTGGAAAACACCTAGGCCTGTCATTTTTTTCTCTAAAAAATTTCAGCCATGAGATTTTTGTGAACGAAAGGTAAAAATCGATTCTTTGTGGATTCGTAGTGCTTGTGTATGAGGATTAGGCTAATGCAGATCCACAAGCAAAAATCAATATAGATTTGAGAAATCCCTTCTGCTAACGATAGAACTGATCATGCAGTTCACAGCCTTAATTATGTATCTTCTTTATGAGACAATAGTAATATCTTTTCACATGGACATACAAGTTAAATTTAACCTTCATCATATACTAATTTTTTTTTCTCACAGGGAAAATACACAAGAAGTACTAAATATTATTTACCTGGTCAAGAAGTAATAAAAATGACAGGCTATTTTATAATTTTTTCAGAATCATCATCCTGTAAGGAATAGATTAACTTCTCTCCTGTCCTCCAAAATAACAAATGTAAAGAGTATTTCCAAAGTAGTGTTGTGTACAGAAGTTGCGGTGTTAGGCAGAGGTTTATGGTGATTAGAAAAGTTATCACTCAGATTTTATGCCTTTATGGAGTAATATTGCAAAGACCTTGTAATTTAAGGGTAATAAACATTTCTCAAGGGGAACGAAGGACCCATTTCTTTCAAAGGGCTGTGTGTTTCATGTGAAATCACCCACCTCATTCTGATAGTTAGTGAAGAGCTGAAATGCAGTGAAACCATCAGTGTCTTTTTGTGCCTGCAGATTACAGAGCACTGCTCCAGGATGGAGTTTTCTGAAAGCATGTAGAATGCAGGAGTGGTGCACACCCCAGCTAAATTTATGTTCCCTGTAGGTATACTGGTGGTTTTAACGGATGGGGCAATCCTTGCAAGCTGTTACACTGCCTGTTGCAGTTCATTATGAGACATCACAACCTGGTTGGTATTCAGCAGATTTCTGTCCTCAGAAAAGCTTTTTCTTCCTTCTTCCAGGTTCTAAGTGGATAATCTATCCTGAATTCCACTGAATATTCTGTTGAATATAAAATATTAAGTGTAATTTCTACCTTCCTACCCCTTCCATCTCTCTCTTTCTTCCTTCTCTCTCAACCACACACCATGGTAATAATTACATCAGCTGTTTCTGCAATGGTACGTGGTTCTGCATTGAGAAGCTCTTCCTGTGGTCTCAGACAAGGACAATGTGTTTGAAACCAGTGTCTCTTCTGATGCTCACAGAATAAGCTGAGAGTTTTTTTAATAAACTTCTCTGTTTTGATGCACCTGGAAAGGACAGAAGTAGTTCTGCTTGGTACTTTGAGGGCCAAGTAAGGTTTCCAGCAAGCAAACTTTAAAGAAACAGGTTTTGCCACCTATTAATGGCGTTTTTCATTTGCGTATTTTTTTAAATGAAAAAAAATAATTCTGTGAAAAGAGACACTTGGCTTGATTTGACTGATGTGTTGCTGAGCTGGAGACGCATCCATTTTCTTGCTTTGTTGCTTCTGGGATAATGCAGCATATGGTGGTTATTGCTGGATTAAAGGAAAAGGCCTCATTTTAATTCCAGCTGTGATCACATGACTTTGTGAGTTGCAAAGGCTGATGAGGGGTGGTTTTAGAATATGGGATTTGAATTTTATGACCTTGATATTCTCTTAAAAGGGAGCTTTAAATTGTCAGTTCTTTAGATTGTTTCAATGTTCTGGAGCTGTAATGTTAATGGCAGTTGGGCACAGCTGGTGCTGGTTAGGATCATCTTCTCGAGGACACTATATCATGTGACTGCAGAACAGAGAGAAATGTAATTTGTAAGGTGTTTAGAGTAGTTGAAATTAACCAATTAGGCCTGAAATTGTCATTTTGAGATGTAATGTGTTTATAACATAGAATGTGTGAAAGATGTTTTAGCTCATGATTAAGAACTAAAATGAGGAGGGAAACCCTAGAGATGATGATAATTAAGATCAGATGGAAAAAAAAAGTCTAGATGGAAGAAATTTAGAGCTTTACAGCCTTTTCAAATTGTAGTTTGTAGTTTGCCTTGTGTCTGCCATGCAGTGGCTGAGGTGTTAACGTTCTGAGTGAGATCTTGCTGTTTTAGATAGCTTTGTTCTTTCCAATGTTATGCTGAAGTCATACTGGAGGGTTTTCCAGGGAAAATAAAATTCATAGATAGGAACTTCCATGCACTGTTGAGCATACTCAGCATTGTCTGAGAGAATAAGTAAAATCTCTTGACTTCATGAATGCTTCCAGATACTTTTCCCATTTCCTTCCTACACATTTCAAACATAAATATGCTACCTCTGTAGTAGCTTTTGCTTTTTTTCAGTCTAATTTTTGCATTGTGAGTAGTCAGATTCTTTCCCTGTTCACCACAATTAAATTTTCCCTGAATAAGATCACTAACAGATTCCTCAAGGCAAACTCTGCCTGGTCTGTTGCTTCTATCTGTACAAACTATATTCATACTCTTCCCGCCGCCCCGATTCTTGAGCTTTCAGGGTTTGATGAATGCTTTTCTGTAGTTTTTCCCAAATTTTCCTTCAATTTTGCTGTTCCTGGTTTCTGTTCAGTCTTCTCTGCAATAGTTTTTCCAAATTCTCATCCCTTCTTTCTATATTTACTCTGTGAGTGGTTTCTTCTGCTTTTAAAGCTTCAAACAGTGCTTTCATATTGATGACAACCAAGTTCCCTCTGAAATCTCACATTCCTCTGAATTTCATTCCTTGTTCAGAATATCTGGTTACCTTCAGCTCAGTCCCAATCAGTATTGAGAATAATGATGTTAAGTATTGATCTCAACACTTGAGCCTTTCCTCCTCTATCCTGGTGGGCAAGCCTTGTTGGTTCTTCCTGTGCATACTGCTTGTTTAATTTCCTGCAATAAAATATTTGTCTTTGCTTTAATAACTTTTTTTTTTTTTTAACTAATACCATTTCTTCCAGTTTGGTCTCCCTTCTCTCTGCAGTCCTGCTCAATCCTATGAACAATGTTGCTTTCTTAATTCTGTACCTCAAGATACAC
Organism: Chauna torquata; assembly: GCA_013399475.1. Lineage (NCBI taxonomy): Eukaryota > Metazoa > Chordata > Aves > Anseriformes > Anhimidae > Chauna > Chauna torquata. Next base: position 124,596 of record VXAL01014289.1, on the reverse strand, counting down.
CAAGGCCTGTCTGATTCACTGAGTGCTTTCTTTCCAGCTTCCTTATCAGTGACATGACAGTTGTCCTTTGCCTTGTCTGCTGCTGTCCCAAAGTCCCCTGTTTTTTCTTCATCTTCCTGATGTGTTTATTTCCTTGTTGCTTTATTTCCTCTGTCACCTCAGGGGCATCTTCTCTTCTGCTGTTTGCATGCCCCATGGAGGTTAGATCAAAGGGTTTATGTGGTATTTAAAAAAATAAAGATTCTACTAGTTCAAAGAGGAGGATCTAGTGTATTGTTCTAAGTAAGTAGTGGGTTATCTGTACAATTCAGGAGCTTGAACATTAAATTTTCCACCTTTATAATTTGTTACTGGATAGTGATGAGATGATGCTGAAGGGTTCTTCTGCATAATAATCCATATTCAGGAATAATTTGAATTCCAACTTTATAAAAAAAAGATTATTCTGAATTGATATTAAATAATCAATAAATAGAACAGAGAATGTTTAATAAGCTTACTGGAGGTCTGCAGTGCTGGGACCTCTTCCCAGTGACTTAAAATGTGTTCTATGCAGATTTTCCAAAGTTTAGGGGGATTTATACATAGAATTAACAGCCTTTTCAGTGCTTGTTCCTCCTGGTTGGTATCCCCCTACTGCTGTTGTAATGCCATTTTTTTTGGACTGCATACAAAGAAAAAAAATAAAAACAAAACCAAAGCAAAGCTCATATTTTGGTTCTAAATGCCTCCATTGTATACTGGCAATATGTGCTTGCTTGTTTAGAATTCAAAATAGATGAGTTTCATGGTTGGTATTTCTGTTAGAACATTTTCCTCTCCCGCAGTCATTCATGTCATCCTGCAGCGAGTGGAGTCGCTGCTGCAGTTTATGTTGACTGCTAAAGGATGTGAAAACTGTTTGGACTCTTGTCCACAGCAGAGCTGTGCCATGTGTTAATTATTCTGGAATCAACAAATGTGGTTAAATTAGAAACACCTCCTTAGCCCCCTCACCTTTGTTAAGTGTGGTCACTCCCACGAAGGGTAGAAACGCAGTGTATCAGCTTTCACTGAAGAAATGCCTAAGCACTTCTTAGAAGTATTTTGTTTGAAGAGCTGAGGCTTTAAGAAGAAATGCAAAACTATTATGAGTTGAAAATGAAGTTCTGAAATTGGGCAACATATATGTTCTGAAATAGAATCTATCATATGGTTTTTGTACATTCAGGAAGTAACAAATATCTCAAATAATAAAATAATATATTAGCACGAATGTTGAAACACTGTGTTAGCTTCTAGCATTTGCATTACCTGGCTACCTTGTACTACATTTAATTTTTAACTCTGCCTGCTTATTTTACATTTCTTTTGAATTTTATGGGCTTGTGAAGGACTAAAATATTAAGTATTAAAGATAACTCTGAACAAAAATGAAAAATACTAATAAGTATGCTTGTGGTCATTTTCACTTTTGTATGTTTTTTCATGTATTCATTTCATAGTTTTCTATGCAGAACACTTCCCAGATGAGGAGTGTAAAAATCTATCAAAAATATCTTTGCATGTGCAAACATACCCACATATATTTGTAACTGTCCAGATAGTCGCTGTGTTAAATGTCTTCTCATCACCCCATTTGAGGCAAGTATTTAATTATCTTTCACAGTGATAATCTCTTACAGTGACAAAAACATTATTAACTTTCAGGAGGATAAAATAAATGAATTTGAGTGAAACTGCCATGAGAAAGCTGTCTGTACCCTTTCTTACAGGGCTCAGCATCTCTAAGGAAAAAAGCTACCGCTGTACATAAGCAAAGTATCTAGTTTTTTTTTTTTCTCCTCCATAATTCCTAATTTCTTTTAGTTTCCTAGTTAAATGCACTAAATCATTTCTCATTTCTCCTCGCTCTCAAAAAGCATAATCTTGTATATCCTCACACAATATTTTAAGTAATACCGTTGTTGCCCCCCTCCCCCTTCTCTTCTCACTAAGATCCTGTTTACTTGTGCTTTAAAACTTCTGTTGTGCCTATTTAAATCATTTTAAGATGTTGTCTGCTGGCTTTCGCAGATAAAACTGATTATGGTTATAGCTCTGTCTGTATCTTAGGAAAGTGAGAGAAATGTGTATGGTTGTATAAAAATGTCCAAAACATTAGTTATCCGGAAAACTTTACCGGTCTGTCTTGTGAGATTTCAGGCTGTTCATGTTGCTTGTCAGCTGGGAAATATGTTCTGCAGACCTCCAGGCACTGCTCTTTCTGTGGGAGAATCGAAATCAGAAAAAATGTGAGAACTTTTAAAAAGCAGGCAAGAGCTGATCCAGTAGGATTAGGAGCTGACATCTTGATATTGAATGAGGTCTTGTAGGTAGCGTGTGGTTGGGTTTTGGGGGACACCAAAAGTGAAGACTTTATTATTTATATTCCAGGAGAAACCTGTTCAAGATCAAAATCATACTCTGCTACCTATTGTTCCCCTCTGCAGGCATACTCCCTTGCTTCCCATGAGTCTTGAAGTCTACTTACGTTCCAGCTGTTACCTGTACAATTATGGAATATTTGCCAACCTTCCTGATTTCTGAAGAATAATATGGAGGTTTCACTGGTCAAAAACAATTCTGACCTGGAAAAGTAGATGTCTAGTAGCTGTCATCCTGCACCACCTACAGTCACTGCTTTGACTCTGATCCTGTAGCTCCTCCAGTAACAGCTTACATGCTCCCACCTCTAGCTGAGTACTGGGAGATAAAGGAAGTGCAAACAGCACCAGCTTCCCCACTCAACCTCCCTGCTTAGGCTGAAAGATTGGAAAGGAGGAGCTGCCTTTGTAAAAATTGTAAAGGGGAAACAAATCTGTTCTTTACTAATTAAAGGTTAATTTACTAGGAAAGTCCTGTAAAATAACACATCCAAAATGCTGATGTATAGATTTGTATTGTGAGAAGACGGACAGCATATAAGTAACGTGACACACAACTGTTTTGTGCTTCCTTGTACTTGCCATTGAAGGTGCCCGTTTTATGTAGCAACCAGCTGAATATCTACTAAAAGGAAGCGTTAAAAAATTAAGCAATAGTCTGTTAAAATAGTATCGAAAGAACTGTTAAATTTGATTAGGTCCATTTTGTTGTCTGTTCTGTATCCTTTGGATTTACCGGGTGCTACCTACCTTGTGAAGTAACACGAATAATTCCAGACACTACTTCAGCTGTTTCTAAGCTCAGGTTCAGAGTGTGTGTGGCACATAGTGTCTCCTGAAAACCTGCACACTTTGCAGGAGATATTTCTCTTCTATTTACTCAAAGTGTATATAGTGTTTGTTTCTAAAATTTTTGGTCTGACTCCTGTGACTCTGGCTCCAGTAAGTAATGCCAGTAGCATGGGTAGATGGATCTGACAGGGTTGAGAACTAACAGCATGTCAGGCGCTTTTCTCCAATGAAGGCTATAGATCAGAGCTAGGAATCTGCTGGAGCCAGAGAGGGTGACAGGGGAATAACATCCCTTTCTCTTCCATCGACAGGGGTAATAACTCCTGGCTCTCTAGGGACAGATTGTAAAAGCCAATAGCCAGAAGCTGTGAAGCAGGGAGGGTAGAAGAATTGAAAATTAAAGAGGGAGTGAAAATTTTGTGTAAGGCTTTAGTGAGATGTTGGAATAAACCATCAAGTGTCAGCCTTTTAACTGCCTTATTGTTGATAGAAAGGGTTCTTGCAATATTAGTTTTTATTACTTTATAAAGTTAAAATACTAGTTAAAATGATTAACATATGCTATGCGTGCTTTCATGTATAGCTAGGTGTCATATTCTGTCATAACTGTTGTTATTGGAAGTGTAGAAAAAATGATTTACAAGTATTGCTTTAGAATTTAAAATCTCTAATAGAAAAAAATTCTTAATGTCATTACTGTATATAGACATATTTTGAGCGTGGTGATTCTCTACATCACATACAAATCATATCATGAATTCAAATGGCTGTGTGATTTATAGATGATCTCTCTTCATAGGTAAAATTTCACATTCTTGAATCTTTCGTACTTCTCAAGCGTTTAGACTTTGGCTGCATTTGTATCCAGCAGGAGTGTTCTAATAAGGCTAGATTTTACTAATGCTATGATACCTGCAGCAGACTGCAAGTCTTTCATTCATTTCTTTCTGGAGCAGTAGCTTTTAACAGTTTAATGACAAACGTTTACACAGGCAAAAACGGGATAAAAGGGTATAGCTCCTGGACTTTAAAGAAACAGAAGTGCTTAAAAGCGGTATTTTTTGTATGAATTGTTCTTGTTTAGTTTTTAAACTGTGACTGGTGTTTAGTTAAATCTTTTACAGACTCAGTTCACTGAAGGTGACAGAAGTACTCACTTGAGCTCAATGAAAAGTAGATGTGACAGTAAATTTTTCAGTCAGAGACAGGAGATCTTGTTATAGGAGTCAGTATGGGGGTCAGGGCAGAGCCTGTTGATGATTGAGGAAAAGAGAAGTAAATTCATTCTGCTTCAGGCACTTTGTCAAGTGCCAGTAGCTTACCATTGAGAACTAGTCACCCGTTCTAGTCTTACGGCCCTAGAGGTCACTCATTTGATATAAATCATAGCACTGCATAGGCTCAGCAACCTATTGCCATTCGAGATGAAATAAAAAAAGAGGAATGCTTCATTCTGAATTGAAATGACTGTGAATATCCCACCACATGTTGCTGTTTAATGCAATATGTGCTTAGATATTGATCTCCAAAATCAAGTCATTAAAATGTGCAGTTTTTGTTTATTGGAATGAAGCAATTAAATGGTTCAGTTATGCCAGACCTTACCTTTTCTGATGAAAACTATTGATTTCTTGCCACAGCTTTATAAGCGACAATGTTTTTGATTACTCTTGACAAACCTCCTTGGAGTGTTAATTAAAATTGTACCAGATGAGCAGGTGTGGGAGATCATTAGATAGCCCGGATCACACACTACACTTCATATTCTGCAGCCTTGCATAATGAATAGGGCACAAGAGGGGAAAAACAATATCTTCATCAGCAGAATTAGCATCTTCTCTCTCTTTTCTTTTTTAACTAGGTGACATTACGTTTTACAGTACATCCATTTATCAGCTATTGAATAACTTCTACTGCAACTGATTAAATTCAATTTCTTTTGAAATATTACATTGCTACGCAAATGCAAAAAATTAAGTACTCGGCTGGTTTATGTGCAAATGCTCATAAACTGATGATATCCACTACATTCTTTTAAAAGCAAAGCAGAAACTTTAGTGATTTTTCCCATATAAGACATTTTAATAATGTCTGCATTCTTCTTTTGCTTAACTACGTGATGGTATGAAATAGCGTGAGAACTATTGATTATATTGGTTTTGAAAGAACAAATTATTTCATGATTTATTAATTTACAATAGATTTTTGTGTCTGATGCAATATTAATCAGTTGATCATTTTTTCAAACCTTAATATTATCCTCAGACAATGACTCTGTGTTGCATTTATTGTACCCGTGTTGTACAGTACGAGGGCATGTTCCAGGATGGAGAATGCCACTGCTTATGAAGCCTGCTGTGATAGGCGGCTCTTTTGACTAGACGATGTAAGGGAAAAAAGGGAGTTAATGCAAGTAGGAAAATTAGCAATGTAATGTGATTAAGGATGGGATGTATGTTTGGAACAGCAGAGGAAAATGTGCAAAACATTTCATCATAAACTGCTTGGCCTGTAAATAAAAAGCTTCAACTTCCTTTCATGTCACAGGTGAGTCCTAGTCAATGCTTAACTGAAAGCCTGTCTGGTACACTTGTAGCTCAGCTCGTCTGACTGAACTGGCAGGTTGGGACTTCATGGTTTTAAACAGAAAAAAAGGATTTTTTTTTTTCTCTTAATACTTCAAGTAATAATTGGAAAAGGTAGTGCCTAAGTATCAGCAGCACTTGGGATGTTCCCTTCTACAGAGCCAGAGCTAGATGTCATGTGCCCTTTGACTTTGACTATGTTGCCTTCTCCATGCCTGTCTGTCTTTCTGGAAATTAGATAAGATGTACTGTGTAGTACTTGTAGTTCAGCAGTATCTCAGGATCTGTTTAGTGTTTGTAAAACTATTTGAAATCCTAGCATACATGTAAAGTCAAATAGCAAATCTAATATACACTTGTAAATGCTTAATTGACAGTGTGTTATACTTTCCAAAAACACTCCAAAATGGAAATAATGTTGAAAAGAGCCAATCCTGTGTTAACTGTTATGATTGCAGAATTACAAAAGCTAGTGCATTACAAAGACGAATGAGAAGGTTTAGAAGTTACCTGCATATTGGAAACGTAGGTATATTATTGTCTTCCAGCAGAAGTCCAGGTAACTGACTTGAGCTGTCCTATTGATTTAGGTGAGCAATATATATAGATTCGGACCTAAATATAGTTTTTTGTATCTCTAGCTGGATATTAACTCCAACCTGAGCTGTAACACCTTTACAATAATAGTGGTCTATGCTTGAATATTGTAATTTGATTGTGTTGTTTGGGCTTGAACACAGAATGTGTTATCACTTATTTTTGACCTGATTCTGTAAGGTGTGGATATTTGCGAGTTATGTAAAGCATTCTTTAATTCAATCAGTGAATTTAATACTTCCTAACTTCACCAGGACACATCAATTCTTTCCAGTACATTTGAAAAAGATGACATTCATTCAAATGCAAATAATTTGCAGGATATTTTTCCATAGATAATTTGGAGGTGTTCTCTGTCATCTTTTTCCAAGAAGATATTTCTATTCATGGACTATTATTTCTTTCATTTTAGTCGGGGCGGGGTGGGGGGGGTGGGGAGGGGAAGGAAAGGGGAGCGACCAAAATTGCCATCTGCATAATGTTTGCTTGGTAACTTTGAAGTGTATGAAATGAGATTGATTCTCACAGGATGGTTTGGTGTGGGTACCTCTGAAACAGCTGGTATCACCTGGTAATCCTTGGAAAAGCTGTGGTGAGAGGCTGTGAAGTGAAGTTGAATGGAAACTAACACATACTCTCAGCCCTTGTCAGAGCTGTGGTATTGTACAACACTCCAAGGTGAGAAACCTTGGAGTGTTGCTGCTTATTTGCAACTTTTTGGGTGGATAAATACATTGCTGCAATATCTTGTAAGAGTCAAACTTTCCAAGAAAAAGCCAAGAACAAAAAAGATTAAATAATCTAACAAGTATAACAAAGAGAAAGCAGAGAATGTCATGTGCTGTAAGCATATAAGGTGTATTTTTCTGTGTTATTCAGTACTTTTGTTCCTATTGATGTGAGATTTTAAGAAAAAAAAGAGTACTGTTAAGATTTTCATGGGCATTCCAGACGTATCATGATTTATTAAATAATAATGCTTCTGGTGGTAGAAAAAGTTTTGCTATAAATGATCAATATCCTATGGGAACGCTGAGCTAAACTATTTCAATTTTGTACCCTAAAATTTTATTTATTTATTTTTCTGTGTGAATGCATCCAAATAAGCTTTCAGATTTCTGCGTTCCGTGCTTGACAAACATGGAAAAATCTGTGTGCTCCTAGCTGTTGATTTCCTAACTTTTTTTTTCCAGAACAATTACATCATCATGTTTATTAGTAACTTTTTTTCTTCTGTTGCACTCAAAAGGCTGTTAGCCACATTGCATGTAAAATGAGTGAGACCTGCAATCTCTCAGGATTAGTGGTTCTCTTTATTCTTTGCTCCATATTGAAAATCATTCCTGTCAGCTGATGCTCTCCAAGCTGCCTGGAAGAACTTTGGTGTAGTTTTCCTAACCTTTCAAACAGTAAAAGCAAAACTCTCCTTTGATAAAAAAGCTGGAGGACTTTGGCCCAGAGCCATTAAGGATGCAGGCGACTGTGCTGCGGTGTGACAGCGTATTCCACAAAACACTGAAAAGTTCTCCTCGGGGTCCCTGGAGTGGGCTGAGGCACTTTGCTTGTACTTAACATATATCAACTGTCACCCGATGGCAGTCGGCGTTGAACCGAACACAATGGAACATCCAGATGGTCTAAACAAAGTGAACAAATGTTCACTGCTATTAAAAGCTGTTTACATCAACTTCCAGTATTTCATGTGCTGAAGTTTATATTGTGTCACTACTGGGGTGCTTAGCTCTATCCTCAGTTCATATCAGGGATTTCTAAGCTATTGTTGCTTATGTGTTAAAATAACATTGTGAATATGCCTCAAATGCATGCTGCTGAACTCTTTTTTTTCCTTTTTTTTTTTTTTTTAGGTAGGAAATTGGTCATTGTATGCTAATCACATGCTTTCAAATATTGTAATTGATTGTCCCATCTAATTTCCCCTGGCTTTTTCCCCAGTGTAGGCTCCTTCCAGCACCTCCCCCACCAACCACGCGTTCAGCATGCGGCGCGGTGCTGGCTCCCCCCGGGTACCAACCCGTCGCCGCTGGACCGACCCCATCCCTTGCTGCCTTAGCAGAGAGTGCCACCGGCATGTGCTGCCCATCTGATGGGGACGCTGGTGCACGATGCGATTTTTCTTTCCTGAAAGTCTCTGGGTACCTACTGCTGTCTAATTAGTAAGTAAGATGTGTAAGTGACAAATGGACATTTTACATCTCCTTCCTCTGACCCTTGTTCCTGGTGTCCACATTACTGAAAGTCCGGCTCTGTGCTTTCTACTCGCTAAAATAAATTAACTGGTGGGACAAAAGCTTCGCTCAGTATACCATTTTTCATGAAGCTGCAATGAAATTCCTCAGAAGACTGTGAATGAGGAAATCTTTCCAGAATGTTGCTGTATTTTGCAAGTGTGGTTTCTGGTTAATTGAATGCTATTCTTGAAAGAATGACCAAAAGTGCTTAAAGCACTTTGTTTAAATCAGCTCTTTTTTTTTTTTTCAGTCGAGAGAGAATTTTTTTCAACTGAGTGAAAGGTAACATGAAAGCTATTATCCATCTGCAGAATACTTGCTTGCAAAATACAAATCAACTGTTTATTCAGTTTGTTTTAAAATAAAATCTAAACAGCCCTCCCTCCTCCCCACAAACATCAGATTTTTCAAGTCTTAGATAAGATGGAATTGGACCATGAGCCTTTTCAGGTAAGGACCTTTCCTTTGTGCCCTGTACACCTAGCAATTGATACCAGTCACAATGGGACAAATAATAAAATGAAAAAAATCTGGCACTTGAAAAACATTTTTAAACCACAGGAATCTAATTTGGGCTTTTCTCTATTATTTCTTAATACAATTTGTATTTATCTCAGCTTATGTCTTTCAGCTTGTTGCTTCACAAGAACTTTCACAGGATGAACAAAACCATGCATGTTTCTTCCAAGAGAGAAATCCTGACACATTTTGTAGGTTTTGGATAAATAGAGGTCTTCAGCATCTAAACAGTGCTGCTGTGAAAATGGTCTATGCTAAGTATGTTAGAGATATTCTTGTAATATATTTATACCATACTGAAGATTTTTGTAGTATTATAAATTCTCAAATTTAGTGTGTTTACAAAATGCTTAGAGAAATTATTCTGAATTCAAGAGATTTCTTTAGTAAACTATTAATGTTTTAAAAATGGCAATTTTATAACACAGTACAGCAGTTTACGCTGGAACAACTTTTTTGCTTGTTTACAAATAGTTCTGTTATTTTCTAAGCCTGTTAATTACAATGTTGACTACAAGAGTTTGGATATAAACAGACTTCTATTTGAGTATTGAGAAATATGAAGTGATGTGTTACTTTGTAAGCTTAACTGCCGCTTTATAAATAGATGAATAGAAGTTGAAGCATCTCCATCTTGGTGTTTTTAAAAACTTACAAAACAGAGGTACTTGTAAAAAGATGTAGTGTTTTACAGATCCATTTTCCTTTTCGACAACAATATATGACCATAATGTAGAATATAACCATTAAATTTTAATATCTGGTTTTACTATCAGTTGTGAAGGTGATGACAGTACAGATGGTGCATTTTTTCCTGGTGTGTTCTAGCTGATAATCATTCTGTTGAATACAAGACCAATTCCTGTTTTCAGAAACTTTGAACATGAGGTTTCCAGATCCAAATTTAGGTATCCAAAGAAGCTGGCGGAGGTATGGATAATTTTTCCAAGTTAGTTCCATTTAATTTTGAGCTTTAATGAAATATTTAACTATAGACTCTTAATTTGAAAATCTTACTTGTGGGCTTTTTTTTTTTTTTTTAATGTTACAGAGAAACAGAACAAACTCCCAGGTTTCTTTTATGCTATTATTTTTTTGTTGCCTGGCTAAATCTCCTTTCCTTAGCGCTGTATCTGTTATATAACAACCAAATCATTGGCTTGGCAAACATCCTTAGGAATAAAGTTACTGCTGGTTATTTCCTTTGAGTTCTGCAACGCCCACAACATTTTCAGAGGTGAAGTGGCTCCTAGAGGCATCTTGTTCTGTGGAGTGTAATGGAGAGGGTCTGATACATCTGTTGTGAAGGGCCTATGATTCACTTTATTGTCCTCAGTTTTTCTCTCCTTTCCATGTCCCCTTTATCTTTGAACCTGGAAGGTACACAGCACTGCTTTGCACAGAGGTGGTCACCAGGGTAAGCTTTTGCACAATGAATTTGCACAGCATTTAATTATTATGGAGTCAGTGCATCACAAACATATGAAATATGTAGAAGAAATGGAGCTAAACACTGTTGCCCTAGTAAACTTTTGAGACTTCTTTTCTAGAAGGTCAAGCTAGTTCCTGTGTTATGCTGGAACATGACAATAAAAGAAATTAATATTATTCTAAGTAAAAACAAACAAACAAACAAAAAAAACAAAAAAATCAATCTTTGATATTTCCATTCCAGGGGCTTTATTGCCAAAACCATAGGAAGTGGATGCATGAGAAAATGTTTTGAAATAAAGGTGACATTGCTAATTTTAAGTGTTTCAGTAAGCAAGACCTCTCTTGACCATGCAGAATGACAGAGAAGGGGAGATTTTACTTATATGAGGGAGCCCTGAGAGGTGTCAGGACAGAAACTATTACAAAACCACAGTTTTCACATTTGACAGGGGTCAAGCGTTGTGCCCGCCATAGATGAGCCATTTGGAGCCAGATTGTCAATCCAAATGCAGGCTGCTCCGTTTCCTGTTTATGCCTGTGCAGAGTTACACATCCTGACTCGCTTGCCTTCAGCTGCAGGTTTTTCCGCACTCCCTAGGAGATTTCTTCCTTAAAATGGCTTGTTATTTATCATTTAAGTAAGCCATTGGAATTTTGTTAATTCCTGTTTTACTTAGCACATGCAAAATGATATCATTAGCTAAAGGAAGATAATGGTAAGGTAGTAAGAATTACTGATACTACTAATTAAGTGACTGTTGCAAAACAAAATCTGATCAGACTGCCTGAATGTAGAGAACTGATGCCAAGTTTACTGCTTCACAGAGGCCTGGCCTATTGTATATCTGACCTGAGGTTATCAGCAATTAAAACCTGGTCTAGTAATTTAAAAATAACCTTTTGGGTATTACAAATTTACATTTTTCCATCTGTTGTAAGATTAATTAAATATTCTTAGCAGAGATATTTGCTTTGTATGTTTATAAAGTTCCTCTACGGACAGAGTTCGTTTTTGCTATTCAGAAGTATAGCTTCTAAATCGTCTTTTAAAATTTTTTTTCTTTTTTTCCCCTGTCCAGTAAGGTGAAGTGAAAACCAAACATACCTGACAGAGTTCACTGTGCTTTGTCCTTTCCCCTTAAATCAGAGCAGAATGAGAAATAGTTCAGATTATAGGTAGGTTAACCCTGTCAGAGCCCTATTTTGGAGTTCTTCTGCATTAATTTACTTTATGCCTTTCTTTAAAAACTAAAATTTTACTAAATTTAATGGGCTTCCTTATAGGTAGCAAGGAGCTTCTGTTGATTACCTGCATGCCTGGCTTAAAAGCTAAAAGTGAGTAGTTACTGAGGAAGGAGATTGCTAATTATGCGTTACTTCCAAGCAAATGTTGCTGTTATTTGGTAAAATGACTATGAACTACATATCCCCCCGCACCCCTTTTGGTTGCTTTACTGTAATTAGAAATCATATCTTTAACATATGCTACACTGATTTATAAGAGCACCAGATTGAAGTTGGGAGGGATTTTATTAATCTAACAGTAGATTTTCCCTTAAAATAACTGATACATGGTATGAGCAGAGTAAATGTATAGTAAAAAGTTAGAGTATGTTGAACCTGCATAACTAGAAGGAAAAAAAGAGACCATTCAGTAGTGTTTCTGCAAATCTAACAAAATTAGGAGGAATCATATTTTTATCATACTTAGGATTCAACATGATCTTCAGGGGTCAGTTGGCCTAGCTTTAAAATTAATGGCCCTCTTGCCATTGATTCTATCAAAGAATACATCCTGTGAGGTACTGATAGAGGTTTTAACAAAAATATCTAAGTACCCCTAATGAAAGCAGAAGTTCTTCCTTTGATCACTTATTCCTAGTTTGTGAATAACCCCGTTAAACTCAATAGAGTTATCTTTGCTTATGAATATGGTTTATATTGCTATGGTACCTAAATACTTGCCAAGGATCAATGGGTTTTAATTTAGCACTACCACTATGAGGTGGAAAAATTTCAGTTCCCATTTTACATACTGAAACTGAACAACTTTATGTAGCAATTTGTGTAACTTACAGTTTAAGACTGTTTGAAACTTGTCTTAAGCCCTTGTTTTTTCAGGCCCAGCTCTGAGGTGGGCTCAGGCAGTCATCCCTCAAACTTACTTACCCAAGTTTCACACCTGACACTGACGTTCTGAACTTTGTTCCTATTCAAAACTGCTTCACTTCACCCCCCCTGCCAAAAATAAAAAACAACCCACAAACAAACCACCCCAAGCCACTAGTCAGCTTTGGAAAAGACATTACAGAAAATATCATTCATATACACAACTGAATGAATTCTTTTTCTCCCAAGGGATGATTATATTTAATGATAGTGTAGAGCTGGGGTTTGGAAATTTAGTTTTAATAGATGTTAAACTAATCATTAAATGCAATCAAGTTTATTTCCTATGTTATTTGAAGTCAAAAGGGTGGCCAGTCTCTTTCCAGACATTCCCTGTTGTCTTGATAAATTTTATTAAATAGCAGCTGATGAGAGTATTTATATCTTGAGTAAAGCGAGTATTGTTTGACTATAATTTTCTATTTTTATCATCATTTATTGTTTGCTTCTTAAATTATAGAAGTACTTGATGTAAATTGCAGAAAATAGCATTTTAAACCTTTTTCCTCAATTGTCTTTTCAGTACACATAACATCACGAAAACACTCTGCAGTACCCAAGTTAACTTTAGAATGGTTAAGCAACAATTCCCTTGATGACTGTTCACATTGTGAGAAGCATCAACACACATGGTTTGTCTATCAGGCCAAAAGAATATCCCATTTAGGGCTTTTCCCCACAGTAATCAAGGCTGAAGACAGCACAACAGCATTCCCTTCAGAGGATGCAGCAACAAAATGAACTCAACATTTGTTAAAGGCTAAGCCCTGGTACCAGTTCCTTTTTGCACTATATTCTAGTGTGACTTCAGTTTCTTATAGCGAAGACATCCAAAGTAAAAAGTACAAGACTGCAGATTAATTTAGCAAAAAAGTATTGCTTTGCATAAAGCTCCTTGTTGCTGGTCAAAGCTGGCCTATTGACCCTGGTTCACTCTAACTGGGTAAACCTGCAGATCTCTGCCGAGGTATGCTTGCAGCATGAAAGGTCTCAGGTTCTAATTAAATGCAGAACGCATGTAAATAGCCTTTCCAGATGTTTTATTTAATGTAACTAATACCAATCTGAGCCTAATACCTTCCTTTGTTTAGGAGGTGAAAGAGTTTTTGTGAAATATTTGTAGCTTTGAAAATTTTAAAACATGGGACTTGTTTTCCCTCTTATGATTGTCTTTTTTTTTTTTTTTTAATAGCAAAACACACTTTGTCTACAAGAAGCTTATCAGCTGCCTTTTTCTGGAAAAAACTGGCCGGCATAAAAGCAAGTAGCTTGTGGATTTGGCAAGATTGTAAACAGAAAGGTTGTCATTAGTTTCAAAAGATTTCTTTCCGTGTGAAATGTGAATAGTAGTCTCACTGTTCTGCACCTTGGGATGGCTTGCTGGAGACCACTGAAGATTTTGCTTTATAAAACAAACAAACAAACCCACCACAAAGGCATATTTTTACTTAGGACCCAGTTTTACCAGGCTCTTTGTAGAATTCTCATCTGGTTTGATTATTTGATAAAGGCTAATTTTGTCGGGTTGCTTTGCCTTCATTTATTTTATTTTATTCTTTTTTTTTTTTTTCCAGAATTCTTAACCTTTCCATACTTTCAGTGTATTTTTAAATTATTGCAAAAATTCCCCTTCCTTCTCCTGTGGCTAGCAGGAAGCCAGCAGGATACCAATACTGCTTACTCACGGAAATTAAAAACAAAACAATAGGTAAGAAAAATAAAGAAATAGAACAAACAAGAGACACTATCTTTTCTGTTAAAGCTTAATATGTTGTGCAACGCTTGTTCAATGTACAGGAGCTTAAAGTATTGAAGCTTACCTGGGAGAGTTTCTGCAGAACTCGACCTCTTATTGTTTCAGTGTCTGCTATCAAACAACGGTGCTGGGCTACATAGTCCTGTCTCTGTGCCCATAAAATGGGTAAAAACCAGTAAGCTGGCAACAGCAGCCCTGCAGCCCAGAATCCGTATTCAAGGTGTGATAGTTTATACAGAGAGGCGGTCAATTTATTTAACTGTTTTTTTGTTTTGTTTTTTTTTTTGTAGCCCTGTAGATGTTAGCATTAATGGGTCTCAGCAGGCGGGCGCAGCTGATATCGGGTTGTCTGGACGTGTGCTCATCCATCCCCTCAATGTGCAAGGTCTCTCTTACTCTCCTATCCTGTCCTGACTTGCCTGAGCTATTGTGCACTCCTGCTCCCATGCAGGACTGCGGTGCATGCCAGGGGAGCACTTTACTGTGTGTGCGGAGTCCCAAACAGCGGCACCACCAATTCCTTGTTACCCAGGTATGCTCTGAAGTCCTGCTTGTGCGGTTAAAAATGGCCTTTGTTAAAAAGGAAAAGGGGAAAATAAACTTCCCTCTTCTTTTCTCTTTCTCCTAGTGATGCTGGTGATATGATTGTGTGATGAAGTTGCCTATTTCCCCTTGAATCAAAACGTAGCTCGTCAGAGTGTCTATTTTAAACATATATTTGATAAAATTACTTAATTTACGTTTATGTAACTTGTAACCCATCTACCTCCCCTTCATAAAACATTGATTCCAAGTTCTCCATTGTTTTCACCAAAGTGGCACATATTTTTTTTTCTTAAATCTTTATTCTAAGCTCATCAGCACCATGGACATGTGGTCAGAGGCTTGTATCCAATTTAACATCTTCACTCTAGACTTTGGGAGAAATAAACTTCTCCATTTGCCACTGACACGTGTGTGAAGAACAGCTCATAACATGATTGAACTTCATTGATTTTTCATAAAAATTTAATAAGATGATACAGGTCAAAAGCCTTGCAAAATTTGCAATAAATTCCTGTGGTGATCTGAACAGGACTTGATGGGGATAGCTGACAACAGAGGAATTTAAATAAATGTTGAATTATTTGGAGGACTTGAAATTTTTTGGCTAATCATTTTGAACCTTGGATGTCAGATGATAAGATTTCTAATCCTGTATGGCTCTCCTTGTTTGTGTGTTCTGTTCTTCCTTGTGTGCCTGATTTTTGTGGGTGACTTGCACGTAATGACTGTTTTAGTCCCTCTGCCTCTCCAGATTTTACTAATGCATCTCAGAAAAATACTTGAATCACTCCCCAGAAAAGGAAACATCAGATTTATATGTGAGTAGGCTGTTTCATTTCTTTCCCATTTTTCTCTGAAAATTTACTAACACTTTATGAACATATTTACATCAGGTGAGGCTCAAGCTATGCTATAGCTTTTAAGCATGGTGTAACAAGTCCAGGACACAGCTGTCTAGTACATTGCCTGAGCTGGTTACAGTATGAATTAGATGGCATTCAAAAACTGGCTGGGCAAAAGGTAGAATCAGTGGTAAATCAGTTACAATACAGAAAATATCCCTGCAGAAAGCCTCAGCAGCTCCTGCAAGGGCTTGAGGGTCGTCCCCCATCCCCTCCTCCGGGCTGGCCCTTGGGGGAAGCCTCAGCGCTGTGCACGCTGCTGCTGCGCTCGTGGCTGCAGGTGGCTGAACACCCGCCAGGTCGGTCTGAGGAGTCGTCTCTCGGGGCGTGAATTTTTCATGAGCCAGCAAAGCCTTTTCATGGCTTTACTTTGTTCCCTGAGATTGCAGGCTGTGGAGGAACAGGGTACAGTGACTGTGCCCACTGAAGAGGGGCTGTCTCGAGGGCAGGCACAGCTCCCCGCTGGGGGCTGCACAACCCTACCTTCCAACTGTGCTGTGCGGGTGGGGGTCCTGAGCACCTGATGGGAATGGGGGCTACGCCTGGGACGTGTGCCGGCCTCTCCTTATTTTCTTTTTCCGCAGTAGAAGGCTTATTATTCTTCCCTCCCGTGCATAGTGCTTATCCCTTTGCAGTGCTGACAGGTGTGCTGTTTGGTTTTGCTCTCCGTACTGAACTCCAGAGCTCAGGGCAGCTGTATTCGGCTGGAGGGAGCAGCACAAGGAGTTGAAACCTGGGTTTACTTATTACCAAATGATGTTTCAGATACAGGATCTGGTACATAGTCTTCTTGTCAGTAGCTGATGGTTTTGTGCCGTATGTACTATATAAATGACTTCACAAGAAGGTGTAGTGTTTTCTTCTGAATTCAGAATGACAAAATACAGTTGATTGAGAATGTTAATAAGTTTTGGCCACAGGTTTTGTGGCGTGGGGCAATATTATATTAAAGTTAACCAAGAAAGGCAACTTTCACATGGAACTAACACACTGAAAAATGAGCTTTGTGCTCCCTTGCCAGCTGGCCAGTATGAGAGAGGAGAATTCAGTGCATAAATCTAAAACCCTCTGGAAAACATTCTTTATAGCTCCAATAAAGTCCTCTAGCTAGTTCAGTGTTTGCTATTGACACCAAAGACACCTGAATATTCCTTAATGTACTGAAATGTCCCAGAGGGTCAGCAGTAAGAATTGCGCTTTTTCTGGTATGGCATGCACTTTTTAAAGGTTCCTCTGTTATCATCTTCACTGTTGTCCTGTGGATGAAAAAACAGGCAATTCTCCTTTTGCTTTATGCGTTGCTTCAGTGCAGCAACTATGTCGCAGACTGATGCAGTCTGTGTCAAGTATAAACCCAAAACTGGCTGGAGGGTTCAGCAGGAGCCATAAATTACCTCTTCTCCAGAGGTTATTTCTACTGTCTCTTGGTGTGCAGAACTTATTCCTGTGTTTTGGTTAATGTTTCGGCTTACCTTGTAGGTATTCTTTTTGTCTAAAAACTAAATTGAATAGTTCTGTTCACCTATTAAATTTGTAGGTTCTGTATATTGTACATTTTTTTGGGGGGGGGTGAGGTGTTCTTTTAAGAATTACAGTTCAAGTGAAATGGTTACTTCCATTTTCTCTCTGAGCTCTCTTGTTAGTACCTACACTTCAGAAAGACAGTCCAGCAGTGGTTTAGGTGCTGATATTTTATAATTAGTATCTTAAAGTAAGTTTTCATATAATTTTAATTTATCCAAAATGTGTGTCAGGCTCTAGATTTCTGGACAATATCTCTTGATACTTAACTGTAATTTGTAAGTACTTCAAACATACGATCTTATTTGATATCACCTTCACACATCTTGCTGATGTTTCCATTAGTATTCATTCTGATAGAGTGTATTTGGGTTAGGATTAGGACCTGGAGCTGGTTAGCAGGTTTCAGAAGTCATCACTGTGGAGAGAGCAATGTGTTTGCTATATCAGCAAGCCAAGGCAGCTCACCAAGTAAAAAGCATCCTCTGAGCTGGGGATGGACACAGGAAGGGGAGATGGAGGACAGGGCTCTGTTGCCCACTGGTGGGTGGACAGCACAGGTCTTGGCCACTGCCTCCTGCCTTCACTCCAACTCCGCTCTTGGATGTTGGTGGAAAGGCAGGGTCCTGTGGGTCACCTGGCCCTGTGATGCATGTTGAATACTGAGGGCTAAGCTACTGGACTGGGTAGGATCTGAAGATAGTTTATTTTCCGTTTCTGGTCTGCAGTCCCAAACATGCTCTCCCCAAAGTCCCACAGGTTGAATAGGTTTTGGGAGTTTTTTTTCCATATCTGTGAAATGGGGATTCCTGTGGTGAAATATTTTTTGGGACCTACAGGAAGAAGAGACTGTAGNGTCTGTTATATAGCAGTTTTATAAACAAAGCTATTTTTATGGGGTCTTTCTGACCCTTTGAAAATTGAGCACCCTCTTCTCATCTTCTCATGGAGGCTCTGGATCTGTGTGGTGGGTTTTTTTTTTTTTTTCCTTGTCTGCAAAGACTTGTGATTTTGAGATATCTGAGCAGTGTTTATCCCCCTTCCCCTGGTAATGGTATGACTACTTATGTTTTTTGCTTCTGAAGGATTCAGAGCTGTGGGAAAATATAGAATATTGTGTACCAAAGAAATGGAAGAATATTAATGTATTCAAATGAAGGGAAATAAAAATTGAATCCAGGCTTGCGTTTGCCTGTGAATTATTAGAATGTGAACAAGTGTAATTTAATAGAGAGTAACTTAGTGGTGGCTTAGTAATGATGTACTTTGTCTTGCATGTGTACAATAAGAAATAACGTTTTTTCTTCAGAAACAGAGTTGATGTGTTACAGAGGGAGAAATGTCTCTTACAGGTTACACTGGAAGATATTAACGTAGGGAGTCTTAGAGATAAGACCAGAAAAACAAGTTGGCGTTCATAAAATTGGCTTATTAATGCATAAACGGATTCTTGATAGGGGATGAGTGTTTTTGTCCTCAGCAAGACTCGTCCAAGGGATGAGCTCTGAACTGGGGACGCAACTCCGAATGTTCAGGAAGTTGTAAGCACTGACCCTTGCTGAGGTCTCGCATCGGCTCCTCGCCTCCACCTGTCTTCTCTGCCCAGTGCCACCGGCACGCGCAGGGGCAGCGGGATGCCGCGCAGGAGCGCGGTGGCCTGACCCTCCTGCCGCCACGGGCAGCCTCAGCAGCCGGGCTGCAGCAGCGCTGGGAAGGGTGCAAAAGCAGCCTGGCGGTTACGGAGGTGTGGTGCTTCTGCAGAAAGCGGCCCTGCTTGGCAAAACGCTGTATAATTAAATCAATTTGCGTCTCCTGTCTGGGAGGAGCTGTGCCCTTAGGAAACAGGTAACTCTTTAAAGGTAGAGGGCTTGTGTCTAAGCTAGCTTCTCTGGGGCCCAAGAAGGAGGAGCCCCGTGAGCCCGGCTCTGAGGAAAGGGAACGCAGCCGAAAGCTTTGCATGTGGTGCTGCTGTTTTCTGCAGTACTCGAAGCACCTGTGTAATTGTGTTTGAAGTGCTTTAAGTGAAATTAATGAATAATTTATGAATAAATAATGGGAGAAAAGATTTATATTGTGGCCATAAAAATAATTTTGGGTGAACCTTTTAAACTTTCACCTCTTTGTTAGGGCCAAAGAACAACCAGGCAGCTTTTGCCAATTTTTATTTCTGTTTTTCCATGTAATTTGCGTGGCCAGTCACTTCTGAGGGTGAGGGGCAGTACCTGCGGAGCAGCAGGCACCTTGCCATGCTCAGGCCTTTCCACCGCCGGCTTTGAGCTTGCCACGAGCGCTCTTGGGCTTCGGCGCTGCAGGCTCCTGTGACAGTCCCAGTGCCTTGGAGGTCAGCTGGGGGGAGGGAGAAAAAAGGATGTGTTTGTTCCTCAAAACAGAGGCGAGCAAGCATCAGGTTACCTGAAAGCTGGTATAGCCTTATCTGACAGAGGGAGCTTCAGGTACAGCATTGACTGCTGCTGGTGCTCCTGAGAGCTCCCTCTCCATGCTCTAGTTTCTGCTTTTGCATATGCTAGAGGAGCAATGGAAAATCCTGGCTCTGAAATTTTGATTGTTGATGTTACTTAGTTTTAGTTTTTCTGGAAGATTTTTGAGGAAGGCACTTTCTTCTCAGTTTCTTTCAACTTATTTTTCTGTGAGGATTTTTTTTTCTGAGTTTTTTTTCTTTTTTCCAGATGATAATTTTGTTTTCTCCTTTTCATCTTTATTTTGCTGCAGGTACTTTGTTTCAGCTTCTCTACTTCCTCTTCTATTATTTTCCAGCATGTATTCTGTTTTTTATCTTTGAACTTTTGCAAAATCTCCCTTCCCAAATCATAAATGCATGCATAATCTGATTTAATTTGTAGATATACAGACTCATTGGTTAGACTGTTCTTGGTGTGTTTTTAGCACTAATTCAAGAAAACATCTAGGGGGAGACCTTACAAATTCTGTGTGAACAGTGGAATGCAATCCTTTGCTATCACAGAAACCAAAGAATGATTTATTCATACAAACATTGCCTGTATTGCCAGGTGATCAGTGAGGTGATCAGTGTTATTGTGTGCACTGGCTAAAGTCCCATGATGTCATGGAAAGATGGGTGCAGACGATCAGTTAAAGGTGGTTTTTTTTTTTTTTTTTGAGGAAACTGAAAGAAGGTGGAAGAGCTCTTTTTAAGATTTTTTTTTTTCTGTCTTTCTGCAAATAATCTCTATTAGTAATTTAACATATACAGCTCACTAGTATGGTCTATGTTCTATGTCACTGTCATGAAATGAGTAAGTAAAAGATTAAATTTTCTTTTCATTAAGGTTCTCTATAGATTGCCAGCAGAGGAGAGAGACTGATGGGTGGCGTGGTTCATGTGAGTAATATGATGAGTACACATCTCACTGTTTTGGTGGTTTTCTTTGATACATCGCTGCAAATGCAGAGTGTTTAAAGGTAGGCTTTTTT
>VXAL01014289.1:13137-103649 GCA_013399475.1 Chauna torquata | reverse complement strand
TTTTTAAATCCATCTTTTCTAAGAAACCCTTTCCAGAAATCCATTTTGAGGAAGTTTGTCTTTAAGGAAGCACTCCTTTTACTGAGCCTTTGCCTGATGTTTTAAGATGGAGCTGGTTGTGGTGCAACATTTCCATGTGAGTGGATGGTCAGCGTCCCTGCCCCACCACTGTGCATGGGGCTCAGAGCAGAAGGCAGGCGCACACCAGCCTTGGCTGCTTCAGCTGTGCATACCCTGACACAATAATCTGTGCTGTGACCTGATCATTTCTTCCTGCAGCTGTGCTAAGGACATTTATTTTTCCAGAAACACTATGCATTACATACGTATGAACTTGGTGCTGGGGGCTGTAATTGTAATGGAGGGTCATAGTAAAAATCAAAAATTTTGGGTGAAGTACTGGACAAGTTATTTTACTAGGTGAATCTTGCTGTGCTAATTTACTCACCAAAGCCCCCTTTTCATGTGCTTGTGTAAGAGTTTGTTAGGTGGTGGACCGTGGAATAGCTTCTTGGGAATATCGACATTTGTCAGTAGATAACTACAGTCTTCTGTCCCTAGTGAACACCGTTAGTTCTGAGAAATTAAGAAAAAGCCACCATACTCATACAATGTAAATAAGTTGAAAAAACACAAAACTTATCTTGAGAGCTTTCTGGCTGTTGCTATGTTTTGGAGTAATACATTGTCCAAGATACGGCACTGCTATGATGTATTAAACTAATATATCATAAGAATGCCATAGCTTTGATGATGTATTAATGTAATATATCGTTAAGGTGCCATTGCTCTTATGATGCATTACTCAAAACATTACCAACTGGTTGGGTTAGTGCACAAGATCTGTGTGTATGAAGCAGAAGACAGCAAGTATTTCTATATCTGAAAGTATGGTGAAACTTTAAAAAATAAAATAAAACAAAATAAAATCTTGCACGTACACAAACAAGCTAGGAAGATCTGAAAACTGGGGGCCTCTGAAAAGAGGGTTGAGCCGGGTGGGACCAAAACTGAGATGGGAGCTGTGCACTTGCAAAATTTCTATCTGACAGATGTACACAAAATTTGGTGAGGGGAGGAGAAACTGCCTTTATTAGAACCGATAGCAACATTCCATCCCCTTTTGAGGAGTAACGTGATGCATGCTATAGTACATGAACAAGTTCAGCATTTTCCTGAAATGCATTGGCATGATTCTTCTCAGGGTACTTTTTGCAACTTGCCTTTCACCTTGTGCTTTGCTATCATATTTTCTGAGAAAATGAGGCTGGGCATAAAAGCTCTTTTGCATTGGATTTTAATTGTTTGTTTTTTGTTGTGAGTGTTAGCCGTTTCTGTTTTCAGAAAGGAAAGTCAGGTAAGTCTGGTAAGCAGTGAACATGTTTCAACAAGGTTTGTTTTCATCATGTTTCCAGACACATCCAGTTTTGGACAAGCTTTGGGAAAGCCTTTGGAACCCAACTGGAAAAAGAACCCTCACCCTGGGCTGGATACAAATTGGTCAAAAGGTATTACAACATGCTGAATACCAATGATGATGATAAATAGTGATCTCACTTGTTGCTTTCTAACAAAAAGGCTTCTTTAGGTGTTAAAGGTGCTTTTATCCTTCTGGACTTTCTATTTCTTGCCTTCCACAAATGCAGTGTATTGCAGTGGATGTTATGGATGTTATTGACTGGACATATGTCCTTGAATGGACAGTACTCATTGCCTGGGTTTTGTAGAAAATCCAGCTCATAAATGTTCTGGTCTTGCAATGACAAACTTAAACATCGATGTTTAATTTCTTTAATCTCATTTTTACCACTCATAGAGCTGAGTGCAAGGTTTGCCCAAGTATTTTTTTTTTTTTTTAAACCTCATTTAGAAACAGAACGTTGCAGAGACATATAAAATACTGCTCTTTGCTGAATCCATTGAGGGGGGCTTTCAAGAACACTTCTGGGTACTGAAAAACAACTTGTCAGGAATAAATTGCTCTTTTGCCGTCTATGATGAGAGGCATAAAGTATCTAGTATAAAAAGTTGCATTTCTCAGGTCGCACCCCAAGGGTTATTTGCCAAGACAGTGTACAGCTTTACCCAATTTTTTACGTCCCACTATCTTGACCACTAGATGGCATTGACATTGTTGAGGTAAGTGGGGAGGAGATGGACAGTGCTAAAACCTCCTCCCTTCAATGGTGCCCCATCTTCCTTCCTGCCATTCAAAAAGCCCAACGGGACAAGAAAATCCTCAAGTACCCAGAGTTAAGGCAGTACCAAGTGCTGAGTTTTGAGGAGTTCCTCACTGACATCACAGTTGCTGCAGAAGTGGTGACCCAGTTCTCATACTCCTATGTGGTAGGTTCCTATTTCCAGATAATTTTCAATTGACTGTACACAGGCAGACAGCTGAGATCGCAGCTGCGGGAACCCCAGACATAGACTGTGGAAGGCACTGGCATTTGGACTTGCCAGCTACTGCACTCTGATGTAGTCACAGTGCTTAGCTGGTTACTTTTTGACTTTTTTTTTAAATTTTTATTTTGGGGGGTATTCTGATAACAGTCTCTGTAATAGTCATTGACATGGTTAACTTACGGTCATGTCACCTCTCTTGCTTACAACTATCAGAAATTATGAAGTTAGTGGGTGTTCCAGGATCATCTCTTAAAAGAAATATTACAGTTGGCATTACCAACCAGAGACGTTAAAGCAGATCTGTGTACGTAGATTTGCATCTTTTTCAGGCCAACAGAACAGTGTTTTGTCGCATGAGAGCTGAGGCTGGAAAATCATGTTGCTCTTTTAGCAGCGCTGGTATAGCCTTGGCTTTTTGTAAAATGTTACTCTTGTTTATTAAAAACCTAGATGGAGAGCTTGAAGAAAATCATAGGAAGATAGGTACCATCTCAGGAAAAAGATGAGGAAAGTTATATTTAAGATAGACTTTTATTTGTTTTCCTTCCCTCGCTCTCTTTTGAAATTGGGGTGCCAGTGGGGTGCTCCAGCCTCAGGACTGGGACAGTGCTCTGGCCGGGACATGGGCATCATCCCCCTCACTTAGGCAGAAATGGAATTTATGTTTAGGTTTCCTAGTAGCAGAGAAGCAGACGTGTTTGTATTTATTTTGGGAAGCAGGTGTTCTCTGCTAATTGTGTGATACTGGGAGAGCATTTCATTGGGTGGAGGTCCCAGAAAAGGTTTTTACTGCTAGGTTTGTCACACTATTACTGACACAAAAGTGTAAAAGGAGGGAAAACCAACCAACCAACCAACCAAACAAACAAACAAAAAAACAAAGGAACCCCTTTTCTTCCAGTGGTTTCTTCAGTCGCTGTGGCTTCTATCTTGTTGGCTTTGATGGCAACTCAGGTAGTGTGGCAAGCGGTAGCTGTGGTGGGTCACAGGTAATTTGACAGTTTGGTGTATTTTGTGACAAGAAGCAGTTCCTAGACCTAGCAGATGTTGCCTCGCTGGTCTCTGATCACTGCACACACATTTGGAGGGTCTGCTGCTGTGTGTGTCACTTCAGTTTCAGAGCTTGGTGTCGACTGATACCAAGTGATAGCCTCTGGTGGCTATCTGGTCAACTGATGCCAAGTGATAGCCCGCATGATGTGGGACCTCGGTGTCTTGGTGATTGCCACAGGCTTAGTAAAAGTTTGATTCTACCAACTGATCCCATTTCTTTTGGGGTGGCTGTGTAGAAGGTCTGCGAAAGTCATTTGTGTTTGGTGATACAGCAGGAGATCAGAATTTACATGTAATAAGTAATAAATTGTTTAGGAAGCAATGCTCGTGTTCCTCCAACATAGCAGTGAATGTCAAGAGTAGCTGTAGTCTTTTGACTGGGGAATCATTTATAGCCTGCTATTAGAGGTAGTTATTTTAATGATGGTTTAGTGACATGACACCAGACTTGGAGCAGACAGTTAAATGGATTCTCAGAAAACTCTGTTTTGTGTTTTGTGATTATTATGTTTTTTTTTTTTCCTGATTAAAATTAAGGAGGTGGCATAAGAATAAAAGTAGCAGAGCTTGAAAAACGAAGAGGCAAGGTAGCTACTGAACCATTTCATACAGGTTGTAGTAGAAAGAGATGAGAGCAGTGCCATCTCTTATTTGATATTCTTTTCTTAAGCAGTAAACTTTTTCAAATGTATGTTGTGGTAGTAGCTAGATATTCAGCCAGGTCAGGGCTTTGTCATGCTGGTGTTAAAAATCCAGCTTCCTGCACAATGGACAAAATTTGACACATTTTTTTTTTAAACTATCATGCAGATAATATCAGTGATATTGATATTATTAGAGGGCAGTACCTCCCTGTTGCAGACGTGCATGCTGTGTTTCAGTCTCTCTGTCCTGAATACAAAAACAGTCACTGCTAAGGTAAGGTGATAGAAAAACTCATTGAAATGGCTTGAAATTGCACATTGCTTTTTCACTCTTAACGAACTATGTGCTGCGTCAGCCAGAGCTGGAGTGTGAACACACTGTTCTGGATGTTTGAAATCCACTGTCTTTAAAACAAAACAAAACAAAAACCCCTTAATTTGGAGCTGTAAGAGCTATGCTCTCTTGCTTTATGCTTTACTAAATTACATGCCACCAGTCACAAGTCAATCCACTCCATACTGGTAGGTTTGAATTGTCAGGTGTCACCTCTGAAACTCAGCTTCCTCTCTGAGGAAGCTGTGAAGGTGAAGCAGGTGTGGTCACTTCTGTGGGAGACCTGTAGCTTGCCCGTCACCCACAGCTCAGTTCCTCAGGCAACCCTTGGTAGTGTCCAAGAAGAAAGGATGCTCTTCCTTACCTGTAGTTGAACTGAGCTAGGAGGTCCAGAGCAGAATTTTATTAGTGGTGTCTTTCCAGATTAGTCTCCTTTCTCCAAGGAAAGTTGTAAGTTGTGTTCCAGGGCCATGTCTCTTCTACTACAGCTGGATTTACTGAACATTGTGAACACATCTGCTTTCATACTGTAAAACAATAAGTGGCCTTTCACTCTGGTTTCACAGGCTCAATGTTTCCAAAGAGCCAGCTGAGATGTTTGCTGCATGGTGACTTCCTTCCTACCCGTGGCTCTTGGTGGCAGCTCCATTTGCTGTGCCAACCAGTGCTGGAAGAGACAGCCTGGTGGTGTCCCTAAGGGGACGCTTCGGAGCAGGGGAGGTGGGGAAGTGGGAAGAAGCTGGTGGCCTGCTTGCTTGGAGATGCACCTTTAGTAAAGCAGTATCTGGTCAGCAGCTACACTGAGGCTTGTCTGTTGGCCAACTAGTACTAGATCCTCTAGTGCTGCCCACACTCCTGTGTTTTGGACCAGGACAGTGATCTGATCTACTATGGTGAATATGTATAAGGTGTTTCCATTTCAAGCATGAAAATAAACCAAAGTGATGGTGTTGAGCACAAAGTTAGGCCTGAGCTAGGCTGGAGGATTTGTGGTGCATTGTGAGAGCAGATAAATGAGAAATGAATGGCATGGAGGTTAGAGGAAGAGCAAGAAGCGCAGATCTCTGTTGACTTTATAGGGGCTACGGCATCTCACCTTTGGAAAGAAATTGTGTATCTGATATGTTTCAGTGGATTTGTCTGGCTCTACTGCAAGCAAGGTTTCAGTGGATTTGAAAGATTTGGAGAGAGGAATCATAAAAATCAGTGAAACTCTTAATGCTGTCATCATAGTATGATGTGGGGTCCCAGCAATTTTTTTGGCATAAATTTATTGATGTCAATGCTGGTTGTACATACCATTTACATAAGTAGTGTTGCAACTCTGACAGTGGCAGCATGTAGTTTCCTTGAAAATGTCTGAAGTTATTATGTATATTACTAGAAACGGCCATGTATCCCTCTTTAAAAAGAGAGGCTGGTCTTGGAAATCAAGAGAGCTCATTTTTTTCTCTATTAGTTTCACAAGGAGTTCCTTATAACTATAACCACTGACCCAATGAGCCAAGTACCTCCATCAAATGTTTCACTTAACGATGTCTTTTATTACAGTTCAGCGACCCAATAGACTGAGTATCTGCATGGTAGGCTAAGTGCCTCCAAAAGCTCAGCAGTAAAACTTCCTGCGCATCATGTGCTGCGAAAATGTTCTCCCCTGACTCGAGTATGCATTATTTTAATGTAGCTTAGAAGAAATTAAGCAGCAGCAAAACAAATCATGAGAATCAGTGGCCACAAACCAACCTCTAATAATCTAAGATCATTGTGCTCAAGAGAGATGCTTTACAGTGTGAATGAAATAAGAAATTAGTGTCTTTCAGTTAAGACTTTGATTCACTGGTGAGAACGCCTTTCTTTTGGACCCCTGTTGTTCTCTTTGCATATCCTGTAGTTTGCCTTGTTCTCTATCGTTAACTGTTTTCCTTGCTCCACTCTTGTCCCTTCTCTCCTTGTGGTCTCTGCGTCACACACACTTGTCAAACAGTCTTAGTTTAGAAACTGCAGTGCTAGGGTAACCCACTGATTTCTGGGTGAAATATCTGATTCATAGGCTATATTGGCTGCTGCAGGAGCTTTGAGGGAAGTCAGGGTCCCCAGCGACATGGGTAAGAGCCACTCCTGTGCTCCCTAACTGTCCCTTGAGGCACCAGGTCCTTCACTGTCCATCATGGCAGTTATCTCACCCTGGCTCACAAGGGCAGAATCACCAATGCTGTTATCTTCAGAGGCACATAGGTGTATGGCTCCTACTGGGTAGAAATTTTCACACTGGTGGTTCTTTTTTTTTTTTTTACAGCAATAATGGCATTTAAATAAACTAAGTGAAAAGTAAGCCCTCTTTTACATTTCACATTACCCAACTGTTATCCATTTAAAATGATTAATGAAGTTCGTAACAAAATTAGAGCAGACCTATCACACTACAATGAGTAACTGAGTATTTCGGTCAGTATCACCATGCACACATCTCTGTGCTCAGAAGTTCAACAGGCAAATACAGAATGAGGCACATTCCTAAACTAGCTGTGAAGTTTTAGGTTTGGCTGGAGATGATTGTTTTCCTAAATGCAGTTCTACCTGGGCTTTTTTTTTTTTTCCTTTTTTTGTTTTGTTTTGTTTTGATGTCTCCATGCAATCTTTCTCCTTCCTAGCTCTTGCAGAAAAACACACTCTTGGACTGATGATCTTGTGGAGTTTACTTTCTGCAGCATGTTAGAGTGACTAGAAACCAAATAAACTATTTTATGTGAATGAGCTATGGAAATAAACTCATAGAATAAAGTGAATTGACTGCCCTCAGTCATTTTCAGCTTCTCTTTTGGCTCTAATTGGAACGAATTACTTAGATTGCATTTCTGTTGTGGCTTTGCATAACTTCTCATAAAGCCTCATCTAATTTTCCCATTCTCAGTTATCTGTGCAATGAGTGTGTTAACCACCTTGTAACGTGTCAGTAAAGGGAGGAAGACTTCCATCAGCAATGTCTCGGTTGTATCCATTGCACCTCTGCCATGTAAATTCTGCTCATGAACCAACCAGACTGGGACACAGAGATTGTTTCGTAGTTTCCGACGTATGCAAGTGCCTACGGGAATGAGGTGTGACAAAGATCTAAAACTGACGACTTCGTTTCTGGGGAAGTTCAGATCCTTAAGATCAGTTTTGCAATGCAAGCTCAGTTTCTCGGAAAAGGCCCCACATAACTTTATGTTAATAAAAGATGTATATTTGGCTTCATGTCAGAAATAGGAATTAACAGAATTTTAAAAACCTCTGAAGACTATTATGGCTGCAATTGGTGTGTTTTGTCTTGGGTGGAGAATTTGAAAGGTTTATTTTGAGAATATACACTCTGAAGGGCAGGAACTGTTACTCATCTGTGTTTGGAAAGCAGCACCAACACAATCTGGATAACAATAATACTACAGAAGGCTGAAAGAACAATTAAAGACTGGAAATAATGACCTAAGGGAGGAACACTTAACTTAGCACGCCGACGACGGCACATCGTGCGTTTGGGGAAATCAGAGTGGAGAGAGAATGAGAGAGTTGTTAGAGAGGCTAATACCCAGAAGAAACATGTTGAAGCCTCTGCTTATATTTGATTGAAACGTGGTGCTCTTGAGGTGACATTCAGAGTGGATGCGCCAGTAACATTTCGCGTCCTGATGGTATTTATGAACTAGTTCTTGTGTTTGTTACTGGTTTTAAATGTTATTGTGACAAATAATCACATTTTTCGAACAGCGTAGGATGTAGGTAGGCTAGCGGTGTGTTACAGATGGGAAGATCAAGGCAGCACATCCTGGGAATTTTCCAGGATTACAGAGGAGTCTGTGACTGAAGAGAGTTAGGGATTCTCGGGTTGGCTGCTCTGGATCTCCATCAGGCATCACTTGTATCAGCTCTGCTACAGGCCCGAGCCTCACATACCTCAAGACTAGCAGACTTGTGGAAATAGTACAGGTTTTTTTTGTTTTTGTTTTTTTTCTTTCTTTTAAGAAAATGTTGGGGTGAGACTTTTTGCTTTTTTATCTCTGTTCTGGAATATGTCAAGTGTGTGTGTCCATACACTTCTTTTCTAAAATAATTCTTTAAACTGCAAACAAATTATCATTTTCTTCTTGGCTACATTAGTTTGTATTGTATTACTTATGGCTTTCATGAGAAGACATTAAAACAAAGCAGAGCAACTACAAAGTAACTACCAGGAAGAAAGCAGAGTTTTTCTAGTGTCCTTGGCCTCAATTTTATCACTCTAAAGTGATCACTTCCTTTCTGGAGCTTTTTTCATGTTTTGTGTATATTATTGCTGTGTTTCGTTGTTCACATGAAATCAACCTCCAAACAGTGCCAAAATGTAAATACAACAAGTTA
This sequence comes from Chauna torquata, assembly GCA_013399475.1. NCBI lineage: Eukaryota > Metazoa > Chordata > Aves > Anseriformes > Anhimidae > Chauna > Chauna torquata. The sequence continues at coordinate 94,835 of VXAL01014289.1, read as the reverse complement.
GGTGAGGGGTAAGTCAGGGTAAAGCTATGACATGAATACAGTGATCCTTTAACAAACCAATTACAGTCTAAATATTAGAAAAATACATTGGTAAAATACTGCTATTTTCTTCACAACTCCCACGCTTGATAAATGGACAATGATTCTGCATTATTAATTGCTTCCAAGTATATATAAATGTGGGAGAATAGCTCTGGAGCAGTAGATGATCTTACAAAATCTGCCTCCTGCATCTATTTCCAGGCTGGCAGACCATGACACCAATGTGCTGTGTCACTGCTTAGGCAGCAGTCAGGCTGTGCCGCCTGCGCCTCTGTTGCCTACTTGTGACTGTTGCTCCATCTTGAGCAAAACATTGCCAAGATGCTGTTGATGCTACTCACCCAGATTTCCTCAGGGCTCTGGCACACCAGGTGAGGAACCAGCCAGCTTTTCTGACAAGGAAGAGTGTCTTAGATCGGTCACCCTGGAAAGTACAGCACTTTTTGTTTTATTTTTTCCTTGCAGGATGCTCAAGGGGTAAGGTTATGTCAAAGTTGGATATATAAACAAAGAAAAATAAGAAAAGCTTTGTTCCCTTTACTCTTCTTGGCAAAGACAGTTTTCTTGGTTGTGTTGAGTATTGCTGTATATGTTGTTGGAGCAAAAAAATGATTGTCTTAAAATAATTTAATTCTAGCCCTGATGCTGCTCCTCTGTTTAGATTCCACTACTAATATTTTAGTGCTGTTCTTGAACTAAAATTCTTGGATGTTTCCTATTTTCCTTCTGAAAACAATGTTTGGTAAGAACTGTTGATTTTTTAGGTCTGTAAAGCTGGTCATTGTAAGCTAAGACATAGCAGGCTGACTAGTGACCTTGTCTTGCTTTTGGCTGGGCTTTCTTTAGCCTGGTGTGACCAGGTTCAGCAGTTGTTTTCCTGTTTTGACATTTATGGTCACTCTGCTGCTTCTAAACATGCAGACACTTACTGCTGAGTCCTTGACACTCCCCTTTTCATTCCCTCCTCCCCCTTCCCAAATGTATAGATGACTTGTGAAAAGATGAATGCATTCAGTAAAGTTGACTTGTGAGTTCTGTTTGTGGTACAAAGAAAAGGAAAATTAAACGGGTAAATCTGAGCAGCACAAAAAAAGTGTAAAGGCAGCAAGAGCTCACGTGAAGAATAAGGGTGTCATCACTGGGAGGATCAGCTGGGTTTTGAAAAACATAAATGAGCAGAGGTGGGAGACTGACACAGAGAAACAAAAATCCTGAAATGTGCCCAGCTCCACCTTGTCGGGGTCAGCCCTTCAGTGGCTGAAGTTCTGTTTCCAAAGATGTGCAAGACCTGTGGGAGGTTTGTAGCTGCAAATCCAAATGCTGTGCAACTCATGGGCAGATCTTCTGCAGGCAAAATGAGACTTTGCTATAGAATATTTCAACTGAATTTGCTAAGTGAAAAAACAATTTGATGTAGTTTGTGAGGCAGCTACAATGTTTGATTTTTAAATAAAAATATACTCCAACAATAAGCTTCAGTTTTCACATCAGGAGTTGAATGAATTGATTAAACATATTTAATTATTCCATGCCATTTATCTGAAATTTATATAAATCATAAAGTAAAACAACATTTATTAAATTAAAATTAGAAACAGTATCATTTACAGTGGCAGGTCTGTAAAATACATAAACGATAATTTATTCAGGCCTTGTTAATACTTCAAAGCAATGATAATAATCCAGCAGATTTTTTTTTTTCCTTTAGATTAAAATCTAATTGAATCAAGATTAAATATTTACGAAACGATTATTAAATATAATCATGTCTGTTCCATGTCTGTGCTTCCTCTTTATTATATTTTCTTTTGGAGGGTCTTGTCCGTCCGTCNGGGCTCTTTCCGCCCCCCCCCCCCCCCATTGAGCTCTTTTTCTTTCTACTGTGCTTTATGGACTGATCATAATAGGCACCCGCAGAGCTCCATATTTCTTACTGTGGAATTCAAACACAGGCAGTCCTCTAGACCTTGTAACATAAAGCTGTAATGTGCTTCTGCGCTGCAGGAAGCAGCGCGCTTTGGAGAACTTCCCTTCTTTGAGGCGTGTAGGTCTAGATCAAGCTGTGAAGAGCATCACAGCTATAATGATGTAGTGCAGGATGTAAATGGCATCGTGTTGATTAGAGATCATGTATTTTTCTGCACCAACATGCTTCTGCTTACATGAGTGGAAAGAGCACTGTGAAGCAGGACTTGAGCTGCACGGATGGCTGAAGCTCGCTGTACCCCTGGGGAGCAGTGCCTCATGAAATGTCCTGTATAGGAAACAGAGAACTGGATTTTTGAGCGTGCTTGAGGGATTCCCATAGGTGGCATGTGGCGTGTGTATGTGTCTGTAGGCATGCCAGCAGCTACTGAATGGCCTTCAGCAGTTTCTGTTGTACACGCAGTGACTTGTTCAGGGTCCCTATTGCAAACACACTTTATTCCCTCTGGCGCAGAGTCCCCGTTTTACTGTATAATTGCAACTGACAGGCTGCAGCGGTAGTATCCAGCAAACATTCAGCAGCATCAGTCGCAGAGTGATAGACACAAGTGTCGCACAGGGAGGCTCCTGCTCTGTGAAGGGTTTGGTTGAGGATACTGCACTCGGTGTTACGACAGGGAACGCTCTCAGCTTCACGTAGCTGCAGCAGCACGCATGATAAACAGCTGGTGTTACTGGAAGTGCTCCTACCTCCTGCACCTCAAACTGAGAATCATTTCTTTATTTCACAGTGAATTTACTGATCCTGAAGCACAGGAAAAGCAAGATGTGAATGGAAAAAACTGTAACTCCAACACTAAGGTTTTCCATTGTTCATTTCAGCTTGCATTTTAAAACTTGTAGTCTGTACTGAGGTAGGGCTCCAGTCATCTGAGCAGGGCACTACAGCTGAGCCACTGTTAATGCAGCCACCATCAGGAGTTTGTATTCCACCAACATTTTGCTTTACCTTGCATCTGAATTATCCTCCCGGCTGTGCACAGAACATAGACAGCAGAAACTGCCATAAGCCTGATAGTTAATCTAGGACTAAAGGAAGTTACAGTGATTTCAGGAAATAGGGGTCACAACCTTCTTCGAGCAATGGCAAAAACTCACCTAGTATTGCATGTCCAAGCTTGCAGCCAGTTATCAATAAATTGGAGAGGGTTTTGTCCTACAGAGGAGCAAAAATAAGAGGTTTGGAAAATGTTTAATGAGGAGAAGCCTCATGTTGTCCCACTGATGTGGGCTGGACCAGGCTATAACTATCAAGTAACTTCTAGCAATGCTCTCTTGAGCTTAGGTCCACTGACATCAGGGCTGGCGTGTCTGTCTGCTCCAGCTGAGGGTCAGGCCCTCTTCTGCCTTTGTCATTTAGCAAAGGTTTTTCATATTGTTGGCAAACTGCCGTTAGAGAATGAATCTTTCCTCTAAAGGCTTATATGCAACTGAGAGTGCTGGACTGGCGCAGAAGTATTTGGGCTCATGCCAGCATCACAGGGTTATATAGCTGTGAGATCTGGTGCCCCTGGAAACTTATCTGTAATTTTCTTGGATTGCTGTTAGTTTAATGCTCTCTGTCTGCCACTCCAAACTTCAGAGTACGGCAGATACACCTGCACAGAGCTTCCTTGGAAAATAACAGCAACTGTACTGGAGAAGGTAGGAACATCGTTAGGAATTTCATTATGTATCTAGACTATGGGCTTCATATTAGGGGTTAATAAAAAGTGTTATTCAGTATTCCAGGAAATTGTCAAGATCACTAAGTATTGTACTGATGACCTGTGTTACATTGAACTCACTCTTTCCATGTTTCCAACAAAAACATACAGCAGATTGTTCCAGAACCAGTGTCAAATGCAGTTAAAAATAAATCCCCTCATAATTTAAATCTGTAGCATATACACTAAATATATCACCCCCAAAAATACATATTTTGGTTTTCCTTAGAGAAGATTTTGACCCTGAAATCTCCCCTGGGTCTGGTGTGATATCATTATCTTCAGTTATGATTCCTAAAGGTTAAAATTATCCTATCTGCTTTACTCTGCATTTTTATTGCAATACTAATGCAGCTTTGTTTCATTCAAGCACAGTATTTGTAAATAACGAATTACAGATCTGTTTCTTTGCCTTGAAGCATTAACATTTGGCACCATGCACAGCAACTCCTTTTCAGCTACCAGACAGTTTAGGGGAAGCGGTGGACTCGATCTCAGAACAGTAGGGCGCTGCTGACAAGCTCTTGGACCACTTCACCTCCTGCTCTTGAAATGGCAATCAGATGAGCCAGAGGGCAACTTCAGGAGAATATTTTTCTCTAGTAGCTGTAACATCTGCCTCCTTGGCAGCCTCCTCTGGCAGTTGTGCTGGAAGCTCTGGAGTTGCCCCTGGCCCTGTGCTGTATTTACATTGCTAAGAGGTTATCCTGAGCTCTGCTGGATCCTGTTACCTGATTTTCTTTTGTTCTGTCATTTTCTCCCTCCAATTCTTTGGTTGCTTAACCCTTTATGGACAATGTTTAAAGTGAAATTTAAGTGTGCCAAATGAGACGAAATGCATTATTTTTGTCTTTAACTGGCAAATTCCTTTTTGAATAGACACTCAGCTTTTCTGATCAGTTTAGCTGGGTTTATTTTGCTTCAGCCTATGCAATTTCACCATCGCTGCCTGAGCTTTTGAAGGTGCCGCTCTCCACGTTTGTCTTCCTCTCTGCATCAAATTTTTTTGGAGCTCTATGTTTCATGTTTTACTGTCTTCTGAGAAACGGATTTTTGACTGGTGCTTCGTTTCAGTGGAATGATGTTAGCATAAAGACAATTTCAAAGTAGTCAGTATGGGCATATCAATATTTATTGAAATACTGAAAAAAAAAAAAATCCACTGGCGATGAGAAACTCCTGGCAAGAACTGACGTGACAATATGTATTTCACTGATACAGTAAGAGAACTTCAACTTCAACAAGTAACTCACTGCACATTCTAAAAGTTGCATGGATTTAAATCCAAGGCAGCTGCAGAACATCTGTAATACAAACAGTCAGACTTTACAGATTGTCTGTTTACAAACACAGAACAACTATAATAAACCAGCCAAAGCCAAAACCTTTGAATTTTAGTCTGCTTTTACTAATACGTCCTGTAATCAATAAGGCAGTCAGAAGTAAATGTCTGGTTACAACGTAGTTAACAATTAACATAAGGGTCATAAGGGTGCTTTTTTTTTTTTTTTTTTGTTCGCAAACTTTAGGCAATCTAGTCGGATTCTTGGAACCACAGATATGGGCAAATATACGTTAGTTTATCTGAAATTGTTTCCCTTAAACTGAACGAAAAATTCTGCTTTTCTTCTTTCTTCTCTTACATCCTTATTTTAATTCTTTTGTCCTGTATATAGGTAATGGTGCTGTGAATACAGTTAGCAACATTTTTTAAGCTTTTTTCTTTAATATTCAGTGAGATTCACTGTAGCATTTCAATAGAAAATAAAAAGAGAAAATACAGAATGCGAACACTTGAAATATGTTTTGTTTTTCTTTTAAAAAGGAAAGGAATGACTGCATTCATCATTATACTCACTATACATGTGGTTAAAAGTATTTCACAGCCACTGTCAATTGCCATGTGCATCTTACTTTGTTAATTTAGTTTGTTTGAGGGAGAATGCTGCTATCTAAATAATGCTGCCATGCCTGCTGTGTGGGATGACTATGGGAGGTGCTTTTGGTCAGTATGACAGTGCATGTGTTCTGTGGTAACAGCCAGGCATCTAGGAGTTGCAGACTTTAGGCTTTGCTGCGTTTGTACCCTGTGCATGGACAGACTATTATAGCTGATTAATACAGGTGATTAAAATAATGCTTGGTACTAATGCAGATGTAATAACTAATGTCTTTGGTATACAATGTATGAATGGTTGGAAAAAATTAAGAGAATGCACCTTTTCAAGTTCACATGAAACAGAAAAAGCTACAACTCACATAATTTACAATAGATTTAAATAAACTACATATAGGATTATGAAGATTTACAGACATTTAATCAAGTGAATGATTTTAATTTTTGAAGACCCTTGTGTGTCCCTGAACTATGTTCCACTAACTTGAAGACATGCTACAGTAAACACATATATTTGGCTTCTTCGTTCTGGCTATATCTTATATAAAGATGAAACCAAAGAACAATAAATTAGCATTATAATTGTCTACAGTGGAAACTATCATATACAATATAAATAAACTATTCAAAAGCCAGCAATCTTCAGGAAAAAAAAAAAATCAAAGGATTAGGATTTTATACAGTTTCTACAAGTGATTGTACAGCCGATAATCTCAAAAATTAAAGTCAAACTGAAATCCCCCCCTATTGATTTTAGTGTCTCACGACATACAGCAATTAAGTACTGGTAAAATAATTACCAATTTGAAAGCAATATTAAGGAAATCACTGCTTTGCAATTTTATCACAGTTTTTCCCCACAGGACCTAAAGAATGTAAACACTATGTTTTTGTTAATGTTAGAGATTAATACTTTATTTTAAATGTATGTTGATCCACACCTGCACAGTTACCTTTAGGGATAATGAAATAAGGCAAGACTTATAACTGTGGCACTACATGTTAATACTGATATCTTCATTTGGACAGAGAGAGAATTGTTTGTTCTTCTCTAATATTTGTTCTGCAGCAGACTTCGGCCTATACAGACACAGCAGTATCACTCTTCTTTCTTTGCATAAAAGGTATGTATTACCTAACTTTCAAAAAAAAAAAAAAAAGTTTCATTAGGTATTGGATGTTTGAATTGATATTTAATTTTTTCATTTCTGGCAATTTTTAAAGACGGTTTCTTAATAAGCTCTGTAGTATCATCAGCTCAGACAATTTACTTGTCTATTCTTGCATTGTTAAATGCATTTTGGTTCTTTTTTTTTTTTTTAACATCAGTATTTGGTTTCCTAGAAAAGACTTTTTGCCGAAGAAGCTATCATTTGTGGTGGCTCAAGTATCTTTATTTCCTTTATTTGGAAATGGCCATGAATGTAGAGCAGAGCCATATTTTAGCCACTGCACTAGTAAAGTATATAGTTGAGTTGGCTAATTTTTTTGGCATATTTGTCTTAGATATTTAATAGCTAGCCAATGACAGTAGTAGAAGAGGGATACTGCCTGATTTAACAACATGAACACGTGACAAAACAAACTTCAGAACATAGTAAGAATGCCAAGCTAACTCGATAACAAACTCTTCACATTAGCTATTTGCATGCCTGAGAGACAGTCAAAACCGGCCTCTTAGGATGTGGTGGCCACGCTACACAGCACGTGGCCTATGCCAGCTCTCTCTTACAGATTGTTGAGTGAATGCCACATCATTTATCACAGAAGAAGGAAGTGTTGGGTCCTTGGAAGGATGGTAGAAGATGCTATAGATGCAGCTGTGCATCTATTATAATTGTTTTAGAAGTCCTGCTATACAATGAAGGAATTTAGTGCACTCAAATTCCCCACTATCTTAGCTTGATAATACAGATCAGTTTTTTTTCCTAAATTTCTTCATATTGGCAATCAGCAGAGTTAAATATACAAGAATCATTCTGTCCTTTTTCATGTTGACATTGGTGATAGTATCCACTTGTTAAGTTCACTTCAATCCAGTATAAAGTCCTATAGAGATTCCTTTGGGGATGTGTAGCATATGATTCACAGTTTGCAATACAAATACCCTGATACATCACTTATTTACTATTAGGATTTGATTATTATACCATTTTGCAAAGTCTTAAAACCATGTTTTAATTAGTGTTGCTTGGAGCAGTTCAGAGTATATCTTTCTCCTTGAAAGCAGAAGCTCTAATGGGTATAATTTATGCTCTCTTTGCATGCAGCATCTCAATGAGAAGGTTATTACACGGAACATCCCCATTCAGGTGTTTGTAGTAGAGGTATTCTTCAGCCTGCATACTGATGGCCCGGATTTCTGGTAGTCGCAGGAGAAGCTGCCCAAATTTGTCTGTTTGCTGTGGGTAGTTACACATTGTGTAGTCCAGCAGAGCAGCATTCACTTGTTCCTGAACACCTTCCACAAGCTGGAAGTTCTCTAGGTTTTTGACATCTGAATGATAATTAAAAACAAAAAAACACAACAATTGAGTTGCATTTTAATTCTTGTTTACTAAGGCAGTGTTTCACTAAATGGATATATTTTTTTTCCTCCTGACAAAAGCATACTTTACAAGCTGCTGAATATTCAGTGAATCCTTTTGCCAACTTTCCTGGGAAAATGATCACAAAAGAGCTTTAGTGGAATGTCTTGTTGAAATTCTGCATATACCTCAAATCAATTAGACACCGATGGATTCCAAGCAAGGTCAGCTCTTTTCATATCTTACAAAAAGAAAGGTTGAGGATTCCTAAAGTAGAAGACCATAATATATTGCTAGCAAATGAGTCCCAAGAGGAAGCCCTATCTTTAACCTAGTATGTTACACAATTCATATAATTCTGTATTAATTTTTCTGACCCAAGGTGAAATCTGTGTCCAGGGTATGATGTAGTTAATTCTAATAAAAAGTGACAGGGTTCTTGTTTCTGTTTGACATTTTCTAAATGATTCTGAAAGCCTTTGACTTGTCTAGCCTATGTTAATGAACCATCTGGTACACTCCAGTGACTGCCAAAATAATCTTGCCTACTAGAAACTCTCTAAAATATATATTTCACTGACTAATGATCTTTATAAAATGAAATCATTGTCCTTTGGGTGGAACACTGGATAAGAATGGTGCTCTTTAACCTGACTATACTTTCTGAAATCCAACGTGCTAATTTTCTTTGGTATTGGACAACAGGGGCACTTACATCAGTAGGCAGGCAGGGTTTGTTCATTCTGCCTCTGTTTGATTATCTTCTGTTCCTATACAGGAAGTTCAAGCTCTGGAAATGGCAGTCAGAGACAAATGTCAATATATTAACTCCTTACTATTTGATTCCTTTTGTAAAACTAATTCTGAAAGCATCTTTTGAAATGTCTGAAGAATGCAGAAGTTATTCCAAAGCTTGCAAATTCGACTCCTGCTATAATGCAGAACGGGCGAAGTGATCAAAGTACTCTAGCTGGGAAAGCTTGTTCTGGTTGATGTTTGATCATTTATACCATCGTTAGAGTACTGTAATACAGTTTCTCATAATGCTAGAGCACAGCAATACTGAGCATAAGTACTCTGCTAATTCACTTTGAATAAAGACAAATCTGCCCCTTTATGGACGTTCTTTGAGCAAGGAAGATGGGTAATTTGGCAGAATTTGGTTCATTGTAAATCCCAGCCTTTGACTGGAGGGGAAATGAGTGTTTTCCTTTGTAAAACAGGAACACGCACTGGTCCTTCAATCCATCAGTAGCCTGGGAGGCTGTGTAAATTGGGTCTAACTGCACCTTTTCCTAGAAGTGCTTTAAATAGAGCAAATGTTGGTTCCTGCAAATAACTGTGTGCTGGAATATGTGGGAAATGGTTGAAGGAGGCAAACGTTTTCCTCAGGACAAGAGAACAGGAGGGATGCCAAGGATCCTAATGGCAGAGCAGGATAGCACGCACAGCCTCCAGGCTTTCAGCAGGACCCTCTCTGCAGTGTGCTGTGCTGGCCGCCAGCTGCCCTTCACGTTCACTGTCGCGTGGGCCGGGGTGAGCGTTTCCTGCCATGATCCTTACTGTCTGCCTCTTTCCTGTCCCTGGTTCATTGTGGAAATGAAGCAAGTGGCTCTCCAACTTTGTGGTGCTTGCTTGGGAATGAGGACACGAATTCAGGACTCTACCTGAATTTTGCTAGGTGGCCTTAAGGAACTCACTAGCGATACTTAAATTATGACGACTGTCCAACAAGAATCATCTGAACTTTTCAGTATCCACAGTAAGGAGAACTGGAAATTTCAAAGCTGCTATGCCAGGTCCCTGAGCTATTCAAACTCATTTATCCAAAGTCTTTTTGCCAGTGTCTCTGGAGATCTTTGGATAATCATGTGTTCACATATCACTCTGGGCATTTTCTAACAGATGTAGCTGTTTATGTTTTTATGTAGGTAAATAAAACTCCCAAGGTGTTTTACAGCAAGCGTAACCTGGTTTAAAAATTGGGTGTTGTAAGCATTTTTTTTTTTTTATAAAGCTAAGTAATAGTATCAACTATCACAATTGTTTTAATAGGTTGCTTTCAAATGGAAAATGCAATCATGAATGAATTGGTAGAACATAAATTCCACCAGAAAATAGGGCCTATGTTGGAGTTTAAACTGTGTTAAAGAGCAAGATAAATTGTATAATGATTTCAGAATCAGTATGTAAAACTTTTTCCAGTTAAAAATAACTAAACATCAGAAAGTTTTAGAAACTGTTAGCTGATTCAACCCCCTTTAAATTCACAGGACATCTTTGCATCGCTGTCTGACCGTTCTGAATGACGCTTTGAGATTACATTGTGCCGACTTCTTGGAAAACTAGGTTCGTTCTAATTTTTGTGCTCTTTCTGAGTATTATTACATGGAATATATTTTCGTTGGCAACATCACAGAATCAATTTTTACGAAAATCAAGAAGACACAATCTAAGAATTGCTTTTTTTTTTTTTCTGGTATTTTTTCTGCAAAAGTTGTGAATGCAAATATATGTTTCAGAGGTGCATTCTGTCTTCAGATGCATTTATCATACTCCAGTCAAGTCGAAGGGAGGCGTAATATTTTATCTGTAAGTATCTCTAAATATTCATACATGGCAACAAAAGCAATACAGTCAGATGTAAAAATAAGTTCAATTAACACTCACAGTAAACAAAAAGTAGTTCTGGGGGCTTCTATGCCACACCCAGCTTGAGGAAATACTTCTAATGTATTCCTGATATTTGTGGTCAGAATCGGGGATTTGTAAACAAGATGGTTTCAGTTAACCAGTGTAAATGCAAAGAATTTTCCAGACCATTTCTGTACTAAATCAGATTACTCGTAGTCCAAGTGACTACAGTTTAGGATATTGTTACACAGTTCATCTGTGTGTAGATCTCTCTTGGAGTGCAGCCGTGACAGAAAGGGTGTAGAGGCAACCTGATGACCAGTAATGTCTTTTGGAGTCAGGTCTTCATGAAGTAACCAGGATTTTTGAAAATGACTTTTGGTAAGTGCTCTCATTTCATGTACATTAACAATAAATGCTGCAGTAAAGCAAACACGGACAAATTGAATACAAAGAGAGAAGTCTAAGGATTTGCGCTGACCAGAGAGCACTATGTAAAGCTCCATAGTTGTGTCTCGAGTTCTTGTGATATGTTTTATATTTTTAAAGAGGAGGTTTGGCAAACACATAACTGCAATATAAATTACGTAGTTATTGTGAGAGAGAATCAAAAATCGGTGGCCTAACTCTAATAAAGATGAAAACAACAAAGGAAAAATACAAAAGTATTGTGAATATTAAGTTAGTTCTAGCAGCTCTGAGTTCAGCAGGTAGAGCAAGGAATGCTCAGTTTTCACTTCTGGCACTTTATATCACTATCAGCTAAATACTAATGCTATCCAACCATATATTTTTTTTTTCCTGTAGATGTTTTTCTTGTGCTTTGTGGTTTTGTTCTTGACATTTATTATGTAACCCCAGCTAAAGGTACATGGTTTAGTTTTCCATGTATTTCCTTTTCGATAAGGATCCTTAGAATGCTAATGAGGTAAGTTGGTGAAACACCAGGTAATGCTGGTGTAACTCTGCTGAAGTCAGTGGTGTACAATGAGCATGAAATCTGCTACTGATGTACAACACAGCAGTCTTTTGTTCCTTCATATAATTCTTCATTCCTGTCTGCTTTCTAGAATTGCCATGTCTCTTATCAATCTTTACATCGATTAGTAACAATTTGAAGTACACGTTTAAGCTTAATGTAAGAAATAATTTTCCAGGGTTTAGACACTTGTAAGTTAAATGAGTAGGAATAGGTCCCCCCCTCCCACCCACACACCCTTTAAATCCTAGCAGCTAGAAAAAGTGTTTTGTGTTGCTTACAGTAACTATCAGTCTCTCATCTCTCCTACTTTATTCACTCAGGGACTAATTACCAACTTTTTACATGAAACAGCCTTACTGCGAGCTCACAGTGGGGCACACATCTTTTTCTATCCTTATTGGAAAGTAAACCCTTAGGTCTTCTGGAATATATTATATGTTTTACAAGAAATAGCAATTGCTTTTCTGTCAAACAAAGAATTTTTTGTCCTCTATAGCTTACTTTTGACGATTAAGACAAAAACAGTATTATAGTGTGTCAGGATCTGCTCTGCACTCACAGTAAAGATCTGCTAGTATTCCCACAAATCCCCAATTTTGATTGTTTTATACATCTGCTATAAAGCTGTGCTTTAAGCTGAAACTGCATACAACATTCAGCCCAAGGAGAACACTTTTGCATATTTTTCCCAAAAATGGGTCTGGTCTTTAGAGGGGGAAAATATTTAGGTTTCAGAGAGATTTTCTCCCTCTTATATTCCAAACATGAAATACTGAAAATTTGGTGGTGTATTAATCTGTAGAGAGATTCCCTTGGTCTGGGAATTTTAAAAAGCAAAATGAAAGAGAATGAGAGATTTACAGCTGAAAAACAGTAACTCCTTAGGAGCAGCGTAAATATTTCCCAAAGAAAGCTGGTTAAATTTTACTGCACACATCTTTTATCAGACACCGTTTCTGTGTAAAGCGATGAACAGGTGTGCACACAGATAGTTCAGCTTCCTCTGTGGATTTTGCACCATTGCAAGTCCAGGTACTGCAGGGATGAAATTAGGTTATGTTTAGGCTTCTCCATGGGTAGAAGTCTTTCACTTTTATGAGACTGGAAAAATGGATGTTCCAGGCAGTAAGACTCGATACCAGCCCAAGGTCGAGCTTCATCTCCCTGAATGGGCACGCGGGCCCTACCCATGCAAGGAATATGCAGGATTTTATTAAAACCCAACAGGCCCCAGTGCTTAGCAGCTCTTTGGAATAGCAGTCAAATGAGTGCAGGTAAAATATGATGTCTTCTGAACACTAGTGGTGGTGGTTTGGCCAGGATGGCCTTCAGGTTCACTCTCCAAGAAGTTTGTCTATTTTTTCCAGCTGGACTGGAAATTTTGTGGGTAGATTTTGCCATGCGATAAAGAAATCTTTGAGAGCAAGAATGGTAGTGGTTGATAAACTGCTGGTCTTTGAAAATTACCCACAATTTTCCTTCATTGAAACTAATGGTAACAAAAGCAGTCCAGTGTAGCACATCTGCCATGGAAGCAGATGCATGCCATTCTGTATCTAAGCCTTCTCGACAGGCAGAATACTACAATGATGGAAGATTTATGGTAAAGATAAGCTCCTTACTGCAAAATTTCCCTCAATCTTATTAAGGCACGGTTGTGCTGAATATTATTTACTTAGAAGGCATGGGAAACAATTTTTGATAGGTATATTAGTTAATCAGTTGTAAGGTGCTATATTCGGCACTTTCTAAAACTTGAAAAACCTTTACATTATAACAACAGAAATCACTTTTATTTTCTCAAGATTCCCAAGTCCAAAATGAATGTGTAGAAAACTTTTCCTGTCTTCTGGAGGATTCTTTTTCTGGCAGTGGTTAAGCTGTAACAGTGTAACGACTGATCTCTGACTGTTTATTAGGGTCATAAAGTAATTTTCATCTTCAGTTGAACGTAACATCAGATAATGGGCACATTGTTTTGAAATATTGATTAAATTCTTCTCTAGCAATGTATTTCCTTCACGCATAAGTGTTAAGCAAAATGATATGTATTTCCAAAGCAAGAATAAGATGCTCATGAGAGAATAAGGTGTAATTTCTAGTCTGAATCCCATTCCATCCCCTCAGTATTCAATCTTGGTGGACCTTTGTTCTTTTTTTTTCAGAACAACTCAGAACTCAACTACAACGTATTTGGTTGGTGCTTCATAGTAGAAGGCTTCCTTCCAGTGTTATTTAAAATACTGAAGCATATATTTCTATGCTGGAAAGACTGTAAAATGACAGATTCTTACTGAGAATATCAGTTCCTGATCTCTATTAAGAACTGTGTTTATTTACTTTTGTGAAAAATTTTATGATTGCTTTTGCTACTGTTAGCTCTGCAATGGAAAGGGAGCTAGGGGTTACTAAGCTGAATTCCTCTCCTTGCGCAACTGTGAAATTATTTTACTAAATTTCAGGTGGTTCTGTTCTTGCAGTCCCAGAGAAGACAAAGGGCGAAGCTTAATTTGATCTCTCAAATCTTTATTACTGGTGTAATTACTGAGTCATCAGTCAGGAAAATAAAACAGCTTGACTTTCAAACAGCTCAGGCTGAGAGTTTATTGACTTGAAAGTTAAACAAACAAACAAAATCTCCACCCGCTTCTTATCCTGGCATCCCAGGAGCCAACATCCTTATACCTTTCAAATGAGACAAACATGATATGGTGGTCATTGAAACCCAATAAAGCAGGATCCTGCCAGGCTTCTTTTGGAGGAAAAGCTGCTCACAAGCCCTGAGCCAAAGTCCACAGCCCCAGCTGCGCCTGTAAATGCAAAGTCCAGTGCTTCTCACTGAGACTCATGAGGGAAAAGCAGGGCCAGGTACAGGAACACAGCTAGGGCTGTGGAGAGACAGCTGGGAAAGCTTGTTAACAAAAGCTATGGGCTAGCCCAAAGGAGACCTGGATGGACCAAGTCCAAGCAGTGGTTCCACAGCTGGCACTTCATTTTAGGCATGCCTTAACTGCGGGACCACCTCGCTTTCTTTTACTTTCCAGTTTCCTATGTGCCTGGAGTTACGTCCCTGCTGATGCCCCAGACTTGCCCCTGGTTTAGGTGAGCTGTGCAACATGTCGCTTGACTCTTAGCTTTGCCCAGCTGGGACTGAGTGCAGCCTGTCTATTGCCTGAAGGCTTATTCTGTAGGTATTTTGATCCATGCTCAGCATTCACTGATAGGATTAGGCTCCACATAAGAGAGTAGCTGCTGCTTTCTTTGAAGACATGACAGAGGAACAGGAATTTGAACAGCACTGTTGCTCCTTTGTGTCTTCAAGGAGATTCCCCAAGCAACTGGAGCCTCCCACCTCATCGGAGAGTGGCCTTCGCTATTGCTGGCTACAGGCTGCTCTCAGTGCAGGTATGCTCCAGTCTTTGGGCTGAAGCTGTGCTGCTGCACAGAAAAACAGAACACAAGGATTTAAGCTCAGATTTATAGCCAGACTTTGCCAGCTGGTAGTGAGGGAGCCTGACTGGGCTGAGATGGGTTTCTGGTTCCTGCTTCCAGGATCGGCTGTGCATTTGATCTTGTGACTGCTTAAGGTAACCTACAGATCAGTCCTAGAAAAAATGACTTGACCCAAGTCTCTCTTTTCCAGGGACAAGTTCTGTAACCACTGTCCTGTGGAGTCATGCTTGTATTTGTTTGCAGGTACATGTCAATAAGCTGGGGCAGAAGTGATTTAGGGAAGATCTCACAGATAAACTGAGAAAGAACACGAGTCAAAACTTATTTTTCCTAACTCCTCACATAATCCCAGGTCAGTAGTATATGCCTGGGCTAGAAATCTGAGTATTCTGTTGGATTAAGCATGGATAAGAAAATGAGTATGGTAATTATCATGGTATCGGCAGAACCTCAATATATACATGTTTAAATGCAGGCAGATCTACAGCCCAAGCGTTAGTTTATATCGCATAGTTACCAGAAAAGAAGTATCACATTTGGTAAAAGCAGAAAACTAGACTTATGGTAAAAGAGATAACAAAATAAGAATAAACAGTAAATTTAATGAACCAAGTGGTTTCCCTAGTTAATTAATGAAACATCATTTTAATCTTCAATAACACATGAACAAACAGGATTGTTCGTGTTTTAAAGGAATTGGCTGTCAGTGACTACAATTTGTAAGGTGTGAATAGTTTAAAATATCATAAATATTTATGAAGCTCCTGGGAATGGTGATAGGGACATCATACAAAATCCTTGAAGTTATGAACTGAGGCAGAGAGGGTGTTCTATGCAACTTTCTATGCAACTTGCAATAATAGGCAGTGCAGTATAATGGAGAGAGGAGCAAGGACCTCTGTTATTTGGCAGTCTATTATTTGGATGAGAAGCAGCTAAAAGTTCAGAAAAAAAGGAATGAAAATTTCAGAAATTCACTTCCTTCTAGAAAATATTTGCTCTGCTTTTGCTTAGACATTTGCAACTTTTCTGAATTTTTGGATTTATATTTATCTTTGCACTCAAGAGAAGTTTGGACATTAGCTATCCTTTTCCTCTCTATCCCTCTCCTGCTACCCAAATACTGTTTAAAATAGGAATAATGGACCAGATTAGTCTCAGAGGTATTTCTACTGCTGTCACTGGAACTGCACCAAGGGGTGACATAGTCCTAAAACAAGAAATATAAATATTTTCTGGAAAAATATCCTGTATAAATTTCAACTGAGGTTAAAACACAAGTGCAGCTGCCACTGAAACCTTTTTGAGTAGCAGGCTGTATCCTTTTATAAAGCCCATCTGTCTCTGCAGAGTATAAAAAATGCATGATCATAAAAAGCAGTGCTCCTTAGGGGAAAAATCTCTCTATACTAATCTTGTAGTCACTTCACAAAACAGTTTTTAATCCCAAATTTGCATTTGATTTTCAGTCAGGAACTTTTGTGGTTTTTGCAAAGTTTTCTTATTCCATTAGAATAAGATATGAGGTACAGTTTGTTCAGGTGGCAAGTCCAGACTATGAATAAACCAACGTTATCATATGAAAGAGAATTAAACAGGCAGATCCAAGTGGGGATATATTAAGCCAAATTTAAGCTCCAGTAGTTGAATTTAGCCTGTACTAGATGTCTGGTTTGCCTCAGGATATATTCAGCTTTCCAGCTAATCGACTGAGGAAAACCGCCTCAGGTATGATAAAATTTACAAGACAGCTCAGTCAAATAGTTCTTGTTATAAATACTAGCTTAAAGGCATTCTTCTGGTCTTTGGGATCAGGACTGTATTTGCATTTAATTATTATATTTCAAACTTTTTTGAACTTGGTTAAAAATATTAGACCAGCCAATTATATTCTTATAGTGGTTTATAGATAGGAGCAGAACTTCATACCACTTTTTTTATTATTTGGTGAATTTTCTTTGCACATTTCCTTCTGTTTACATCCAAAGTCCCACAAGAGCAAAGATTATTACAATATATTTTCTTTAAAAGAAGGAAATATAGCTAAGCAAAGGTATTTTAGTGATGTGCTGCTCTAAGGGGTACAATAGTGTACCATGACTTTGTCAATGTATTCAACAAATAATTTAGAATTTTAAGTCCTCTACCTTATTTTGAGGCAAGGCTCACTGTGATACTATCAGCCAGACATCTTCAGAGATGTTGAGTTCAAAAAACATTTTTTTCTCTTTTTAGATATTTTGAAGACATGATTTTACTAGCTTTATGTGTCAATATTTGCGCTAGCTTGGAACTGAACAGGTTTTTTTTCACTGAACTATGT
Organism: Chauna torquata; assembly: GCA_013399475.1. Classification (NCBI taxonomy): domain Eukaryota; kingdom Metazoa; phylum Chordata; class Aves; order Anseriformes; family Anhimidae; genus Chauna; species Chauna torquata. The sequence continues at coordinate 77,284 of VXAL01014289.1, read as the reverse complement.
TGCATCAGTGGAAGCTGATAATAGTTTAGAAAGAGCACAAAAAAGATGATCACCTATGTGGGTGTAAGATATGGGAAGCAGAAATCTGTTAAAAAAAAAAAAAGTTTTCTTATATACTTGTGTTGAAACAATATAAAGCAAAAGGTCAGTCATTTAATTGCTCAGTGCTGAAAGCACTTACAGCAGAACTGCAGTAGAAATGACTCCTATTAGCCAAACATTTGAATTTTGTTGTTTAGAAGAGCTAGACTTTACTGTTGGCATTTACAGCTATTTACCATGTGAACGTAACTGCAAGCAGCTCACGAGACCATTGAGGGTACATTGAAGCTGTTGTCTCTAAGACACTGTTTCAATTCTGTATCAAATTAGTGTTGACAAAAAATTGGCAGGCTTTGACGAAAAGCACTGATGAGCCTGGTCCCATTGTATATTTGTGTGTAGCAGCCATCAGATTATTACACGGCCTGACCGCGACAGCCTGTGTGCTTGCCTAGATGTGATGCACCAAGCACTGGCGCTCCTGGCTGAGCAACAGCAACCCTGGCCCCAAGGCAAGGCTCTTGCACTGTCCTGCTGGCCTGGCATGGAAAAAAGAAACACTTTGGTGTCCTGTACTCTCATGGGCAGTAAACACAGTGAAAGTACGTGATTTTCTGCTGAAGTATTTCAAAGCATATTGTCTCTGATGTTGCCTATTGATCTGAGAGAAAGTTGCAGATTTCATTTTGTCCTGTGACATATGTCTGTGCTTAGTTATGGAGGTGGTTTGGCAAATGAAGCCCAAACAGGGACATCTGCAACTACACTGGCACTGTGATGCTCAGCTGAGTCCCACGATGCTTTATGTAATTAGACGGTGGATTTTGCCTTCATTGCTGGAAGGATTTTTAGTTCTAGATCGACCTCCACCTAAATCAACACTCACCGGGTTAAGGTCACTTCTAGCTAGGCCTCCCTGTACTCTTCAAAGCAAGAGTGCTTCCCCACCCGTCGGTATTTTTTGACGGACAGGACTGAATTGCAGTTCGCAATGAAATTTCTATCTTATGTTTCATTTTATAGTAAAAGTTATGAGTTGCTTTTACAATTTTTGTAGTACTAATCAGGATTTCTTTTAATTAGGAAAGTTATATCCAAGCCAAGAAACATGACTTTCCTCTAACCTTGTGTCTGTGACAGACAATGGATATACCTTTGGCGGGACACAGTTCATGTAAGTACACATGTGCATCCTCGTCTTTCAGTTTCATGGCAATGCAAAGGCTTTCAAATTCTAAGGTATTCAGCAACAAACAGTGCATTCATAGCTGTAAATTACCACAGTCACCTAGTGCCAAGGCAGTCACCGACTCCTGCAGCAGAGCCTGCCCGCCTGCACTGCAGGATCTCCGTGCCGGAGGATGCCAAACGGCCTGAACGTCTTCAGAGCAACGCACTCGCACGTTTACTTTTGTTCTTGGCATTCTTGGTTTATATTCACTAATTGGAAGTTAATGTGTTCCCACAGGCAAATAAACATATTTAAACCAAAAATTACACTATTATTTTCCAAACTGTGTATTGAAAAGCTTTTGCTAGCACACAGTCTGAGGAGCACCTCTGAGTCTGCAATCATACTGCAGTACCATTTTCACCTCTATCTGTGTGATTAACACGGGGAGTATTGGTCTGTTCACCTTAATCAAAGTCAGTTTACTTGATATAGTCTAGTTCAATGAAGACTAACACAATTCATACCATTTCTGTCCAACCAAACCTAATGAGCACAGTGAAGCACAGCCTAGCAATACTGTATTTTGATATTCATTTCCTAGGTTGGCTTCAGGTTTAAAAAAAAAAAAATAGAGATCCCAGCACAGAAAAGACAAATCAAGTCTGACACCAGGATAAAAAATCACGTACTGGAAAAACTTGACATAGAATCCAGTGGTGTCAAAAATCCTAGATATTTGATGTTTCAAATTCAGACATTCTTCATTTAAACCAAAATAACAGACATTTATAGTGTACCTTACTGCTGGTGACTATTTAACAGCTAGGTGCTCTCACAGCATGGTACTCTTTATGTGCTCAGTAATGAAAGTTCACTATTGATTTTTCTGTAGCTGCTTGTAACTATTATAGTTGATACATCAATAGAAAAGGAAAGCACAATGTTTCATAGGAGGCAGAAAATCAGAGAATACATGATGCTGTGACAGTAAATCATGGCATAATCTCAAGAACTGATAGATGGTTACTGCTAACTTGAAACCCATGGCTTTCTCTGAAAAGACTAGCCTATAATCGCCCAATATGTTCTAACAGACTGACTGCCTGTAATAGTGGTAAAGGACACAACGCAATGTTTCATCTTCAGAATAATGGTTTCCACAAGCCAGGTTGTTTTGCTGTGGTGGAATTCGTTTTGTACGTTACCACAGGAGGAGGGCGAGAGAGTGGTTTGAATGCAGTTTAGATTAATAGTTAAAGGTTGTAGGAAAAGTGTTCCCCCCCCGCCTTCAGGAAGGATCACAGAAGGGTTATGGTCAAAAAAGAAAAAAAGAAAAAATGAAGAGAAATTGTCATTAATTTTTAACTTCCAAAGTCTGCAGTTAGTTGAAAAGGAAACACAAAAGAGCTGATTATTCTTGAGATCAAAATATTGGAGCTGTTTTGTCAAGAAAGGCAGAGAAAGTAAATTTACCACAGCCATTTCCAGCTCCACAGCATCCTGAAAGGGCGCCAAAGGCACGTAAGTAATTGAAAGCTCTTTTAAGCGTCTGCTTCTCTCTGCCATGTTTTTGATGTGCACAACAGTCTCAAAATTTTACAGTATGTCTAGTAAGGTTTTAGCAGGAATGTTCTTAATTACTCTGTTCCCTCTTTACTCTCTGGCTCATCTCTGGTATTTATCTATGGTTTTAATTAATTGCGAGGGTCTTATTTCCCTCTCTCAAAACAGATAGGGAGAAAGAACCGCAGGTAGGAGTTAGCTGGCCAGCTGGAGCACAGTGAGCAGTTTAAAGGACACTGCTCCCTCAGTAGCCTCTTGGTAATATTCCTATCTGAAAGAATATTTTCACTGTGCAGTGTTGTTTTCCAGCACTTCTTTAGGGGATGCAGGTCTGATACCTGTCCTTCTCAACCTTGCCAGTGTCTCTGTTCTCTAAAGCTAAATGTCTCCCAGAAGAGATGGACTTAGACAACAGGAAATGACTTTCTCAAGCTACCACCCATTCAGCCTGCCTCAGACTGGGCTTGAAGAACAGTATGTGTCATTTATTCTGCCTGGACTATGGGTTTTCCCCCAGAAAAAGACCAGATAGCATCGTCTGTCTCGTCCTGAGCAGTTCGCTGATCTCTCGTACAGTTTTTGATGTTGGGAGACAGGAAAGATGCTGTTGTAGTGTGATTCCCTGTTCTGATGCTGAAATCCATCTCCTTCTTGAGATGACACTTTCCTTCACCTGGCAAGCAGACACATTGTGCAATGTGTTTATAATACACATCAGCTGGGGATGATTCTAAATGTACAGTTTTCCTATCTTATAAAGTGCCCTATCTTATAAATATATATATCTTGCCCTATCTTATAAAGTGAACTCTTAAAATATCCTTAGGAGGATGATCATGTATGGACTAAACTTTTGCAAGCCACATGGACTGTTTTGGGGCTTAAGTATCTATTTCAGTTTGCCTCAGAGTTTCCAGAGTTTGAGCTCTGCAAAGGCTCAGACCAGTACAAGGGAACCCTTGCTCTACAGAGTTCATCCAACCTCAGTAGCAGCTTTGCCAGGGCCTGAGGAACTGCAATTTTCACTCCCCACCCCTTTCCTGCCAGCAGAAGTCAGCGGGACGTGCTCCAAGCCGTGAGCTTGGGAACGACTGTTTCTGCACAGTCCCCTTCAGTCTCCCAATTCATGATCACAGCTGTGTTCAAGGCTGAGCCGTGAAGTTTGTTTCTGAATTTTCTTTCATTGTTTCTTTCCTGTTTGCCTCTATTTCCTCCCTCTCCACCTCTCACTTGGCTTTGATCGCAGTTCCATGGTTTCTCTTTCCTTCCTGTCCTTTTCCCCCTGTTTTTCTGACCCCTATCCTATCTCTGGCCCCCCATTCTCTGTTCCTCTGATCCACATTGCTGCTGTCCCTCGTTTTCACCTCCGGCTCTTGGTTCCTGCTCTGCCCAGGTATCCTGCTCTCTGCCACTCTTCTCCCATCACTCTTGCAATTCTTTCTTTCCCCTAGCCTTCTCCTGTTTATTTCTTCTGCCGCTAATTTTCAGTGTTTCTTTGCAGTATTTCGCCTCACTATTTTTCCTCCCTTAGAGACAACCATTGCTTTTGTTTCCCTTCAGTGTCCAAGCTGGCATTAAGCATCAGAGGGATAAGACAAAGACAGGAACGTGGAATATGTCTACAGCGTGTCTCCAATGAATGGCTGACAGTCACACACACAGACTTTCAGGTAGGAGCCTCTGCAGTGGTGTGTTTTTAGCTAGAAATAAGTAAGGAGCAGGTCCTAGTTTGTAGTCTGCACATTCTGATATTAAAAGTATTTAATAAGTAGTCTGTTACAGCAACCGTGAAGTGAATTTAGGCATTGCTTAAGCACGCTCCTCTCTCAGTGAAGCCTCAGTGAAGCATTTTAAGCATATGTCCAAATTAAAAATACAGGGTGGTCTTACTGGCTTCAAGATCAAGTATATTCATTCATTTATTTATATCTTTATATATAGTCATTTATTCCCAAGTTATGCTGGGAAACTTGGCTAACAAAAGCAGCCACTGATGTTAAACACTGCTACCAATAGCAGCTAAAAAAAAAGAAAAAAAATCTATATAATCCCACACTTCCTCTGTTATATATAAAATACATTCAAACTTGTACCTTGAACATCTACAATGTATATTAAAAATGGGACAAATTCCAAAAGTATTTCCAAAGCAGAGACAAATGTAAATGTGAGTTATTTGCAGGTGATTTCCCCCCCTTGCAGAACTGTTTAAAAGCCATCCTTACTAGTATTCTATATACATATTAGAGATTGAAAAAGTGCAGAGCACACTGGGTTATTCTGAAATCCCCACTGTCTACACACAAAGGCAGCAGTACAGAATACAAATACTGCTTGATACCCATGTTTCTAATTACTTGTGAGATTTGTATCTAACAAATATATGACCTAATTTTCTCTCAAGCATCTAATCCTGTTGTTATTTCAAAACCTTCCAAAATATGCATTTTAGAAAAAACAAAAATGAAAAGAAAACGTACTTGCTGAAGACGGTTAATCTTTTTTTTTCCCATGGCTTGCAGCTGTCAGACAAGCAGACAACATAAACCAGTAATGATCAGACTGGATCAAATTCATGCCTCAAATAATACCATTGTACTCAACAGTTACTTGAGAGATGAGTTTGCAACATTCATTGCATTTTATGAAATAAAATCAGGACAAATCAACAGTGTTTATTAATTTTTTGTCTATAACATAGCATAGTTTATCCAAAAATCTTCATCAGCCATGAAATAGAAGGCTATCTCTGGAATTTCTGCAAGAAGTTTATCATTTGTAACTCTGACATCCAGGGCTGAGATGAATGATTGCAGACTTATTTATTAAAAATACTGTTTTAATTCTCCACTATAACATATAACCCCAGGATTTATATATATATAATCTGTATTTTATTCACAAAAATGATTGATTGGAAATTTCATCAAGAAAGTTACCTGCAACATAGACACTGCCCTGCTTTCTTTCATACTGTCTGCATGATGTTTGGAACATCATGGGGGCTGGACTAAAACCTGTCAGCTCAGTGAAAAAGTGTTCTCAGGAGCAAAGGACTGTTTATCAAAGTCTTTGCTCCATACATCATCATTTAGCATCTCTAAGAACTTTCAAGGACTGGTTTTTAATTGTTTGGCTTTGCTACAGGTTTTAATAGATAAAGCAAAGGGAAGATGTCTTTGCTTTTGTTTCTCTACAAAGAGTTCAAAAGAAGCAGAGAAATAAAAGAACAGGACAAAAGCAAATCCACTTTGTCCTGTACATTGCACACAATGCCACAATTCGCTTCTAAAAATAGTCTCTTAAAAAATGAATTTTCAAAGTTTTTGCAAAGTTTTAGACACTAACATGAAAATACAGCAATCCTGTTGTATTGAGTTATTTACAAAGGAAAAGATCAAATTTGCTCAAAATGTATTCCAGATATTTTAAATCAGATTCCTTTAACTATGGTCTTTGGTATGGTATCTGTGGAGATTTAAACAATGCTGTTTTGATTTGGTTGTACCCTACATAGTATCTTTAATACCCAGGATTTCACCACTATTTACAAAGATAACTACTGTTTTCATTTACCTGATAGAGTAACTGAGATATCATATAAAAGACTTCAAAGCTACATAGTCTGTAATGGAGTCAGAAACAGAATTAGAGACAAGAGGGTTGACTTCTATATTGGGCAATGCTGGCTCCCTGAAAGGAAAAAGTCCCTTATCAGATGATCCTAAAATGATTTTTTGTCCATATTCTTTAATTTTCTTTCCCAGAGGATTGAAGTAGAAAAGTGGAACAGCTCTTCTAGCGGCGGAGTGGAGAAACCTGGCTGCTTTGCCTGAGAGCCAGAGAAGAGTTAAATGTTTTGGGAGCAGACTGGCTGTTTAACTGTTCTCCTGACCCACATCATCTTTAATGAGAGAGTTATCCCTAGTTTCCATAGGTGATGTGGGACATGCAGCAGCGAGGGACTATATAAATAATCAAATTCAAACTTGGCAGATTGAGGAAAATTTGTAAAAACAGTGAAATTGGGAGACTCATGATGAATTCAAAATTTTTGCCTATGAAATTTACTTTCACTGATGTGGGGACAAGAAAGAACCCATGTAATCATCATCATTACCTCCTTCATCCTTCTGCTCAATACAAGCCATAGATCTCCATCTAGCAATTTGTATATCAAGTCTATAACTTTTGACTGAGTTGTATCATAATAATTTAAAGAAGTGATCATCTTGATTTCAAGAAACAGAACCTCTGCTATATCCAGAGATAAGCTCTTCCAAAAGACAGTGATCTTCACCTTTAAATTGGCCTACTTCTAATATAATTAATCCCAAACTAATATAACGTAGCTGATCCTCCAAATGTGCTCTCATTGACTTCCATGAGATGTGCACAGGAGCCATTGTTTGCTGGATTAAACTTTTAACAAATACCATGTGGCCTTATCATATTACATCTCAAGTTACCACAGCATTTCTTCCTTTGAACCTCGGCAAACACCACTGCCAAGACTCCCTTCCAAGCTCACTACTTCGCTGTCTTTTTGCATCCTCCCTTTTCTCTGCTATATCAGACATGAATTGTGTTCACTTTCAAGGTCCTGTAGCTGTTCCTTCCTCACCTATCATCAACCATTCAGTGCCGCGAGGTCATCTCCTGCCTCTGACTTGCCCACAGTGCCATCTCCATCGTCTGCTCACCACCTTTCCCGACCAAATGCCCTTCTGCTTTCTCCACTCTGACTCATACTTAACAGCAGCTCTCCCCAGCTCTCTTTATCTACTTTCTTCATCTCCCATCTCAAAACTTTTTGCTATGACATTTAAGCGAGGCAGCCTTGGGCTGTAGATGCATTGGAATTGTGCCTCTCATCCTTGTATTCTCTGCCAGTCAACACTGACCTATCATCACATATTTAGATTGCAAATTTTAAAGGAGTACAGACATTTTAAAATACCACCTGCTGTTAAGAATTCCTAATCAGAAAATTAGGAAACGTTACTACTGATAGTTTTACTCTGAACAAGTTTGTCACAGCGAAAGGATCCTCCTAGTTAGAGGTCTCATTTTATGTTCTCTGGTGTCATTCCCAGACTATCTGTGGCTGGGAATTCATTCCAAAAAGTCTTCTACTCAAAATACCATTAGTACAGCAAAAAATACTTAAGAATCAAAGGGGGCAGATATGTTGTCAGAAACTAGAATGTGGAAAAATGTACTTAAATCTTGTCTTTATCTATTATTCAGCTTTCAGCTAATAAATTATATTCAGTCCTTCCCTTGTTATAAATACGTATTGATTAGTTTTAAACTCTGAACTTCAGAATGAGTTATATCTGGTCATTGCTAAACTGCTCTCTTTGCTAAGGGGAAAAAAAAACCTCAACACCTATTATACTGCATTTAATTAAGACAAGCATCAGCTTTATGTACCATTATTTGCTTCTGCCAAGTCTCAATGGCATAAATATTGAACAGTCACATCTTCTGAATACTAATCGATCCTTCTTGAATTCCAAATTATTACATAAAATTTAGGAAATGTTTCTTTGCCAGCATTATCCTCAGATGCTTACTGTAGTTAGACGTTAGAGTTGAGATATGAGCCTGGATTTGACAAGTGTGCGGTAAGTATTTTTCTAAATTCAGATATAATGTGGGGAAGCCTGAAAGCCCTGGCTGAATGCTAGTTTTACAGAACCCCTCGACTGCTCTTACTCCTGTTCATCAGGTGCAATCTTAAAAGTGCACTTGGGTAACAGTATGGATGAATATAACAAAACTCCCAATGGATTTAATAAAACCACCTCATAATAACAGCCCAAGTATAAATATGTGCTATTGATAATATATGTATAAAATCAACTATAAAAATATTTGTATATTTACAAACTATCGAAAGTAAAAACTGCTAGAGCAACCATTTTGAATAAGACTTCAGTGCTCTCTGAAGACTTAAGACAGCCTTCAAGAGTTAAGTACTGTCTGTCACAGCAAGTAAGAAGAGAACACATTTATGATGACCAGTCTGTCCCTGGTTAAGTGCTCCATTACGGACGTATATTGGCTTGTCAAGGGAGGCTTTGTCATGTGATACTTTTCACTTCATATTCATAGCATCTACTTCAGATCCTGTGCTGAAGGTGCTACCTGAAGACAAATTATTGTTTTCTGTGAGTTTTTTGGTATGCTGCCAAAGAAATATTTAGGCCCATTTTACAGAAGGGAAATCAGACTCCCTGAAAATTACAAATGGCTTACACCTATCTGATAAGAACATGAGATTGGCCATACTGGCACTCTGGCTTATCTAGATCATTATCCCATCTTTGACAGTGACCAGGAGCAGATGCCCTAGGGAATGGTGTAAGAAGAAAAGCATGGAGTGATGCCTCCCGCAAGCAGTTGCTCAGGTTCCAGCAGCTGGAGGTAACAAACAGCCAGAACTAGTGGTTTTGTATTTCATAGCTTTCAGTGGATTTTCCTTCCATTAACTTCTTCAAGTGATTTTTACCACAAAAACTTTCAGCATCCTCTGCATCTTGCAGCAAGGAGTGCCAGAGCTGGATAATATGCTATCTTGAAGAACTAACTCTTGCATTTTGAGCTAGTCACCTGCTAGTTTAATTAATTTAGTTCTGATACGAACATATCCAAATGATGGGGGAGAGGGAGGGGCAGAAGATTTTTGGCTAATTCTTTTTCTTAGTGAGTTCCCATCTTTACTGGACTATGCTTTGAAGAGCTAGTGCAGTCTTTTTAACCAGAAAGTGTAAAAGGCAGATCCATAGTTGTTGAAAACATAGTGTGATTATTAGGCAGGCTGCAAAAAAGATCCAAATATGCCAAAATTTGTTAGGTTATGCCTTTATATCCATATCATAAATAAGGGTCTATAATCCTGCATGAATTCTTTCTTGAATAATTCTACAGTCTTGTTTCCTGTTTCCTTTTTCAGGCCCTTTTGGTCTGATAAGACCTCCTGCCTCACTAACTCCTTCATTTCTTTCTGCTGTTCCTTTTTGTTTGTGTGCCTGTAAGCATCATAAATACCACCAACATTTAATCAATATCCCGTGTTGTTTTACTCCCAATTGATGCTTATACACTTATTTTTTGATCTGCATACACGAATACCCCAAATTAAACCCTCAGCATATGCCATGGAAGTGAAAATATGTACAGCCCAGTGTTTCACCATTGTCTGCTGCTGTTTTTTTTTAGTTTTTTTTTTTTTCCTTTATCTTTTCTGTATATTTAGATTGCAAACTCACTGAAGCACAGACTCTGGCTAGTCTGTAAATCTGATAGACCAATGATGTTACATAAAATATATTAAAAAGTGCAATAGCTAATTTAAAATTTAATTTTTTTTCAGCTCCAGAATGTTTCATAACTGCATTGATGTGAGTTAATGGAACCAAATGAAACTAAGCACAGGCAGGCTTTGTGCTGCCTCTCCTGCATGTTTGCAGAAAGCTCCTCATAGTTCTGTGAATAGCGAGGGTAGAGTCTGTCTTGAAAATACTTCATTTCAGCTTGTTTCATCTCCATGAAGATCTTAATAGGAAGGTTCATCTTCCAAAAGATACAGTGGAGCCCAGTACTGAGGCCTACTCTCCTTCAATCTCAGCTCTGGAGCTTTAGGGAGACTAAAGGCAAGGGAAGATTTGCTAATATACCTCTTACCCAACAGAGATGGGTATGGAGTATTGCATAGTCAGGGTGGATCTCTGCTGAACCCTAAAGTAACACTATGGTTTGTTTTACAACTGATTTTTTTTTTTTTTTAAGCAAGAGCCCATTGTTTGCCATCCATGGCGATTAAATGTTTACCATTTCTACAGGTCCCTCTTGTCTCATGTTAAGTGAGATGTGAGATCAATAGTGGCGCTGCAATTATTTGCCCATTGATAAACCCTTCATTTCTTAAATGAAGTACATTTATCTGTGCCCTGACAATGATAAGAGAGCAGTATCAGTCAGCTGCTGCCTACTCCAGCATTTAGCTCCAGGCAGACATGTGCCTGGACATGGGTCAAATGATGTCTAACTTTCTTCCTATTGGCATTTCACTTTACAAACTGCTTTGATGGGAGGTTTGACAAATCATCCTTGCTGAGTTTGGATAATAAAAATTAGCAGGACAAATGGGAAGTTTTGGTAAAGAGAAAGCAATGGCTGATTTCAGGTTAAGTGACCAGTCTGTATAGTGGATGGCAAAATGGAAAGAGATCTGTTGCGTCACAACATGATAGAAAGTAACCCATACAAAACAGTTATTTTTTTCATTAAAAAAATCATTTAAATGTAGTAATTTAGAAAATTGAATTGCTGAAAAATTTGTCTGAACTTTATTCTGTGATAGGCAGAAAATCAAAGAAACAGTGAGACAAATTTTGGCTTCAGTAAAATCAGTGAAAAATTCTCTTTGGCTTTAGTGAGGCCAAGATTTCACTCCAGTGGACCATGGCAATCTATTTCTTCCCGGAGTTAGAGAACTCATCATTACGTGTATCTTTTTTTTTTTTTTAATTTCTAACTCTGACAAAGTAAGAAAGGAGTTTCCAAACCACTGCCAAATTCATTAATGAAAATTCAAAGAGGCTGATAAACTGACACAATTGCTTTTTCTGTCTGTAGTATATCTTGATTCAAACTAGCAATTATTAATTACAAAGGAACATTTATTTATTTTTTTTTAGACCTACTTTTTGATAATGTGTACTGTGGACTGTACTGGTTATATGCTATTTAAAAATTAGTTGTATTACTCTGGGATTAGGGTAAAGAAATTGCATTATTGTCAATTTGGGTAGTTTTTGGAAAGCCAGATATGTTTATTTTTATTTAGTAGGAAATTTGATAAAAGACTTGCACACTTGTCTGAACACCAGCTTTCTCAGTATACACTCTTTCCATGTTTTGGACATGAATTTATACATGTATAACCTGCAGAACTAATGTTACATGTAGATTTAACACTCAAGTCTCTCAAATATTTCTTTCTTCTTTCCCAGTTCTGCAACATGTGCCTGCTCAATAACTTTGCATCAACTGTGCAGTGACAATTGCTGAATTGTCATGGCTCTCTCTTGCTTCTTTTTGCTTGAAAGAAGCCTGTCAAATGCAACTAGGAAGTTTAAAAAAAAAAAAAGTCTGGCTTTTGTGTATCTCTTGAGCTACTGAATATTTTATCTGAATATCTTCAGATTGTGGGGAAAAAAAAAATTGGCTGATACATCTAAGTAAAATCCTGTTTTCATGTCTACCAACTTCGCTCCCTTAGTTGGAATTAAGGGGAGAATACATCTATAAGTGAAAACACAGGGATGATGCCCCCACAAAACAGGCATGTTTGGGGATTTGCAAATATGATGTAAACCTCACTGAAAGAAAGGTTGGCAAAGATAATTGCTATAAGAACTGGTGTTCTGATTTAGTTCAGAGGAAGCTAATAGCTCAAGATAATTGAAATGGAGATTGGTAAAAAAAATTGCTATTTCTAGGTCATCTACACAGAAGACTTATTTCAAATAAATCATGCTGGTAGACAGATTGCTCCTTTGCAATAAAATGCTTTGGCTTCTGAAGTCCATCTCGTCTTCAAATAAAACATTCAGTCAGCATCTAGCGATCATTTACAGCAAAGAAAGATGTTGGTACAGAATTCAAACGTCCATCAGAAGTCAAGTTGGTGAAGAAGTGACTAGCAGGTGGCTTATAACAGGCTACACAACCAAAACTTTGAAGGGCAGTTTTGATCACAAGACCTGTTTCTATTTGCTTTAATGTGATCTCAGGTGTCAATCAGACTGGTTAATTTGCATAATGTTGTTCTGGTGTGCAGTGGGAGAGGAAAGCAACAGAGGTTTGTGAGGAGGTACACAGCTGGGGAAGTGCCACAGAGGACTGACTCATGGAAAGGTGGTTTGTGATTGTTTAAGGGAACCCTGCTGGACTAGTGTAATAGATCTGTCAATCATATACGTGGTTCAGAGTAGTGTGATTGAATTTAAATTTAGTCCAAGCTTCTTATGTCTTGACAGAGTAATCAACTGACTGCTGATGGTGCAGTGAAGCTGTGAAGGAAGGTGTTTCTACTGGTGATTTTATGTCATTATGAGTCAAGGCTCTTGTTAATCTAAAATACAGTTGAGTCCCTGCCATGCACAAGACAGTCATCCCCATTGTGGTTGTGATGATTGTGCTGGTTGTAAGGACTTTTTTGTTCTCTGTTGACTTTTAGCCTATGGGTGCACAAAAGCTGAGAGACCGATTCAGCTGAACTGGTTATCTGCTGAGAACAATAGCCCAGGTGTGGTGGACTTGCTCCTCTCCAGGGGCTGGCAATGGCGTGAGGAACCACTGAGGATGAACAGACTGACAGTCACTGAAGTATGAAGATCTGTTGGCTTGAAAGGAAAATTTTTTTACGTACAGAGAGGTAAGAACTACCTGGCTATAAAGTGTCTTTTTATAACTGATGGAGGAAATTTAAAAGTTACCTAATTCTAAATATAGTAATTCTAGATAGGACTAAACTAAGGAGATGTCACGCTACCTAAAAAAAATAGTTACCAAAATATTCTGGCTTCCTGAATGATCACTGAGTCAACTATATCATTATGTACTTGGCAAGGTTGCTCAGATGGAACAGACGGCTGGAGAAAGGAGCAGAGCTCCGGTGCCTGGATGTGCCACTCACTGGAATGGATGCAGTGTGGCTGCAGAAAGAGTTGTGCACTGCTGGCTACAAAGGTTAAACATGCATCTGTCTAAGCTTCAAAGGCATCTTCTTTAATGCTACCAGCAATCAAAAGTATTTTCTTGTATAGTCCCTTTGGAAACTCTGACAAGTAAATAATGAACAATTTACCCCTCTCATTTAAAAACCAGCATGCAAGACTGATGTGATTTAATTGTGTTTTCAAAAATATTATATGTGCTGTGCATTTTGAACATTATTTTACCATTAGTTTACTAAGCTAATCACTTCTGAAATGCTAGAAAAAGAGACAGAGACAATGTTATTTGCCCTCAAGGAGATTGCCATCTTGTGAAGAAACAGACAATAGGGTACAGCCAGGAATAACAAACAGCTTTACAAGGCAGCTTCCTAACTGTATGGTTATAAAACAAACAAACAAACAAAAAAACCAGCTTCTTCTCAATACATGAATTCTGTGGATTATTGACTTTGTGTTGCCACACAAACAATAGTATAAGCCTTTACGGGTTTGGTTAACACTATGGGGGGAACATCCTTAGAAATGAAAAAGGCTGGTACGTCTTGAAGTGCTTTTTATTCCATTAAATATTACAGAGCCAGATTTTTTTTACAAGAGCCAGCTCAGATTTTTGAAATATTTTTTTTGATTAATAATATGTTTTCAGTGTTAAGACCAGTCTTCTGTTGAGATGCCTAAGAGACAAAGATATGCATCAAATGCACCTCGATACTTAGGTATAATAATTGCTCCCAATTATTTCCGCAGAGTTTGATGCTTAGCTAGTTTTGACAGCTGTGCTGAATGCCTACCAGCATTGTCAGGCACTTCAACGTCTTTAAAAACCTGACTCACTCAACTTCAGCCACACAACTCATTCATGCTTTTGGGCACAAACTTAAGTACTTAGCTGGAAAAGGTATCTGTTTTTCATTTCAGTTTTGTCATCATTCTCATTAAATATTTGCCTTAGTTCTGTGGGTCAAGTGGCAACATCTTTACATTTTACTCTTTGCAGAATAACATCTAGCTTTGACTTTTAGTAAACTGAATTATGCAGTATGTTAAATAATGAATTAACAGTTTCACAGGTGCTGACCCTTTCTTTGCTACATTATTTCTATATGTAAGTAATATGACTACAAGGCTCCCATTAGCAGCAGAATTAGCTCTTTTTATAACAGCATAAATGAGACAAAAACTGGGTAACTTGGCTTCATACAAGCTTGCAAGATATTTCTGCCCAACTGCTTTTGAAGTTGAGCATGCTGCCTTATTACCTTATTATTACCTTAGAATTAGAAGAACTGAAGGTGTATGAATAATTCCTAAATCAATGCAAACTACTTGAAGAGCGGATGAAAGTGATCAGACAAAAAGGCCGCCTAAATGTGAGCATCTTCCAAATGCGCTTCACTTATTCAGCTAATTTAAAATATCACTGAACTGAGATGAATTCTTGAAGTATTTTTATCAGAGGAAAGCTACAGGCTCTTCAGACATTTCTGTACCACTGTCTAATGACTGTAAAACCTACTTATTAAGAATTAGGAAATCTAAATTCTTGTTGGTCATCAGATTATTTCATAAAACATAATTTACGTAACAGAAAGCTTGCTTTTACTTCTCTGAATCTAAGACATGGAAAGATACAAAGCCCTGAATATAAAATGTTAATAGTTTCCAGGTAAATTCATCATCTCTTCATAGGATTCAGAATGTACATACTTCATAACAATCAATTGTTAACTTCATTTTAATTTTTAAAGTAAATCTTTTTTTTTTTAATATGTTCTGTGTCCTATACCTCTGAAGTATTGATCTTTTATGCTCCCTGTGTTTAAAGAGAGCTTCATCTAAAACTTTCCAAAGCAGGTTCAAACTCTATAAACACCACATGGAAGAACGTATTTCAGAGAGTAATTGAGGCTTTACAGCATATCCACAACATCTTGCTCCTTTTCATTTAACTGAAATTGTATTGTAGTAATTTATTTGTAGAATTGTATTCCTTTACAGATTTTTTTTAAACTGATAATTAAAGAAAAATATTACTAAATGTCACCACTGTTGATATTTTTCATTGTTGTGCTTGGCTCAACTGTTTGCTGTCTTTGTAGACAAAATAACTTTTGAGTAGAACTGGAATTTTGGCCACAGAGGCATACATATGGCTGGATCTGACCTTATTTATGTTTTTAAATCTCTCCTTTCTACTGCCTGCCAGTGAATAAGAAATTTACTTGGTCAAAGTTTATTTAGACCAGTTCTATTAAGTCAACAAAGTGCAAACCTCAAATAGAAGACAGGCAGAAAAATTTTTCCTATGAAGTCAATAGGAATCCATCTCCCTAAGACCTTTTTTTATTGCTGGCATTGGTGACTTTTCTTGACTGATTCATTGGAGGGCAGTAGTTTAACGAATTTTTCTCACATAGGTATCTTTCCCATTCTGTGTCCCCTCTGCTAGTACAAAACAATCTTCCCTTTAAAGGTTATTTCCTAGCTAGATTTGTCATAAAGCTATTATCATTAATCTGCACTGAAAGAGTACCTTTCACTTTTTAAAAACTACAAGTTACATTCCTGATTTATGTGTTACGATGTGACAGCTGTATGCAAACAACGTTGCTTATACTTACCACAAATGCCCTTAAAAAAGACGGATATTTCAACTATATCTCCGCACCATCTGGTTTACATAACCATATTCAATATCATAAAAATATGCCAATCTGTATTTTCCTCTGTCCTCTAGAATTTATAATAGAATTTATTCTCATTTTGGAATATTCAGGAAGTATATACAATAAGCTTGTAATACTCTATTAAATTCCATAGATTTTAGGAATCACTTCCATAGAAACCCACTTTTAACCCTTCTTCATAATTTTCCTGCAAGTTATAATAATAAAAATTTCTCAGTTTACTGTGAACTTCATAAAATACACTTAAAAATCGCATTTGTTTTTCAGGAAGAAAATTAACAAAAGCAAAATATTTTCAGTGTTTTTAGGGGGGGAAAACCCAACAATATTAAGTAAGGAGTATGAAGAGTAGAATTTACCTACCTAAACTAAACAGCACCAGGAATTTGAGACATACAAATTCTCGTAGATCAAACTGCAGGGAACGAAGCTTTGCTACTAGTTCTTGTGCATGGCTCATAAGGTTGTTGAGGGTGGCTCCAGCTTGCGACGCTATCACAGAATAATCCACCTGTAAAAGAGAATTATATTTCTGTCTGATTTTTGTCTGTACCCACCAAACCACTTTAGAATGTTTCAAGCAATCACATGTAACCAGGATACTCCCGGATAAAAGAATCACTCTCAATTTAATGATGTTATCAAGTCAGGATGATTTTATATACAAACCTATTTTAGTACAACAGTATATATTGGAAATATTATTAAACCATATATCTTAATGGTATGTCACATCACTGTGAATGCCGGTTTGTCTGTATTAGCTTTTTTAGAGGCTTTATATATGACTACTGCCTATGACACTGGTAGCTGTGCCCCTTATCAGTTTGTTTTATACACTCAGTGTCTCTCATTCTCATTGCAATTGTACGATCCTGCGGAGACAGGCTGATGAAGTGGGCTTTGCGCCTACACTGGGCATATTAGTCCAGAGGGGCATAACAGTATTCACAGGATACGATCCCATGTCCGTAACTTGGCCAGAAGCATCTATTCAAGCCCAGAAATGTCGGTGTATTCCCACAGGAAGTGGAGGCATTGTGAGGGTGGTTGCTTTTCTCGTTGGCTACACAAAATCCTGGCACTTGCTGGAGTTGGTTCCAAGGGACTCGTTCTGGCAGTTCCTCCTCCGCCGAGGGAGGAGGAGTGGGCAGGTGCGTCGTACAGGCCAGCTGCACTGACATTGTCCCGAGCAGCCACTGCAGTGCACGAGGCATCTTTCATTGGAGCACAATAAAAAGCGTGACTGCTCTGGGGGTCTGCTGCCCTTGTCACACTGCCCATTCCTTTTCAGGAGAGGCTGGCCTGTCCATGAGGTGTCCTTATTGACCCTTGTATATGGAGACCCAACCAAATGCTGGAATTAATACACCATATTAAAAAAGGTAACGTTCACAAGCAAAGTATACTTTAAGCCCTTCCTAGCTCACACACCCAATAGCAATTCTTGAATTCAGGCAACCTCCCCACTGTGTGCACACTAAAACATTTTTCTGGAAATGCCGGTGCCATTAAAGGGACGAGTCCATGCAGATGGCCACACCGGCCTCTGCCACCCTGAAGATGGTCACTGCTAACTTCTGCAGGCTTTGTCGTGGGATGGTGAGCCCTGGAGGTGCTCAGGCTCCGCGGCCCGTGGTAACGCTGCGATACGGCAGTGAAGCGCAGGGGCTGGGGTGCGCTGGGGATGGGGACAGCCGCCCCAGCACCAGGCCCGAGGTGGGGCTGGAGGCCATGACTCCCACACAGCCCCGGTGGTGCCCAGCGGGTGTAAGGGGTGGGTCGGGCGGTCTGAGCAACTTCTGCTGAAGTGCCTTCAGCTCAGCCCTGTTCTCACCACTCCACTTTGCAGGTGCCACTGTCCCACGAAAATGGCCCCAGGTATGTTGCTAGCTTGTGAGGTAAACTGCCCCCGGTCAACTGGCTGAGACCTAAACAAGTTACTAACGCATTTTCAAAACGCCCTTGCTTGCCTGGCTGCTTTAATATTAGCAGAGCTTTTCTCTTTTAGGGGCCTCCACAGCAACAGGGGAATTGGCAGCCATACTTCACGTAACCACCCATCGGTGGAGCCCGGCTAATGGTAAGTGCACACTTTGGGTTACCGATGTGTTTAAAGGTATCGGTGCGCTAATCCAGTCTTGAAGGTCTCCCCTAATAAAGTAGTTAATAAAGAAGGACAAGGTACCACCAGAAGAAACAGCAATACTGAAAATTTTGTTTTTTCCAGGCACTGATCTATTGAAGTTATTTTTTTAAATAACTGTTAAGGAACATGTATTTTGAAATGTGTTTCAATTTTAAAACTAGTGAGTTGATTTCATTCAAGTAAAAATAGCTGTAAAGCAAGAAAAAAACTGAAGGACTTTAAACCTGTCAAAATTTCAGCCAGGAAAGATAAGATAGATGATTGAAAGAGACTAAAAATAACTTATCCTAGGGATGACCTTAATATAATCAATAGGTTACTGACTTTTAATAAGACATTTTATTTGTATGTACACTTAGCACTCCCAAGACATTGATTGAAGGCAACTGTACAAGAAAAATGAAGTTCCACTTTTTGCATGGATGTTAAGAATAACACTGTTCCAACTCTGCAAAGCATTTAAAGCTGTGCTTATGTTTCAATGAAGTCAATGGATTATGCTTAAGTATCCTGTGAGGTAGCTTTTATTGCTATCTTTTACACCTGGGAAAACTGAAGTAGTGAAATTAAATTGCTTGTTCAGGGCCAAAGAAATCTGTGACAAAACAAGGATCCAGCCTTCGGAAATCCCAGCCAAACTTTTATAAACTGCTTTCTAGTTCATCTGTTGTTTTTTTTTTTCTGTCTCTCTCTCTCTCTTCCCTGCCCTCCTTGATATATAAGGATATATGCTTATATAAACAAGAAAAAAAGTAGTAACGTCCCAAATACTTTTTATTCATAGAGCAGTTTAATATGGTGACACGATTCAACTACTTCCTATTGAGAAACTGGTCACATACAAATATCAACTCGTTCTCAACTTAATTTCCCTTTTGTAATTTTAATGCTTTGTTAAGTGGGGGAAAAAATCTCCAAATCCCTCACTGAGGTTCCAGTTTGCAGGGGAAATATGCCTTCCACTTCATAATAAGAAGTTAAGATGTCTGGATGTCAAGAATATCAGTGGCCTTAGTGCAGCGATTATACTGTAATGGAAAAACCCAATAGATGTCTGGATCTCCCACCATCCCTCTACTGGAGAGCTCTCAGGCAACCTGCTACTCTTTCAGGTGCATTTAATATTTGCAGCACCAGCAAATTTGTCTGGGAGGCAAGTCCTCATCTGCCACTCACCAAGAGCAGGCTGTATTAAATTTTTATATTTATTGACATTTCATTACCATAATTGACTGCAGTTGGTTCTGTAGTAGAAGGCACAAGGCTGCCTCCTAAGCAAGAGAATTGGTCCCTTGAGTAGGATTTGCAATTAAAAACAATGCAGAATGGATTTTTTTTTTTATTGTGTAAATATGATGAGTTGAATTTTCAGCTTTAACTAGAGAATACTGGGTGTGCAGAAGGCTTTTTTCAAGAGTGAGCAAAATTATGAGTCAGTGGACAGACGACCCCCAAAGGTGTCAATCAGTTTATACAAAATCAACTATGCATGAAAAAGCCTCAGTTAATGTCTATTCTGAAAAAGTGGTCACATTAAAGAGTATGCTGTCCTGCCTTCTTGGTCCTGTATGCAGAAATTGATACTAAAAGGTGCGTTAATTCTTTCACCTTCCAACTCATGATTACAAACACAAAAAGACAAACACATTAAAAGACAAAGATTAAAAGAGCCTAGGTCTTGAGCAAAATGCTTACTTGCATACTGAAATCATAGCATTTACTTAATATTGTATCACAAAATTCATTTGGTAAAATCAAATCCACAAATGAAAAAAAAAAGATTCTTGCTTCCTAATTAATAGTATTGTATAGCATAGTTGATTTTAGTATTAAGGACAGCATGTTGACTGGCATTTTTGAAAACAGAAGCTTCAGCGAAGCTTTCACATTACCTAATTCAGAAGTAAAATGATGGGCACAAAGTTACGGCTGCACAAAGAACCGGAGGTGTAAATTCCTCATGTACCAGTATTCAGTGCTATCTTGCATGATGAATATAGCAATGATGAAGAAGTCACGATAGAGGCTTAATTGCGTTAGCTCGGTACCAAAGCAATGCCGACAGAACAGCACTGAATAATTTATGCTGCTGCTTGTTCTCGCCATTCTGGTGCTTAAACTTGCTTGTTTAAGGTTAGCGTGGATATTGCTATATATGCTATACTGCAGGCTGTGCTGTAGTACCATTTGCTAATTGAAGTGCCTACATCTAAAATTACATAGGAGAAACCTCAACTCTGCTGCCACCTAACTTTGTGCTTAAAGTCCTCAAAACTCCATCTTCCACCAGCTCTTTGGGTGCCAAACTGACTCTAGGCATGGCCAGGACTACTCAGGTCATGACAGTGGTAAATTAGTGTGTGTCCAGCTCATGCTATAACTCTTTTTAGATTTATGGACTAAATTGCTTTCATCTACCTAAGGCATCAAAAATACCAGAGTGGGAATTTTTCAGCAGGCCACTGACTGGAGCAGTCACCTGAGATGTGGGAAGTCTGAGTTCAAATCTCCAGTCCAAAGACTGCGTGAAATAAATTACACTACAGCCTGGCAGTTGGAATGTCTCTTTGAAAGTTAGAAATATCAGGTGTCCCCAGGTAAATCTCACACATCTTGTGGATGTGTTCTGATCATGAGTAGTGGGCAGAAATGAGGGGACCTTGGAGAGGAAGGATGTGCTTAGTACTTAACTCCAGGAAAGAACTTTCAGCTGTGAATTCCAAGTAGAAAAATGTGCTTAACTCCTTTGAACAGGCAGCATTTGTGTAATACCCTTCTCAGTATTTCTGATGGCTGCCTCTAGTTTGCTGGCCTTCCCTGCTCTCTGTGTTGCAGAGGTAAGGGCTGAGTGGCTGAGACTTGCAGGCTCTGCAAGAGGGCAAGGGAATACAGAGGCACTAACAGCAAAGGAAAAAAAAAAAAAAGCTGGTAGTATTAGTAAGAGGGTCAGAACTTAAATGGGACTGCAGAGAGACATAGCAACACTGAGTATTTTTTCAAAACCCTTTTCTTGATACAGTTGAAAGTGACTTAAAAGTTCAAATCCCTTTAATAACAGTGAAAGCAAGTTAGGCCAGTGCTGAGTGCTTATGAGAATTCTACTTAAAAACAATATATTGTAGTAAAGTACCTGGAGTTCAGGAGCGTTTGGAAAGTCCACTATCAAAAAAATTCTCAACCGATAAGCAGCGCAGTACGAGATGGAAGTGACTAATTCTGCATGTTTTTTTCTCACATGGAGGTCTAATTTAACATAGTGAGATATTGTTTGAGGCAGAACAAAAGACAAGGCTTTTTTACAACATGAAACTATAGCCTGGACTAAATAAATAGTGAGGCTGAAGGCCAGAAATGCAGGGAGCACTTGTACTTTTTTGTTTTGCAAATGATTTGTCATAGTAATGAATTGCTCTTGAAGCCAAATCCCTGGTTTCACTGGGCTCAGATGGCTCTGGTGGAGTCATGTGGTGGCCTCTGGTATTAACTCCTTGTCTCTCCACCCACAAAGCAGAGCCTAAAATTTAATGGTGGAATCAGGTTCCTTCTTTCTTCTAAAATTAAATTGTATTCAGTTTCTAGGATATGACAGTGGGGTCATATGTCCTATGGAAAAGTTGTGTTGAACTGTATCATTCCTTTTCAGTGCTTCAGCAAGCTTGTAACAGTCCCCAGCCTATAGTATTAGAGTGCTTTTACTTGTTAATAGCTTTTATCAAGTACTGGCTCTACTACTCTGCTCTACTCTGGCTCTACATTACTTTGAGCCAGAACCATTTGTAAGTTAGATCACTGTGTGTTTGGAGCATGGAGACAACCGAGGCAGTGAATGTCTGGGTGCAGCAAAGCGACTGTCCTCATCCTCCCTGCTCTGCTCCGTGCAGCTCTGGCCAGCACAGCCTGCTGCTGGCTGTAGGGGGCTCTGCCACTGCTCCCATCCTTGGGTGACAAACTGCACTGAAGGCCTGGGGACTCACCCTCGATGGTCTGCCCCAGGTTTGAAGTCCTGACGCAGCTGGGAGCCTGCGAGTTGGCTCTCGTATCTAGCTACATGGCCGGATGAGCATTTCTCCCAGAGCAAAGCACGGAGCACAGTATATAGCAAGCAAGTTAATTTACTATCATAACCATAATTATTCTTCCACTGTTTCTTGAGGTAGGAGAGAACACGTATTTTGCTGGCAGTGATGGTGGTTATTAAATTCATTTTGATCTTTTTATATAATAAATACTTTCATAAAAAACATTTGAAACAATGTTCATGTTACATTTCAAAGCAAATGAATGTGGAAAAAACACTTTGGAGCAGTGCCTACATACAAAAATTGAGGAGGACTCAGCACAGACGAAACCTGCAGATGCTTATATCTGTTTTGGATATATTAATTAAAATTGTGATGACTTATACAGTGTAAGATGCTTGTCATTTTAACATGATACACAATAATAGAAGATAATGAATTAAGTTGCCAGTGGACCTTTCCCCTAGGATGATGTTATTGTGCTTGCTAATTAGTTATAATATGCAAATAGTAACACTCCGAAGTACTGCATTTACTTTGTCTAACTTAGTTTCAAAAATACTAGTACATCAAGACTGGAAAAAATATATGCCCAGTAGTTAATCATATATAGATTCATTTATAGTAGATATATTTATGTTATAAAATATATAGTAGCTATATTTATGTTATAAAATGTTAAAATAGTAGATATATTTGTTATAAAATGCATGATGAGAAAAGTATTGTTAAGTTTCATGTAGAGAGCTATTTTAACCAGTAGCATTAAATTTTCTATTCTAGTAATGGTGACGGTCACGTTCTTCAAATTATTAGTATGAAGATATTAAAATAACATACAGAATGTAACTAACCTAGAGTACAATAGAATACACTTCTTTCCTTAAGTGTTGCAATGCACTTTGTGTTTCTTAAGTAGAGAAGAGATGATATGCAATCACTGCTGAATGGGAATACCCATAAGCTTCATTAGAAGACGACCACCACTGGAAATTTCTTCTGAATATTTAGGCAACATCTCTGGGACTGTACTAGTTCAGTCTGTTTCTTTACGGGCTTTTAACTCTGTTAAGTTCATTTCCCCTTTTTACACTGTTATATAAAACTCTGCTCTACTATGTTAAATTCTTTCCCATCAATAAAAGACTAGATGCATTTACTTTGGATCCCATCAATATCACTGCTCCAATAAGCTACAGTTGGTTGGGACAGACTGATGTGTTGCTTTCTTCATTGAATTGGGACTCTGAACAACTTCTCTCCAGTTGGACAAGCTTAAAATTAAATATGGAATTTCACGTGAATTTATACGGAGAAATAGGTTCACTGTTATGGGACTTGTATGGAGGACTGGCAGCCTTGCAGACTTCAGCCAAATAGCTTTTGTTCTCTTTATGTGAGCAATATGTACAGAATACAAAAGAAATGTGTTTTCTTATGAATGCAACAGAGTTAGCATGTGGGAAATGGAACAGTTTTGGCGTGCAGGGAATCATGTTGGGTGCCCTCTCCATGATGATATTACTGAAATTGGAATTTTAGACTTAAAACCACAGTGCTATGATGGGTTCATGACAATATAGCAAAGTAAATGTGAATTGGGATGAGGTTATTAATGGGTGTGCCCAGAGTTACCTTGACAGGCTCAAAAAGTTTAGTGTGTTTTTGGATACACCTGAGTTGGGCACTTTTTAAAGACTGATTTCTGATTTGTTTTACGTAGTTTAACTGACAACATCTAGTTCAGCCCAAAAAACCAGCTAGCATAACATCTTCATAAAGTGTGGAGACACTTTTAACATCCAACACAACCTTGTTTTCTTTTCCTTTAGGCAGAAACCACTAGAGTGAAGAACCATGCAAGCCTGGATACAAGAGAACAAATACTATACTGAACAACAAAATGATGACAGCTTGAACTTGTTTGTATCTACCTTCAATCAAGTGCTGTGTTTGTCTGCCTATGCAAGAACTTCTAGATTTGGCCTCCAAATATCAATAGCTTTTTTTTTTTTTTTTACCAACTACAACTATGACTGCAATCACAAACCTAATGGAAAAAACTATGTATACATACATACACACACACATATATAGATGCATGTGTGTATATATGTATATATATATATATAAAAAAGACTAATTCCCAAGAACATAAGAAGCAATTGCTTTGTATTAGCTATTCATTAGCTTTCTATACCCATGACTAGCATATGTATTTTTATTGATGTCTTAGGATGAACAAAAAATCCTGTTTCCTTATCTAATTTCTTTGCCAGCTCTTTTCTCTTGTCCTTCTGAGACATTCCTTCCTCTAACACTCTTGTAACTTTGTACAACAGTGCTACTTCTGCAAGAGTGACCCTTTGTCCTACAGTCATCTGCAGCCCACAATTTGAGAGTAAAACTACTTCCGAAAACCTTTTCAGCAGCAAGGCGATCATTCCTTGAACTTGCAAGTCGGTCCCCTAGACAAGCAGATTCTCTGAAGGCCTTAGCAAATGCACCTACACTGGGTTAGTAGAAGCTTTCTTTGCAAGTGTGTAAGTCTAACAAAGATGACACTGCCACAGAAAATTCCCCAGGCAAAGCCCCTATGCGATACATCAACACCTTTCAGTAAGATACAGCTGAAAGCGCTACAAAGCATCCCATCTAGGTAGATACTCAAGTCACAAAATTCTGATCTAAATTGAAATTAAGTTATGATTTGCTTCAAAACACAACACTGTGGAGATCTTGATTATCCCTCGTGCTCTTCTCTGGTGCTAGTCTTAGAATACAAATCCAGGTGGAAAGATATATTTGTGTGATGACTGCCAATCAGTAGTTTGAACAATCGCAAAAACTCTCAGGTTCAGGCACATTTTTAGATATCCTTTTTAATCAGAAAGGCTTTGACCAAACTCAGCAGACAGAAAATTTGGCAACAACGAGTGCTGTAGGTATGACCAAAATAAGCAGCTTGTCTGGGCAGCTGAGCCTACGATTCATGTATTGTGTGTTGACTGCTGTCTGAAAATACATGAAAAATGGTATTCTGTACAAAGCCTTAGTATCCTGCCCTGTGTGTGCCGGATCTTGGAATTTGGCCGTGTATTATTGGTGTAGAAGATACAAAAGGAAAGTGCTCAAGCTGGAGGAATTAAATTTGTATAATTAGAAATTGTCTGTTAAAATTACAGGCCACGTGGCAAGCCTATGAAACTTGGCATGTGGAGGGCATATTGGCAATGATTTACAATTAACTACCACATTGCAAATCACTCCTTAGCTGTTTTCTATTATGAAATTTGGAGAGTTGTAAAACGCATTTGTGCTACTTTATTTCCTTTTGAAATGGTAATTGCTACTGCTGAGGGGTAGTGCTTAGTGCAGAAAATGAAGTGTGCAGCACAGGGAAGAACTTGTTTCTGAAGCACTGCTGAGGAATTGCAATGATACAAAAAAAGTGCTTTCCTGAAACACATACACACAAAAGAGCTTCATTTATGAAACTCTAACCAAATAAATAACAAAATAAAGTAAAACAGTCTTTTTGTGCAAGGGACAGTATTAACTTTGTTGCTGACTGCACTTTTTTCCCATCAAAGAGGGAACAGTGGATTGACACTGGGAAAACTCATAAGCCAAAGGCTTGAGGGAAGTGCAGATGTATGGTAATGTGATAAGAATGCCCTAGGGTAACAGATTTGAGCCAATGTGTTTGAAAATCATTGAGCGCACTTCTAAATACTAGCCCATTTTAGATACGTAGGATAGAACAGAAAATGGTATGGCCCTGGAGAGCTAGATGAAGTTTGACTTTATATCTGAGGTGTAGATGCTGTTCACTCTGAGTGGAGAGAGCAGGTATGTTCTAATTAAGCGGTGGAAGCTCCCCCCGGCAGCTTCCCCCTTGATTGTGATTGTAAAAAGGACTGTGTTTATGAGTAGCTTTTATGGAAGGATGTATTAAGGAAAGCAAGGAATAAGGCTTCTGAGGTCTTAAATTTGGTAACTTGTGAGGATAATCACAATCTCTCAGGTAATAAAGTAGGCTATCTAGCTCTGGTCCTCAGTTTAAAGTTAATACCTTTGAAAGCAAGGTGATTGACTGTAATTTTGCTCATAGTGCTTTGCTGGTAGCTGTAAATAAAAACATATACAGCACTTTTCATCAGAAGTGTCAGAGTGCTTTCCACACCTTAATCAATTAATTTTTATGAGATGGTAGCATGGTTATTTCCCTTTCCTTACTGGAAGAACTGAAAGGATTAGGGCAGCAACCAGCAAGCATGCAGCATTTAGTGCAGTAGCAAATACTGGTAATGCCTTGGTCTAAACTGTGGCTTTCCAGAATTATTTTACAGTTAAATAGCTGAGACAAACAGTCATAATTCCCCTTTCATAAATATATTTGAACTGGACTTGTGCCTTCGAAGGGCAACAGACCAAGTTGATGCTGCCAGGATGGTCCATCCTGATACTCAGGAAAAGCAGCAGTTTTACTGGATCAGATTGGCTAAACAAGTAACTCATGATTGAGCTGCAATGCAAAAAGGCAGTACACAGCAGGTGAAAGCAGGAAATGGCTCAGAATGAGAAATACAGAAGTGCTTTCTAGGCATGCAGGGATGATGTTAAAACAGCCAGTGTTCAGCTAGAGTTGAGACTTGCAAGGGATGTCAAATAACTAGTTAGAGGATGAGCGAGGAAAATGTGGGACTGCTGCTGGACTTGGCTGGTGACTTAGTGCCAGCAAACACAGACCAGGCTGAGGTACTCAGTGCCTTCTTTGCATCAGTCTTTGCTAACAAGGTCTCCCAGACCTCTGTGCTTTGCAGCAGAGCTCAGGGAAGAGGAGGGAAACCAGCAGCAGGCATACGTTGAAAAAACTTTCCGTCCATGAGGAAAGGGACTGGCTGTAGTATATTGGTAATATCGCTCCCTGCTCTCCAAGCAGCCTAAGTGTGAGGAGGAACGTGCAGCAGATGATGGGAGACTTTGGGGGTGCTTGCACCAATTTCAAATGACAAATGTTGGCATAGGAAAGCCAAATTGGTTTGAAAGGAGGATGTATTAAACCTACTTGAAAAACCTGGGGCAAAAATGGATGCAATCAGTTCAATTTAGCCAAGTTTTAATTTAGTTGGAAATACACAACTTCCAAAACCAGCTGATTTGTAAGCAAGGCATTTGATTAGCATCCTGTTGTCCAACAGTGATGAAATGATCTGCTTTGCCATGAGAACATGTACAGGTGCTTTTTTTCTGTAAGTAAAGATAAAAGTGGCTAATCCAGGTAAGCACTATTACTGTAAAAATATGGGGACAGTGGCTAGAACTTATAGGTATTTAGATGTCTCTAATGATTTCAGTGGGACTTAGGCACTCGGTACCTTTAAAAGCTAGCTAATCACATAACAAATGAGATGTTAATTTAGCAGTTTTCTCAGGAACAGAAAGCTGTCTATCTACTCATGGCTTTATAAACAAAGGAATCAGACCAAGCACCCTGTGTGGTAAATAAAATAGTTGCTGGCACAATTGTCCTTGTTTTGCAGATGACGAAATGGAAATGGAATCAGCAATTTTCTCAGTGGCACCGATATACATCAGGAGTGATGCAACTAATTTTTTCTCATATAATTAGAGAGTACAACTTTATCTCATATAGGTTAGGGACTTTCCAAAAAGGTGCAGGAGTCAGTTCTGTAGATAGAATTTGAATTTTCCCACTTCTTTTCTTGGACAAGTGGATATTTTTCCCCTCCTACTATACACCTTTTAATCATAAATGTAAACAGTTATTTCTCCTCCTTTTCTGATTCTTACAAATACTTCTTAGCATTAAGAAATGGCCACAGTTTTAGAATTGTGTCAAAAGCTGTAAGCAGATTCTGGAGCATGCAGACACAAATGATGCATCTGTATAGTTAGCAAAAGGAATTCTTTCCCACGTGTATATAAATTGAGGCAGTTCAATTTGCAGCTGCTTAAATACCAGTGGACCATCATTTGTTTTCACTTTGAATCAGGAACATAATCTACAGATGCACTTTTCTTCAATACTGTGATTTTTTTTTTTCTGTTAAGGCCAGAATAAGAATCCTAGGAATAAGGTTCTTTATTGTTAAGTCTTTTGTGCTTTGGAAAGTATGGGTGAGTCAAAACTTCCTACTTTCTTTGGGTTTTCTCACAGTTTTCCTAATATTTGCCACATTATTGCTCTTGTATTTTGGGTAATCCAAGCATTTGATACCCGAAGAAAATTAGCTCTTGGAAAGCTGTGCAGAAACTGCAGGGTACATACCCTGAGACAGCTCCTGAGACAATACCTGCATTTATATCCTATGGACTGAATAATTTTCCTGGGATTCGATGTCTCAGCTCCCCAGTACCTCACATGTGCATATTTCTCTAAAAGCAAGATATTTCTGAGGCAGTAGATGCAAGTTATCTAGGTTTCTGACCCAGCTAGTTCTTCTTTTGAGTAAATCATAATTCTGAAGGGAAAATAAACTAAAATTGCTTAGACCTAAAGCATAGGATTTGGGATGTCTGTTGTTGTTGCTGTCAGAAACAAACCATTTTAGCTCCAAGGAAATATAACTTCTTGAGAAACACTTCTCATCTGCTGTTTTTCAATCACTGAAGTATACAAGTATATTTAAAAAGCAAAGTTCTTATGATTATATCTGCTTTTATAAGTTTAACTGTAATCAACAGACTAGGAACAGAGTGCACAAGTCATTTTATCTACATTATTTGTGGAGAATCTCTATGAACACAGAAGTGCTTCTGACCTAGTTAAACTCCTGCTATTTTGAAAATGATTATTAAAAAGCCATCAATACTTCTCTGAGCCCACATACTCACTTGTTGCCCGGTAACCAGAAGGATGGAGCCTTCTTTTCCATGTACCACTTGCCGGTAAATGTGATCTAGAATTAAGAGTTCACTCCAGCAGTTCTGTAGCAACTTCATTTGGTCATCAACCTGTAAAGCAAACATCAATGTTGGTGTCGTTACGCTGGGAGTAAGTCTTACATCACACTACGGAGTCACCAACGGAAAATGGCCAGCATGTCGCCTCCTTCAAGCATCTGGTTAACATCATGAGAACAGAAATGCTATCAAAAGTTATTTGTCCACAAAACTGATATTCTTAGCTGAATAAATAGGGTGCTGCTGAAACCATTACCTGTAAAATGTATAGAATATTTACAGTTGATTACATTGTAGGGAATCAGAACTATAGCATTGTTATGCAAAGTAATACTAGTAGTATAAGATACTTATGAAATGCTAGCGGCAACAGGATATTATTTTTAGCCAAAAACAAAAATAGCGTGAACAATGCTAATGTGAACTTTCCCTTACTCCCCATGCTTGAACCTCAGCTTCTGGAAACAGAGAAGAATTTGCAGGTTCAAGAGCACTATTGCTGCAACAAGCCCAAGCCAGAGGTACATCCCTTGCAAAGGAAAAAGTGAAGAGGTGGGTAAACATTCTCTCTATGAATGGTTGTGTTACTATGAAACAAAGAAGAAAACAAAAACACAAGCTGGGTATCTTCAGGTGTCACCAGCAGAGCACAAAAGGGATGTACCCGAGGCAGTAAGAGACATATCACTGACTGTACTTGGCAATAGCAGGAGCATTCTGCGCACTCAGCACAAGCAGCCTACATTAAGTTTTTGGTGCAATGTTATTTGGGATGTGCATATTATAGGACAACAAGGTGTCTCACTAAACTGACTGTAACTGCAACTGCAACTGGATTGCATTCAGTTTTATTCACTTTAAGGACTGAAAAATGATGAAAATTTGCAGGGACATGGGAAAAAAATGTACAAATTAGTGGAAGGTCTTTGAATTTAAGTCATGGTAAGCATCAGTATCCTCTGGATCTGTTCTTATTGAGCTTACTGACTTCTTCCCTAAAAAAAATAAAGTCTTTGACTTCAGACAGTCCTGGAAGAGTTAAGGGATATGTACATCAGCCTTGCTACAATTAAGTGCCTGGTGTGGGTGTGGTAATAGCATGTATATAGTTCAAAGAACTCTAAGAGCTTCCATGGATAGCAATTGCTGAACAGATTCAAAATGATATAGGAGAAATAAAAAAAAAAATTAGCAAAGAGAATATTTGCAGTGGACACCTGCATAAAATTTCTCAGAGACAGAACTATTAAAATAACCTGTCAGGGGTTCTAATTTCTATTGGTTTAGAACTACGTTTGATGATGGACAGGGAACTGCATTATAAGAAGCAATCTTGCATGAGCTGAATTAGATGATGCAATAGGTGTTTTCATATTTTATCATTATTTATCCAACGAATTTTTCAGCTTTATCCTTTCAAGCTTGTTTTCCAGTTGTGTGGTAGAGAAAGTAGTAATGTTTGTTACTGATAGATTTTCCAAGAGTCACCTATGAAAGTTACCTAGTATTTTCTCCTTGTGTCCAGTCACTTGCCATATGGCTCAGACTTCACCATCTTAGACATCCAATTCTCTTTTTGCCTCCCTCATTTGTCCTAACTTCCCTTCTCTGCATCACAAGCTTCTCCCCGCTGTTCTTGTCCCAGTTTCTCCCTCTTGGGTATCTGTATCAAATTATTCCCTTTCGCTGGACTGCGCAAAGAAATGAAATCAGGAGAGAAAGGGAGCGGACCAGTGCAAAGCCAACGCAGGAGTACCTGCGTGCAGCCCGTTCTCCCCCATAGCCTTCATCACTAGGACCTGCTCCATGACTGCAGCAGGTATATGTGCTGGGAAACATCTCATTCCCTCCACTGCCGGTCTACCTAGAGGATGATATCATTTTCCGTTTTGTTTGTTTGTTTTCAGTTTGCTCCGCAAAAAAAAAAAAAAAAAAGAACACGGAAAATTATGTCTAAATATGTATGCCAAAATAACATCTTAAAGTTGCAAAATCCAGCACTGTAGAATTATTTAATGCTTGTAGTAAGATTGTCTGTCCTATTCCTAATTTGTTTTCAGTCTGCATTTGTGTTATAATAGACGCAAAAAGGCTGAATTGGTATTGGGTAAAACACTCTCAGTTCGGATATTTCAAAAGTTTTGTGTGCTTTGGCTTTGAGGTATTGAGCATAATCTTTTAACATATTGCTGTTCTGCCTACAGTCATAGTTAATACATGTAAGCTCAGATAACTCCTGTAAGCCACATATCCATGGGCAATAGAGATGGAGGATAGAAGGAGGTGTGGACTCTGTAGATGGATATATTACTAAGTCACAGTAAAGCTAGTGCTATCACAAACTCAGCCTTGCTCCATCCCTATGCTGTCCGTGCCCATGATAATTCATTTCTGTTCAGATCACAGACCAAGGCTGATTCTGTACTAAAAGATCTCTCTTCCTCTGCTCACAATGTGTATTTGACTACAAAAACATTTCAACCAAGTGACTTGTTACCTCAGAGAGGACTGTAAATTACCACAATGAAACACTCCCCACCAAAACATGGGCCAGGTTTAAAATAAGGTATTATTTGAAGGAATTATTTGAAATTTACACATTCTAGTGCTCTTGCTTTTTACGTGAAACTGTTTTGTGATCGGTCTCTTCTCTGTACAACAAAGTGTTACAAAAAAATCAAATAAATCATGCCAACATGATAATTTCATCCAAAATTAGCATTTCACACAAAGCTACCACAGCTTACATCTGAACAAAACAAGCTGTGAGACAGTTTAAACATTCAACATCCATGTCATAACAACTAATACCTGAATAAGAGGTCAAGCATTTGATTGTATTATAAATGACATATTCCTAGCTAACCCATCTGTCTCAGCCACAGGCAGCAACTTTTGAAAACATACTGCACTTTACAGGGCTGGCTTTCTGAAGGCCCCAACAGCAGCTAGTCTGCAATCAAAGCCTACCTCCCAAGCTTTATCATATCATTACTGAGCCAGTGCTGTGAGAACAGTATGAGATGGCAAAATCACAGAAAAAATGTTTTGCACATAGCCTGTTCCTGCTGTTCTACAAGACTCATAAAACTAGCAACAGCAAACATCTGCTAGTGGTTCACAAAATCTGCTCTTCCATATTCACCGTAATTTAACCAATGAAAGCCTGTAAAATGGATATTATAAAAAGCAAAATACATATCCAAAACACAGTATTGCCTTCAGAAAACTATTAGATCCAGCTGCTTTTGCCATTTTAAGAAGGCTGGCAGGGCAGCAGAATGCTTCCCAGTCTCTACTAGGAAGAAACAGAGATAACTTTAAGGAGGGTCATGAATTATTAAAATGGAGGATCAATTACAGCCTACTTCTGAAAGGCATGTAGATGAGGAAAATCACATACCTTTTCTCTGCTAACACATACTAAATGAAAAATAGAAAATACAGATTACTGAACAAATGTGGTAACATAGCACGTCTTATGTTAGAATCAGCTGGTAAATTTTATGAAGTGTGTAACTTCAGCCAGAACACAACCACCTTTGCATTTCCATGGCACACGAATAAATGTACATGATCTGGCAAAATGAAACATCAGCCTTTGGCCATGACAAGTGTGTGCCTTAAACTGCGCTTGAAGGCAAAAAGGCTTAAGCATTGATGGCTGAAGTGGAGAATGAATTCTGAAGAGGAAGGTACCATGCAGAAAAAGCACTTTGTGGACTTCAGTCTTGTGTGACTCCAAAGCCAAAGCATGCTAGTCCTCCATTAACAAGGTGAGCAGGAGAAAAGGTAAGATTCTGTCACCAACATAACTTAGCTCCAATCTGTGATTTTCCTCAATAATCAACATTGTTTTCAATCACAGTATACACTGAATTAGAAACAAGCACAAACGCTTGTACTGGTGGCTAACCTTAAGAGGTTTTTCAGTTTGTGGAGATCTTTGAGAGTATTATCAATGTATTAACAACAACAAAGTGCCCTTTGTCCCAACTACTGGGAATGCTTATAAATAAGAGTTGAACATCATATAGCCAACAACTGGCCACTGCAAGTACACTCCCCAGATTTGCAGCTGCTCCCTGCCATAACAGACCGTTGACACAAGGATAATATAACCAATGTCTTACCTAAGCAAGTTGCCAAATGAGATACCCATTCGACAACTATCTAGCCTCAAGCAAAAGCGACAGTGAATACTGTGCCCAGATGGTTAAATTTAGGTCCTGTGGCATTCAGATGAACACTCGTATCAGTGGGGACAGTGTAACTGGAAATTGTTGCTCAAGAAATGGTTTCTAAGGAAAGAGGTGGAGGAAGCTTAAGGAGGGTGTGTGACTCAAAAGAAATAGAACACAATTTCCAGCACACAGAGTGGCATGAAAGAATAATAATGTTAAGAGTGTGAAAGGAGCAAAGCATCACACTTGTAAAACAGTGGCTGAATAACAAGGCAAGGAAAGAGAGTGCTTAGGAAGAAGTTATAAAGGAGGGGAGGAGGAGGTTGTGTGGTGAGAGAAGACATAAGGGGAGTTGGATATCAGGTAAAACACTGAAGGTGAAGATGATGAGACTGGATATGATGCAGGCTTAAAGGGATTGTGTGAGAGTCAGTGATGCTGCTGGGGCAGAGAAGGAGTAAGTACTTTGTGCCAGACAAGCAGAGGGTGGCAGTTGTCACCAGCAGAGATGAAAATGGACCTGTGCATGGTCCAGTCTTTTAAGCAGTAAGAATACAAAGGTGAAGCAAAGGGTAGCTTTTCTGATAGCATTAGTACATGGCAATAGGTAAATCCTATTTCCTATATGAAAATCCTATTCACCTATGCTTACAGTGAGGATAAAGAAGCATGTCACAATTTGGAGTCATCCATGACTCATGCTGTCTCATGCTGTTTGGACTACTTGTAGCATTTTCCCCAAGTCATAAGCTGGAAGACAAATGGTCATTGTTGCAACCACCCAGCACCACCCCACTGTGCTACCAGCTACCATGCTAGCCAGAATAAATTAACTAACAGCATGGTCCATTATGCAAAAAAGGTCTCCCAGTATCTGGAATACTGAAAGGTACACATGGTGAACTAGACGTTGTGCAGTCAGCTTGCCTGTGCAGTATCCACTGACAGGCGTCTTGTGTACAGACGGATGGCAGGATACAAAGCACTATATTCTCTAAGATTTTAAGATTTTGTCCTTCCCATATTGACGTGGAAACATACCTGCAGTGACCTCATGGTAAAAATATGCACAGTATCAAATGCTATCAACGCTATTAACTGACAGTATTTCAGTGTTGTGCGAAAGACGCCTTTCACTCTCTCTCCCCCCCCACCCCAAGCGGGAATCACTACTTGCACAGCCTGCTTGTCTGAGCGCTTGAGAAGGCTGCAGACCGTGCTCTCCTCTTGTTGTTCCTGCCATTGGCTGTGGCACCTCTTCTCAGCAAAGCCCCAGAGCAGAACTGCTGCGTGGCTGGGCTGGGAGGAGTGCATGTCTCGGGGCAGGATCTGATGAAGGTGGGTGTGTGCCCCAAGCATGGGAGGGTCCCTGTGCTCCCTGTATCAGCTTACTCCGCGGTTTTACTACACAATAGTGTTTCTCTTTCACAACATTAAAAAAAAATCAAGTTTCTGAAAAGAGAGAGACAAAGAGATGTGGTCCCCCCTTCTCCTGAAGTCCACTGACCCCTTTTCTCTGGGGTTTAATAGGACCGTGGGGTCTGGTCGCACTGTGACACTCCTTTGTGTCCACTGTGGAAGATTCATGTGGCACTGCTCATCTGCACAGTGAACTGCACGCTGTTAAACATCCGGATGGAGGTCTGAACACAGATTCTCTGGTGGTGCCTGAGTTCTTCCCTGCAAGCTGGCGTTACAAGGTGACTTTAAATCACTGTTCTGAGTTCTCTGCTAGCAAGGATTAGAAAACAGGCATGCGTTAGAACATATTTAGACACAGCTATTAGTTTGCATAATTTATCCTACACAATATAACGCAAGCCATGTAGGATATTTCTGGGAGTGGAGGAAATTGATTCTCAGATCGAAGTGTAAAGTTTTAATCCCGAGCACTGTGGTGACACGAGATCTCTTGGTGGGACAGAAAGTCGGGCTGGGGGTGGGGCTGGGGGGGGTCACATTTGTCTGCCAGCTCTGGACTCTCACTCAGCTGGGCCCTGAGCTCTTGCTAGGAGAGTGACTGGAAGGCTGTCAGGCTCGCTGGGGCCTCTGTTGAAACTGCAATACCCAATCCCACCTTATCAATTGTAGTTAAAGGAAGGACTTATCTCAGAAATGCTGGTTACTCATCTGAAAAACTATTTGTGCTGATGTTATAGACGAGGAAGGCTGGTGCAACACAAGAGTAGTATTGTTGTAGAGTGTATGCTTCTCACACCACGGGACGTTAATCATTATAAACTTTTGTTTTCTCTGAAGAACAACATTGAAATTGCCAAATGGTAAAATGAAGAGTAATGTGTATGTTTTGCTGAAATGCTTCTTAATCTTATCGAAACCACACTGTATCTTTCTTTTAGGAAAGTGTTTCACAATATTTACCATACAGTAACCAACAACCACAGATTTATTATAATTTTTCTTCTGAAGAGGTATTTTCAGCCTGGCACTTGATGAATTACCTGTTAAAAGTTTCGGGGTCATGAGCTTTTTTTTGTGTTGCTTTAAGTTAAATATTTTCCCTATAATTATTGCTGCAGATTCAGTTAAACAATACTCTCACCTTTTACCCAGTCTACACCCCTCTCTCTGAGAAGTTGCAGAATCCTTTTTCATCTCTTTTCATTTGCAACAACTGGCGCTATAGCTCTGGGCTTTTCTGCTACTAAAAATTCAAAAGGGTATCTAATGATTAAAACAAAAAATATGATGGTTGAAATTTATGTGATAAAAATGTGTTGGATTCAGCTGAATTGTTTTTACTTATGCTTCTAAAAGGGAATGCCAATGCCACTTTCAAATTGTATGGCCATTGAATAGCCATTTCCTAGTGAATATGAAGTGATTAAACATCTGTCTGAATTGTTCAGCCTGAAGCATACAAGTTCAAGGGATGGTTGAACTTCCTTTCAAATGTAGTTTGGAGATCACTGACAAGTCATTGCAGACATATAGCTCGAGTTGTTACTTCATTTTCTTATGCTATAGTGAAGCAAATCGCCCCAAATCAAAGTTTTATAAGACAAGTGCATTCCAGAGGCTAATTTTTACTACTGAATGCATACATGGTTTCCAGATCACTTACACAGGTAGAGAAGGATTTGGACTCTGCAGAT
This sequence comes from Chauna torquata, assembly GCA_013399475.1. Classification (NCBI taxonomy): domain Eukaryota; kingdom Metazoa; phylum Chordata; class Aves; order Anseriformes; family Anhimidae; genus Chauna; species Chauna torquata. Next base: position 40,666 of record VXAL01014289.1, on the reverse strand, counting down.
GGGTTGCTGCTAACAGTGGGAAACCTGTGCAAGGTTGCTGTCAAAAGCAGCACATAGTAGCCAATGAGGTTTTAAAAGAAAATGCACTAACTTTCAGAATCGGTAAATGACCTATAAAATGTGATTACTATCTATAACCTCAGTAATAAAATACTACAAAGTTCAAGAAAGGATGATTTAATATTAACTACGATTACTCCAGCTGTTCACTGGAAACCTATGTTATACAAAATTGCCTGTTCTACATAAAGGCAGGGAGGAACTCAGCCACCTTCTTTACAAGCCCTTGTTGCGCTGGATGACTGTCCTGTTGCTCTAGTGCTCTAGTTACATGACTGTCTTGCTCTAGTGTGACGTGAGTATAAAATGTGTCAGAGTTTTGTAGCAATCTACATTTTTTCATGATTTAAAAATGAAAGGAAATATAGAAATATCCCAGTGTGTGCCTTTTCCTGCTCCTTTATGGCATGTAAAGAGGACCTTAAAAAGATGCAGTTATACTCAGCGTGTGCTTGCGCCTGTGTGTGCATGTGTGTGTGTATACTTTTGCCTTCAATAACTTCTGAATCCATCAGCCAGTGTTAGCTGATTTCAACAGAGAGTTCATGTATTCAAGACATTAAGTTTCTACATGCTTTCCAGGAATCAGTATCCAGACAGAGGACAGTAAGTGCTAAGTACCATCCTGAAGGAAAGACTAATAAGCTCACCCTTTATTCAACACTGGAGAACCCAGGAGAGAGAGAGAGAGAGGACTAACATGCTTCATTAATTCCCTGCTCATAGAACTGTTAACATTTGGAATACCAAGCCGCTTTTCACTATATTAAGGGGCATAAGAAAGGAATTTATAGCATAAAGCAGCATTGTATCTTTGAACATCCCCAGGCTTTTACCCTTCCAAAACTTGAAGTGAATACATAGTGCCCACGCTTTGAACGACACGTGGTGTTTCCTGCTTAGCAAATGCACGCGGGGAAGGTGATGGCTTTGTAACATCTTCTCTCCTCACACGCCCCTGGACGGCTGTCTAACATCACTGTGAAAGGGGGATCAGACCAGCCATGACCAGTCACTTCCCAGTTTCAGTGTTTACCTGTCTAGTCAAAATACTTTCATAAAAAACAGCCTTAAGCATCAGTTCACAGCCATCCTGTGTTCTTGCAGGAATATAACACGAGTGCGTTTAGGGGCCTCGCAATGCTGAAGAGAGTATGGGCAAGCAGCAAATGGTGATCCTACTAAAGAATAAAACTTCTCTTATTGATCTTCAGACTCCATTTGGAGAGTATGCCACTCTATTAAGGGGAAAGTAAACAACAAATCTTAGTTCTTCAAACATCAGATGAAAGGGCTGTTACTATAAACTTTGTGTATATATATATAATATTATAGAGTGCAGCAAATGCAACATAAAGAAAAACTCCTATTTTTTTCTCCTTTTCCTGAAAAATATGTTTGTATCTGTGCAAACTGCATGAAGATTACTTAGTGTTTTGCAGTCAGCATTATTTCTGATGAATTATAAATATGTTTTTCTTAGGTTATTTTTTTTTTTTAACTGAAAATAAGAAGAGGATTTCTTTTTAGTCCCAACTGAAAATTTTGCTTACAATGCAATGTTTCTTCCCTGTCACAGTGAATGCAAAGATAAGGAAAGAGGAAAATTATTCTTCTCAGCACCTGTTTCACAGGGTGAAGGAGATGTCTTCTTCAGGATTGGACCCATATAACTGATCTTCAAAATCCTGCTCCTGTGAGTATCCCTACCGATGTTACTACAATATAAATTTATGCACAGTTGGGACTAGAACTTTAAAAGATCAGATAATGCTATGTAGTTTGTGTAATAATTTCGAGAGTAAAACTCTTCCCTTCAATTACTCCAGAAATATTTCTGTGTTTTCTGATATCAACAAACCAAATTTCAAAACTTGCTAGGCCAGCAAAAGTCTCAACTTGCGTGAACGTAAGTCCTTTGAGGTCTACATAAACAGAATCAGGATTAGGCCCACTCAATTCATCATTATCATTGTGGGTCTGATCTGCATTTTAGGATGCATGGTGATGTCCTCTGGGGAATCAGAAGACAAGACTGAGTCTAGTAAATTCTAAAGTACTGGTGGTGAATTTATTCTCAGTACTTTGTCACTCCATTGTACAGCGGCCTTCGATTAAAGTCTCTGTGGGCTCCTCCAAGTCACAAATATTTTAGTGTTACCTGAAAGGGTTTCTAATATGTAATATTCCTTTCCTGTTCAACAATTTATTTGATAAATTATCATGACATTTTTCTTACACCCACCCCATTTTTCCACCTAACATTTATTCCAATAGTCTATATGTAAACTTTACCTCCTACATTAACTCTCATTTGTAAAATTTATCAGAAAACAGCAACATCAGATCTCAACAGAGATCCCTACAACACAGAGATGCATTGTTAATAGTGTAAAACATTAGTCATAATAATAACTAAATTTATTTTCTACAGAATAAATATTCTATTAAAACTCAATCAACTAAGTATAATACGGAAAAATATTTTTAGCTTGTGACACGAGACATGCTAATTTCAGAAAGAACCTTTAATATGGTAACAGGCAGGCAGAGCAATCTCCCAACACACAGGGTCCTGTTCTTTCAAGTGAGGCATGCCCCATGACACTTTTTTTTTTGCAAGCATTAATGCAAAAGTTACTTAAATTGGCTCTCATTTAAATTACACTATGTGGTTACCCTCCTGTTTAATAGGGTTTGCATTTCTTTATTTCCAGTTCAGCTATTCAAGGGAGTATGGACTATGGGAAAAGGGCAAGCCAGGAGAAGTACAATCTTATTCTTTTAACAGGTGTTAAACCTACAGATGTTGGTTTGTGTGCAAAGCACTGGACTATATTCCTAGTTATACTAATGGGAGTGTGCAAATAATCTGCTGATTTCATAGCTAAGAAGGAGTTACTTTGCAGTGTAAATGAGAGAAGAATAATTTTCCAGGTATGTGACAGTGATACCCAGGGTTGGACACTGATAAACCACATACGAGTCCAGTACATTGGATGTTACATACCATTTCAAGTAAACACCAAATCTGAAGGCAGAACTAATTTTTATGCTGAAAGAAATGCCTTTTTAAATGTGTATAGTAACATTTTGTTCTTTATTTTATTTTGCTTTTATTACATTGGTAATAGTTTCTGGATTAAAATATGTCACGATGCGAACTCCTGTGGAGTTCCTTCCTCCGTTAAGGTTACATTGATACTATTTGTTTGCTTACTTATAATCTATACGTTATATATATGAAACACTATATTGGGTATAGAAAGATCGGTTTTATATTTTAAATGTTCCTTACCTTTTGATTACACAGCATTTCAATCTTTTTCAGGAATTAAAATATGTTGTTATATTTTACTTTTCATAGTCCTCGTAATATTTTTGACAAATATCTAGTTGTGTAAGGGCAGATAGTTCCTTCTGCCCATATCTGAATCACTGAAACATACAGATCTGAAGTCTCAAGACTGGTAGCTATAGTGTGTTAAGCAAGACAGAAAGCCACCTGTATTACACCTTTGGCAACAGAAGCTGGTAAAGCACTGCCGTTGCCGCACAAATGTATTTCACAGTGTTTTCCCATTTTGTAATCGAACTGCTGAGAAAATCACAGTGAAAGCAGTAAGAAATCATGAGAAACAGTGTCTTCACACAAGATGCGAAAGGAGAGGGTATACTGATGAAGAAAAAACATTGAAATGTTGTCCCACATCCCAATAGCTGCAGCAGTAACAGTAAGTCACTGGGGCAGAGATTAAATGAGAAAGAAAATGCAATGAGAAAATGAAAGAATATTCAGCATTAGGGATGGGGGGGTTATCATGTACTAAACCAGTACCCTTTTGATTTGATAGAAAAAGTTGCTTAAAAACACTACCAAAGGAAGCTGAAGTTGTACAAGGATGTGGAGAAGAAGAACTAGTGATTTACTGTACATAGGAGTGATCCAAAAGACTTAGTGCTTCTCTTTACATCTTAAAAGCATTGCAGGAGGTTCTTGGCATGCAGCTACTACCATCAAGCTAAATTCTTCCAGCTCTGAACATCATCTACATGAAAATTAGCTCCTTTCCTGACAAATTCAAGTATAAAAGAGCAGATAGAGCCATGCTATTAAAAATCACAGGAAGTGTTGATTGAATGAATGTTCAAGGAATAGAGTATGAAAATGTTTTTTCCATTTATCCCTTTATTTGGCATTGTTTCATTTATTCCCACTTCCTGTTTCCTGTATTCTAATCTGGAAATCTCTGAAGTATCATTAAAATCAGGTTGTCACAACTCTGCCCAGGTCCCATACAGACATTAGCACTGCAGTTAGGATTAATATTAATGTTTGTTTAAAGATATCCTTGAAGAAACTGTTTTTATTTGGGCTGCTTGTTATGTTGATGAGAGGAGTTTTTGCAGTACAAAATACTGAATGAGGAGGAACTTTGTGGGTAAAAATGACAGTGGACTGGCGAAGGAGGCAAGCACAGCTAAGCAAACCACTGACTTTCTCTGTTCTCACATCTGGACACATTATCAGGTATCTAAATTTTGAGTCTCTAAACTGGGTTCCTAAATGTCTGCATGCAGAAGATTAACTGCGAGTTTAGGAAAAAGGGAGAAGGTCTGTGCATCTAATTTATTATTTTTTTCTTAGCTCATTTCTGGATGTCAGCTGGGGGGATGAACAACAACATCAGCTTGCTCTAATTGCTCCTCATTCACCCATGAGTGCACCATACACCACAGCTACGAAAGCTAAGTTTTAGTCAGACTGTCAGACTCAATGGGCAAGAGCTTGTAATAAAATGGCATAATTTTCTTCAAAAAATCATTTTTGTACACAGTTTGTGTTCAAGTGTCTGGCAATCTACTATTAATCTAGGTCTGAGTACCAGTTACTTTGTTTTGTAATTAAGTTTATAAGTTTTATCTCTGAAAATTTACCACGACTAAAATATTACTTTGATGCCTGAATGTAAGACAATTCATTCAGTAATCCCATATTTATCCCAGATTTATCAAAGGAAGGTGCATTGCAACGCTGCCTATAATAACTCTTTTTTATGTATATTAGAACTTATTTTTCAGTATGGGTCCATAAGTCTATATCAGGGCAATTTTCCTGGTATATAAAACAGCCTGAATGATTTAGAAATCGAAATGAATGCAAGATTATACAAATATTCAGCATCATTTCGCTGACAGGTAATGGGCTGAATTCTCTCTTTGGCTCTTTTCCTTTTTTTAACTAAACTGCCTGAGGGTCTGTTTCTTTAAGACTACAAGGTCTTTAGGGAAGGGATTGCCAATCACTATGTTTTTATGCAGTACCTGTTTATGTTACCATAAATCCAGTAGTAGAAAAGAGTTGCCTGACTGTGTGAAGCATGCACGGACACTTCTCTGTAAATAAAATTTTCTATCTTTCAGTTTAAACAGCCAGCCTACCAAATAAATCCAGAATGTCCAGTTAAATAATACAGCAAAATATTATTAGTGAAATGTACTGTCTTCTTACATCAACATAAGCATCAGCTTAACAACACAATGAGAATATTTTCCTCAGTATTTTTTGTACTGTGGCATAACCGTATAACCTGGCATCCTACGCAACGCCATCCTAAGTTTGGTATTATATACTGTCCCGAGATTGGATGGTACATAGGAAATTATTTCATTATAAAAATCTTTGAGACTGATTCAACAATTCATATGCAAACAGAAGTACAAAAAGTCTCTGCTTCAACAGAAGACTTCAAGGAGCAGGTCCTTAGTTTGTATAGCTTTATATCTGTGAAGACTCTGATAAGGCACACATTTTTTTCTAAGTACAACCTAACATAAGCCAACTTCGAAATTCAGCTTCTGGTGACAGATCCTTTTATAGTCCCTCTTGCATGAGCACACACAGCACCAAAATCCCATCTGCTGTGTCAAATATATGCATTTTGTAAATATATGACTATTTGATAAATGGAGTTGAATCTTCTTTTTTTTTAGGTTACTTCTAAAAACTGAGAAATGTGCATAGTTTATTTTTAGATCACATGTTGCATGCAGATTGCCCCTGTCTACACTGCACTGTGCATACGAAGTTCCCTGAGGTGTCTAAACTAGCTGTGAGTACTTCTCGAGTATATGCAATTAAAATGTAATTCATTTCTAGATATCATCAATATTCTGTCATAGTATAAGGGGAATGGACTAGATGACCCATGAAGTCTATTCCTACCCTCATATCTATTATGATTACCTCATGTTAGTAAAATTGCATTTTAAGGTCACTTATATGTGCTAGTTCCCTTTACACTAATATTTGGCACTTGTTAGCTGTTCATGTCTGTTTTTTCATGCTGTTTTTACAAAGGATTCAGTACAGGTAGAGCATCAAATGAAGCGAAAACCTGATATTTTGTTGTAAATAATTCATAAAACAATGTTACGACCCTTATTCCCCGTGAGTCATCCACATAATGAGCCACCCAAACGAAGCAGTGAAAACATCCACTTCCCCTGCCATGGGTGTGCCCTGACGGGCTCCTCAGGGTCAGAAACCCATCAATCTCTTTTCACACATGAGCTAATCAATTCAAAGAGGGAAGTGCCAATGACCTATTAGATCAATATGGTGAAGTATGGAGATTGATCTTATCCCAGAGCGACTGCATTAACAGACTCGTCAGTGTGACCTCTGCCCTGCGGCGCACATTATACAGGATTGCAAGTCTGATATCTGAATGAAGACCTCAGGTCATCGCTTTTAATAATCTGCTTTGCTGAAAGAATTAAAAGTAAATCTGCAAAGGGATGACTAATGAAAACACAAAGTGTTTTCTTTTCCTCTAGTCTTGGAATGCTTGCAGAAATCACGCCAGCTTTTCACACAGCTATCATCAACATCAACTGTCTGGCACAGAAACTGCTCAGCTGCGCTGGGCTAAAATCAGTTGAGAGAGCGTGTAAAATACAACCAATGATATTTTGCTCTCCTGCCACAAAAAAATTAATAAAAAGAAATTGAATGCAAAACCATAAGAAGTATTAGCTGTGTCAAAATTGATTGGAGTCCTTGGTGGATTGCTCTGACTTGTTTACCTGAACTGCCAGACCCAGAGCTACGATGGAGTCCTGGTGCCCTGAGGTATTTCTCTGGCGTGTGTGGAATCGCAGCGGCTGCCGCTGCGGTGAAGCTTGCTCGCGCCGCCACGTACGAGCACACCGCCTACCGAGCAAGATGTTCCCCATGCTTGCAGCAACTCGGGGCCCAGCCGGGGAGCCTGAGCCTGCTGCCATTCAGGCCAAAGGCCGGTGTCTTTGGTGGGAATTAGCTGAACGGAGACTGAGTGTTAGCACCGGGCTCTGCCATGGGACGAGCCTGCGGAGGAGTCACTGCGTCCTGAACATCCAGTGTCCTGATCGAATCCTAACCCTGTAAAACTGGAGGAGTCCTGCTGCTACACAGAGCCCCGTGGAGGAGCCCGGCTTCACGATACGTGCATACATCCCACACCACCACCCCGTCCCTTAGCTGACCTATGCTGCTAAGCGTCACTGAATTTACAGGAAGTCTGTGCATGAAATGACTGCAAGGAATATTCTAAGCAACCATTCCAGGCCCTCTCATTTTAAAGACTAATCTTTCTGATATATAGTTTCAGAGATGCTGAACAAAACTACACTTTGTCGTCTCAGAACATGACATTCACATTCATATTGTTAATATTTTTAAAACCCTGAATAATCTCATTGCAATGAAATATTTATGTATAAAACATTTTAATACTGTACTTTTATTATACCAAACATTTTTATTGTTCAATGTATAATTGAATCAATGAATTAGAAGAAGGTTACTAAAAAAGGATTAATGCATTTTTAATGAAACTGAATGATATAACTTCTGTTATTCACTAAGAATAATGGCAGATCTATCAGGTTTGTATAGATAAGAGCTTTGTGAGTTTATCGGAAAGCCCACATAATGCCTCTCATTTAACTGTAACCTAGAAAAACAGACTTAGCAATCCTATTCAGGTTTCTAATTCATTGTTTATTTATATGATCTCCTTTCCGCCTTGTGATCAGATCACCTGTCTAATCATGAAAATACGAATCTCTTTAGCAGATACATCTATTTCCAATTTTAAAACACTTCTTGAAACAATACTCTTTCAACATCTAAATGGAAGAACCGAGATAGCTGTACAATACGAATGGGAAATGCTTCTGAACTCTTAGGTTAATAGATAGGGGAACCAGTGAGAACTTTCTACAGTAATAGTGAGAATGCGGATGTTTAACTGTTCACATGGCTCAAGTCCTTGATCAGCCCACCAGCCTAAATTATAAATACTTTCCAGGTAGCAACTGCTGTGCTTAAAAATATCCCAACAGAAAATCCTTGTATTCATATAATACTATGATTGAAATTCTAACACTGGGCAAAATGTTATACTGAAAATTAAAAGAGTAGTTGCAGACTTAGCTCTGAATCCTATACATTTATTGTGTTGTTTTCAATATAGTGTTTCATTTTCTATTATTTTGCAATGGATGTAAAAATAATGAAAATTTATATTAATACATGATATATGTATTGCGGAGGAGGGACTTTATAATGGCACCCTTAAAAGTATGTCTGCATTTTTCCATGGGAGGTATGCAGTTGAATTTCTTTGAAGAGAAGGATTCTGCTATTTCTTGCACCTTAAAGTAGAAACTGAGAGGGGGTACATGCATACTACATTAATGCGTGTAGTATACAAGATGCTGTAGTACTGCTCAAGAACTTTGTTGTGTGAGCTTTGTAAGACCACATAATTCAGTGGTGAACCACAACTAAATACATCACACCACCAAAATGAGCACGCCGTTTTTTCTACCACTATGATGGGATTTTTACATCATGTTCTTTCCGAACAAACTAAGAGCTATTCTAGAAATGTTTTATAAGTTTTTTAGAATTCTGATACTATATTTGTATCTTTCCACTTGTAAAGCAAGGAACTTACTACACATCCAGTAGTACAAGTTTCAGGAAGAATTTGATTCTGGAAAGCACTTTCCATGTTTATTGAAGCATTTGTTCTGATCTCACTGATGGGAAGTAGAAGCTTACGTATCTTCACCAAAATGAAGGTGATTCTTCCGAACAGAGGCAAGGGAAAATAAACTTACAGCATACATGGAACTGAAATACCTTTTCCATAACTAATAGTATCTTTATAAAATTCAATCTCACACTCAACAAGTGCTAGAAGTAAATGCTGCACCCCAATGGAACGGTGAAGTTTGTTTTCCAATAAAATAAACAACACAACTTCTAGTCCTGTCATTTTATCAGACAATTAGGTCGTTAACTTACTACTAGTAACAAATGAGCAATTTTTTTTCTGGACTTCAAAATAAAATATTTTGTTTTATGAATGTTATATCATGGGCACAAAATGCAAAGTTTCTGGAGTAAGGAGGGTGCTTTTCCCCTTCAATGGCAACAACATGAAAACTGGTCAGGAATATAAGGAATCAAAAATGCATTACTGGTAGAGTTCAAATGAGGTCATCAAGTTGATGACAAATACAATTTATCTTATAATTTTGCAATTTACCTCATAGCTCCCCAACTCATAACTGCAATATCACTGCCCCATGTGCTATCAACAGATGCCTATGTCTGGTGACAGAATCTATGACTGCATTAGGGGTATCTGTTAGTGGCATCTGCTTTGGTGGCTGTTATTTATCTGCATACAAATAAGCGATACACCTTATTTTATAATCAATGAAACCTCTCACTCTATCTTCTATGTAACACAGGAATGCCTGAATGGATTTTTTTAAAACCCCACTTACAGGCAGAGAACATTCATGAAAACTTTAAGAAAAAATATGATCTTCTGGGAAAGTCGCAATAGATTGAAAATACATGTCTAGAATGGAAATGTTTCATTTGCCTCTACAGAATAAAAAAAAAATGCTTTCCAGGTAACGACTGCAGCTCTTTTGATAACATATATATTAATAAATTAAAAATGTCTGTAGATTGACAAGTGTTTTGTAGGCTTGTACTGAAAAGCCAGCAACTAATTATGAAAGCCTGACTTGACTAATCAATTATTCAGATGAACATTAGGTGCCTATTATATGTGTAAACATGGGAATTACATTTCCCCTAAGTAACTTTCTAAAATAATGAACCCAAAACATGCAAATTTGAAATAGAAGGAATTGGCACTATTATGCACTTATTGCACATGCAGACCTCCCACTGAATTATTCAGGGAATACTGAACCGGGAGCCTTGGTCTTCTGACTCTGAGCAGCACGGCAATAGCAGCACATGCCATGTTGTATTTGTTATGCATGTAATATTGATTTAGCTTGTTCTTGCTGGTCATGTTTCAAATTCATTTCATGTTTAGGAGACAGGGGAAAGGAGAAGTATCCTTGGATTGCTATCTGCAATATATTTTTACGCCTGTTGAACACAAGATTATCTGATAAATTAATAAGACCATGGCTTCTGAGTTCAGGAAGAAAAAGCCTTTGAAAAAGAGCACAAGTGAGGTAATGAACTGTATTTAGAAAAGGTTTGTATTTGCTTGATTCCCCATCTCCTGCATGTAAAGACTGGGAGAGTGCTAGTATTACAGAACAGATTCACTAGCGTTTCATTTAATTTGTGAGGCACTGAGCACAATAAGGTAATGCATAATCGTCCTTTGCATTTATAAAAGACCACGCTCTTAAACAGAATACAGCAACAGGGAAACCAGAAATAGATGTGAACAGACACCTGCTGACAAAGAGTGACAAATCCCACTGACACTGCACTGACCCCCAGTTAGTCAAGATTTAATTAAGGGGTATAATTAAGTCAGTGGAACAGAACACTAATGAGTGTTGTTTTTTTTTTTTATACGGGTAATTACACATAAGAATACAAAGTAAGCTAGGCCCCTAAATATATCATTAAAGTGAACAGTATAGAATGACAATCAGAGCTTTAAGCACTCTTTTTTTTTTTTCCTGTTTGGAATAATGCAAGTTGAAACAACACAGCTGTAGTCATGCATCTGTACACATGCTAGCAAATGCTACTGGCCCAATCCTGCATGTGTCTGCCGTGTCAGTAACACGACTTTGGCAGCCCAGCGCACACCAGTAAAGTTAGGTGTGTCTGGCTTTGCTGGGTTCTGTCACTGTGTTTGCATGTGTTTGTACCACACAGGGGGCACGCCAGTTCATTTTCTAGCAAGTGACATTCTGTTCCTATTCTCTTTCAAGGAACATCCTCCAGATTTCATTTGTCAAGCATGTTTATTCCAGAAAGCAACTGGTTACAGGCAAGACATATACTACAGACCATCCCTATGATTGTCTGCATGCTGGGTGCAATACACCTTTATAGTGAAACAGAAGAGTTTTCTTACGCTGCTGGTATTTTATGCCTGATCTAGTTCTCTGGAATTTATCTCTAGACAGTTGAGTGAAATAGCTGAAATATCTTTGTCTACACGATATTTCCTATATTTCAATCATGAGAATATTGTAAAATAGATTTACTTGACCAAAATGTTAAATTGGGGTGGAAAACATCATCACGAATAATGATGACAATGGTAGGGGAAAAAAAAACTTTCCTATGGTCTCTAAGATTTAAAAGAATGCCTGTGTAGTTCGGGGCCAGCCCTCTGCCGGGATTACTCTATCTGCTCCCAGCTGGTAGCCTGCAGTTCATGACAGCCTTTTATCCGTTATCAAAGCAACAAGTGGAAAAGCAGATCCTCCTGACTGCTAACACTCTGTTCAGTTCTCTCTGTAGAATTTCTGCTTCTAAATCTTTCCTTTTAACAAGTCCTCAGATTTCCTTCCTACTGCTGCAGTAGACACTGAATATGGCTCTGAAGTCTTTAGCTCACTTGTCTAACTTAAACTCTGCAGGACACTAAAGGAAGAGAGAATAATTGCATTACAACACGACAACTTCTACAGAGACTGTCTGAAATGCAGCATGATCCTGATCCTGCTCATACTAAGGTGCTGAGGGTTTTGCAGTTGAGTTCAATGACACCAAAACCTAATTACTCAAATAACATACTAGCGATACAACACTTCAATTACAATTTCAGACTGAGACATGAGGTAGGCTTAAATTTAATCTGCTAACCCAGTTTATTTATATAAGTACAAATTTTACTGTAGCGAAAACAAAGCACACTATAGTGAAACTTGTTACACATATACTGTGCTTACTTTGCTTTTTTAGTGGTACAACTACAGGAGAAATAAAAAAAGGTAAAACCAGGAGATATTTAAATATAATTCATGTTGAAGTCTTCCAAGCAAAACCTATCCATTGAAACTGAACAGTTGTTTGTTATTTAAATAAATCTAAATGTACATATAGTAAAAATATACATCCCACTTTTTTTAAATCATGCTGTCATCAAGTAATGGGTCTTAGAAATGCAATCTTGTAACAGTTATTACAAGTATATTCATCAAATCAAAAGAACAGCTTGGTTAACAAGCTGTTAAGTAGGGTACATTAAACTATAAAGTATTTTAAGTGTTTGTAATTCTTTTTTAAACTCTGTGGTTTTTAACCAGACTTTCCGTGACACCTTGCGGTTATGCTAGGACAGAGGATGCTGTGGGAATGCTAGCTGGGTGGTGAATGCAGGACTCGCTCCCCATCTGAACCCAGGCCTTCACCACTGGGCTGCTCCACGCATGCCCGCGTGCCTGCTTGAACCGGGCAGAGCAGATCGTGCCAGCGCCGCATCCCGCCACCGCTCTGCCCTGCCAGCAGCACCTTGCGCTGAGCGCAGCCCTCCTGCAGCCAGCAGAATCAGACCTCTGTGTCTAACCCTGCTCACTTCAGCCAGTCAGAGATTTTCAGCGTGTGAGAAGCCATGATCTGGCTGTGGGTCCTCAGCAGCTTGGCTACGAAGCAGCTGGTAGTGTCTCATTTTTAGGAGGTGCCTGACGGAACCGCTCTGGCAAGGGCCCTGATAAAATGCATCCTAAGGCATGGGATTGCTACTCTTGTTCTTTCCTTAAAGCTCAAGCACAAGAATATCCTTGTGAAAACGAAATATAATAAGAGAAGAGAGGTTGTAAAAATCACATAAATGATCTCCCCAGTTTTATCTCTACATGGGCATGTGTCAGTGTAAAAAAGCAGATTAGACAGGCCAGCTTCCGTCTGGGCTGTAGACACACGTATGCATAATTGATTCCTGACATCTTCTTCTCCCCCACACTCTCCCCGCGAGGCCACCCCTGTCCAGCTATGTATGAATGAACAGAAGTGTCTTTCATCCCCCACTTGCCTCGTGGTTCAAAAGGAACTACGAAAATAGCAGCAACAAAAATCCAGCAGCCTGCCAAAAGGCCTGCACACGTCCCATTCTTAAAGGCATGTGAAAGGTTGGAGAGCTCAGCAAAATTTTTATGTACGGGAGCAGGCCCAAGGAAAACTCACACGCCATAACCAATTGTGGACAGAGGATCATCTATCAGCAGACAAATGCAGGAACTCCAGAATGTCTCTCCTCAAATGAAATAATATATCTTTGAAAGCCAATGCCCGTTTTAGGCCTGAGGCCCATATATCAAGCCTGAGAGGCTTGTGGATACGCTCCAGGGCCATTAACCTTCCACCTGTTTCCCCTTGTCCTTCAGGATGAGACCCTGCCCTTGATTTTACTCCCTTCCCCTGTTCATCTTCCGACAGAGTGTAAATGTAAAGCAGAGGGCCTGTGAAATAATTCAAAGGCAATGGACCAGGGACATGGTTACAAATCTCTGCCACTGGCACTGTGACTTATGCAGGCAGTTTGTCACACATGAGCCAGGTGACCTCTGTGACATAACAGAGAAAAATATCGCCCGAGATCAAAAGATGAGATTCAGAGCGCTCTAACTAACTCTGGTGCAGGCAGCGGTGGCCCAGGCTTGCCTCCCTTCCCCATGCTGCCTGCTCTGCCTGCTGGAGGGTGGGCCACACTCCTGCTAATTGAAGCCATCTCGTTTTCTTTCCTCTCTCCTCAAATCTTCCCTGTAACATGAACACCAAATCCATTTCCTCTAGAAGCTGCTCTTTTCCAAACGATAACTAGATGCAAATTGACAGCAGACAGCAAAATGTCATTCAGCAGATCAAAACAAACACGCAGCAATCAGTAACATCAAAAATGGTGGACAAGTCACCTTTGCAAAAGGGTCTGTTTTAAACCAGTAATTTTTTAAATGCTAAGTAATAACAAAACCTTGTATGAGCACCTTCTGTCTCTGGTATTGCAATGAGAGGCCTTTGAAGTCTAAAACATTTACTGGGACTCAACTGTCACGACAGTTACAATGTAAGTAGAGTTAGTATTAAAAATGATGTAATGCACCCAGATAACACAGCATCCATATTGATTCATATTTTACAAAGAGATATACTACAGAACTAGAATAGCAGTCATTTGAAATAAAGCCTAATCAGACTGATTTTTTAAAAAATCCTGAAGTCATTTTTCAAGCTGTGTACTGTATAGGAAGTTTCCCAGCTGTTTTCTACATTCAGGACTTCTCTGCTGGGTGCAGACAAAAGAAGGCGGACTAATGCAGTGCTTCTCTTCCACTCTCCAGAACCTAATGGTATGTCTGGTATGGACATTTAATTTTGTCTATTTCATAAATTTAAAACAAACAAACAAACAAACAACTGTCACAGTGTCCCAGGCATGATGATTAAATGAGAAATACAACTGTAGCTAGATCAGCCTAAATCCCATCCTAATCCTAAATTACTTTGGCACTTGCCAACACCTAGTTGATGAAAAAAACTCAGTTTAATCCATGAATGTATATAAAAATACACACATGCAGGCACACACAAACATTCAGCACATTACTTACACGTGTGCTACAAACTATCTGATCAGCCAATTTCATCACTTATCACATGCTGACTGAAAAGTCTGCAGAGTTCAAACTCTTACACAAAATCATCTGAAGGGATAGTGTTCCACTATTAAAGTGTGTCTCAATTCACTAAATCTAAAAGCATGAAGAAGTTGAACTATGGTTGGGACTTGAGGCTAAGTCATTACAGTAGTTAAAAAAGAAATGTACAGCTGAAAATCATTTCATTGACGTAAGCCTGACATAGAGCATTAAACTACTCTGTTGCAGAACACTGCAACAGTAAATGCAGTAAATGCAAAATTATTATTACAAAACGATTACTGTGAAGTGTTACCACATGTTTTTGTAAAAATAAGGCAGTTGTTTGATTTTAAAGTGTTAAAACCTTTTTTGCTCTTGTTTGCGTCCTGTGATTACACACACCTTTGCCTTTTTTTATATACCTCTAAAGAAAGACTGCCTGTGATACAACAGTCAGCAACTGTTGTTCTACCACTGATTTCAGTGAACTCCAATTCAGATCCCAGATGTCTTCATTTTTGAAAATACCTGGAGCGTTACTTTTTGATGTAAAATATAGGTGATACATCCAAGGGTTCTGGCAGTCAGTTCTTTAGCTCTCATTGAGACTGCTACTGAATATATTCATTTGTATTTAGGCCTGATTTCACTTATGCTTTCTGCATCATTTTTTATATATATATATTTGATGTATCCCTGAAAAATTAATATTTAATTTAAAGAGCACCTAGCCTAATCCATTGTCTTTTACAGAAAGTATGATCTAGTGCATCTACTTTTGTAATATTCATGAAATTTGAAAATCAAGGCTAGGTATCATATATTACTCTAATAGACGATTTTTCTCATTTCAGTGTTTGATCAGTTCTGAATGCCCAAATGGCCTACTGGAATTTCCGGGGCATAAAGAAACTACTTTTAAATGATATTATATGTATAAAAATATTATTATATTAATANGTATACATAGCTCTGTACTCCCCAATATAATATAATATAATGTAATATAATATAATAAAATGTATCTAATATCTTGTCCTGACAAAAAAGCCTTAATTGGTTGACATACTACACAGATGCTACAAATCCAACTAATTGTATTTTTGAATCCTTCTGCCTCCCTGATTCAGTCATTTAAAACAAAAGAAAACAAGAACTATTTAACATTTAAAAATAATCATAGTAATTTGGGGCATGAATCATTCCTTACATTCTTTTCCAGCTACAAACAATTTCTGTTGGGAAAAGTGCCATATAGTATCGACAGTGACAACAAATTGTATTGTCCGGTGAACATCTGTTTCCGACTCCCACACTGATACTGCAGGTTGGGTACTTCAGAGTTAGTCTTCACAGGCTGCCCGACCACAGAGGAACTGGAAATTACTGGTACGTTCAACTTTTATTATTGGAACACAGGAAAACTTTATCATCATGCTGGGAAGTTCTATATCTTTTGAAATATTGGAAAGAGGGTTATGTTAGCACAGAAAGCCACATGCAATAGTTTTTATGAAGAAGGAGTAAATTGGCTCCTGTTCATTGCATCCCTCAGCCCATGCAGGTATGCAAGTTTGAGATCAAAATGTCAAATGTTTATTTTCAATAAAACAAGTAGCAGGGCAAAAAAAGTACCAGATTCTGTCAGTCTCGCTCAATAGATAGTATTGTATCCCTGTACAAAGTATCCCTGAAATTCAAAGCACAGTTACTACAGGGCAGAGGAGGCTGTGGTTTAGTATGGGTTGCACAATGCAGCCCTAGGGAATGTTGGTCTCGAAGAAAGAACTGATCTTTTCTAATTCATATTTATTGCACCAAGGTACTATAATAGCAACTTGCAGAGAAAGACTGTGTTAGCTAGCTAAAACTAATACTGTTAAAAACAACCAAACCAAACCAAACAAAACAAAACAAAAACAACACAAAGACCTAAGCAATTTTTTCAAAATTGAGAGGAGTTTGTTCGAATGATCAATGTCATTTTTTTCAGTTATGTTATGCCACCATTTGTTACTTGGTTTGGAGAAAAGTTCTGCTTTGGCAGGGACAGAGAAGAAATGAAGATACTTTCCTGATAGGCAGGATGTGCCAGTTTGATCATGCTCCAACACCTGATCTGTAAATAATGCAGCCAGTGCTGGGATAAACTGCTGAAAACTATTCTCTTTTACAGAGAAAGACAGAAACTCCACTGAAATTCATTAATTAGACTGGCCAGCATGCAGGAGAATCAAAGGCAAAACATCTGGAGCTCCCACTGAAGAGGAGAAGAATATACCTTAAAGGAGAGGCATACAAATGAAAAACAAATGCTTTTCAATGTCCCCAAATGAGCTAGCCATGTAAACACTCACTTTGAGGTGTAACACTTCCCACTGCGAATACTCCCACTGAAAGTTTGTTTTCAGTCAGAAGTGAGCATCGTCCTTGACCACACCCGCAGAATAAGAACCTATGTATCTTGTGAATGACAGGTCTCAACGAAGTAAAATAATTGCCACATCCTTATTTCCACTTAAGGTTATTACTATCGTTGTTGTTGTTGCTGCAGTTGTTGTTATTTATTCTCTGTTATAAACATTCCAAGTCCTGCATCAGAAAGACAGTTTTTTGATGCTACTCCTTATAGTAATTCTGGATTTTTCATATTACGAAAATTTTTCAAACTACGAAATTAGTCTTGGCTTCCACTTGCACACTAGATAATCTGCACCACCTCATAATTTAGTTTCATGCCTCCCACCAGCCCTTCCACTGCATCCCTACCATCTCCTACAACTCTCTGTAATGTCATGGTTGTTATGCCCTAAAATGACTACACAGAGAAGTGGGAACAGAACTGGAGACTGGGCAATTGTCTCCTGTTACTCTCGCTGGATGTTTTTGCTGCTACCTGAAGGAGAGTTAACAGAGTTTGGATTAACTACCTTTGTGGCTTATTTTAGTGATTTTTACTGAGCTATGGGAGTAGCAAAATGGAACAGAGACTGCAAGCCTGTCTGACCCACCCACTCTGAACTCTCTTCTCAAAGATTTCCACATTTTCCCGAAAGGATGCACAAGGAGTTCAAAGGAGTGTCACTGAAGCACACTGGGTGTTGGTGAAGATCTCACTGTGGGTCATTGCAGCCCATGCCACAAATAACTGTAGTTACTGCTGCCAGCATAGTGACTGTGGTACTAACATAATTCCCAAGAAAGAGAAAGGAAAAGAAGAGGCCATAAATAACAAAAAGGGGATTTAGAAATAACACATAGCAATGAAACTTAAATACTTGACACAGGCAGCTCTACAGACGAAAACAGGAAACTGGCAGTTGCTATGAGTGAAACTGGAAATACACTATTCAAGATCTTAACTTGCACTTCTTGGACAAAATTCTCATCTGCTTCAATAAAGTGTTCTTCCAATAGGCAATACAAGGCCCATAAGAACAACTTGACTTACACTGAAAATTACTATACACAAGACTGGTTTCTTCAGCTCTCTATTTAGGAAAGTGAGCGGTTGTAGGTGCATGTTTATTTCCTTGTCCAGGGAATTCTGGCCAGAGCACAGAGAACAAGATGGTTCCCAGCACTCTGATACTCATTTCTCGCCATACCTTTAAGAGCGATGAGGTGCATTGAGGGGTGACTGGACAGCCCTGGCACCACCTCCCCTAAAGGGCTGTAGCAATTTACTTCTAGAGTGGTGAGGGATTATGACTCAGCACCACCAGCCACTGCCTTTGCTCATTACTCAGGACAAACTGCAAGACTGCAGTAAGTATTCCCCTACAAATACCAAAAGGTATCCAGATGAAACAAACAGAGAGTGCTGACTGTAACACCAGAATAAAGACACAACTCTTCGTCACATCCAGTGTCACTTAGTCAGGATGATGTTTCCTGTATTCAGCAAACATGCCAGTAAAAGAATTTCCTTGGCATAGAGACAACATGGAAATGTCCTTTTAAAAATCAGTTAATACCAACAGAACTCATGAGCTAGCTGGAACCATTTCCTATGCTATGGAAAGAACACTTGAATAAGGTTAACCAAGACATTTCACCCTCCCAACCTCCCCCCTCCCCATCTATTTCTGGATGTCTTCTTTTGTTCACCCTTTGCTAATTATAGTGGCCTTGCTTAGGTTATATTTATAGTCTTAAAAGAGTTGCCTGACTTTTAGAACACTTTATTCATGTATATTTCCTGTGTTTATTGTTACCTTAACTAATTTTTTAAATTAAAATTACTTGATCCAAGATTTTATTTAGCAACAAATATGAAAGTAACATTTCTTTCAACAAATGAAGAGCTGTATTTAGATGTAAAAAAGCATTTTTCTATTTCTGAATCTCTGACAACAGATTTTAGTTTCTTTCCACCTCCAAGTGATGAGTATGACAAACAATTCCACAATTAGACAAAATGATTTTTTTTTACGGCAATATAATTATTTTGTATCTTATTTTACTAATTTATCATATATATTTTTTTCATCTGTAATGGTTGCTTTAATGACTTGGGTGTTTCCAAAACACAGCGTTGAATATTTATCTGCCTGGCCTGCCCCAGTGTTTACCTAACCTCCAGGAACTGAACATCTACCAGCTATAGAAGTGGAAAAAAGACATTGAGGATGTCCACATGAAATTATAGCTTCTTTTTCCTACTGGAACCATTCTTTATCTCTCTTAGTTTTCCTCAATGCCTTCTTAAATATGCCCTTTTATTTGCTCTGTAGTTGCTCTACAAATGCACCTGTAGTAATGACAATAGCAACAACTTTCAGTCCTTAATTCAGAACAGCAAAGAATCATCATTTCAGGGAAAAACTTGGAACATCGCGCAGCATCGCAGATCAGAGAGAAAGCACTTGTGTGGTAGAGGCTGAGCCACAACCCTTGAGCTCACTGCTTTCTTAGGGTTTGCTCCCGGTGCTAGGTGCTGACGCCCAGCAGGTGGGCCAGGCTCCCTGGCCTGCTACAAGACGGCCCTGAAGCCACCCACCTGGCCCCTATCTGAGGCACCATTTAAGCTCTAGCCAAGGCTGTATCTCTCTCTAGCAGGCCTTGTGGGTTGGTCTCCCAAGTGCTCCTACATACCCTTCAGCTGCCTCCTCACTTCAACTCATCCCTTGTCCCTGCAGCTCCCTGGGGCCTGCCCTGGTCGGCACGCGGGGTGGCAGGCCTGTGCCCAGCGGCTCCAGAGGGCAGTGCCTGCCAGTTTCCGTGTGTGGAAAGCGGTGTGCTTCCCCTTGCCCTCGTCCAAGGGGAAGACTGGGAGCAGTGCAGCCAGCAGTCTGAAGTATGTAGTAGGTAACAGGCTTAGTGTATTAAAAAGAGTAACCACTGTGCAAAAATGCAAATGCTTTACGTCAACTTTACAGTGGAGGTAAGGCAGCATGTAAGCACGGTGTGTTGTGATTTAGCCAACTTTAATTGATTAAAGCTACTTCCTGTCAGTGCGCTGAAATGGCTGGAAATGTGATAATTAGGATGATTCTTATTAGGAAAGAAAAAGAGAAGACTATTAAAAGCTGCTGTAAAGATAGTGGTATTATATTTCAGCTTGCTTTTGACTGATCTTTCCATCCAGGTGTGGGAAAAGTAGGAGTGCTTAAATAGGCACTTTATATGTCACTTTTATTAAAGTTTTCTACTGCACACAAATAATAGAGTACCAGGCTTTGGACATAGCCACTGCCTTTGGATTATCTGTAATGAAGTTCAAGCCAAAGGTTTATTATTTAGTTGAGTACCTCCTGAATTGCACTCAAGTTTAAACTAATTGTTAAACTAATTCCTCTTGTATCAAAACTCACCCTTTTCTGAGGCTGCTGTTTTTGCATCTTTGCTTATAGTTTTTGGGGAAAATAAGCAACTGAATTTTATTTCCAGAGCATGAAACAAATCTTTGCTTCCATTTATAAGTAGTCTGGCATGGATTCAAATACTTGTAACTTGAGGCTATGAAATGGAGCAAACTGTGATAGCTCGATACATGAAAAAAAAAATCTATGGCCAAAAAATCTGTTTTTTTGGGTACCATAAAATGACATGCTTCCCTGGAAGTAGGCAGGCTGCTCTGTTTTAGATAGCTGAAAATCTACTTGTTAATGTATACTGGCTGACATCTGGAAGTTGAGAAATACCAGACTGAGAAATTATAGTGCAGTCTACCTCTTGATTTTACTGCCCCTATTTGAAGCTCCATTCCATAATAATTTTAAAATCAGAAATGGAAAAGACTTAAGTATGCTACTATGTTCCTGGTTGCCTACAAAGCTGTAGAGAGTGCATTCAACCGGTTTTGAGTGATCTTACAACTTACTGCACAACTCGAAAGCTCTCAGCTTTAGGCCTTTTCTCCAGTAATGAGTCTGACTGGCTTCTGTGGAAGCCATCTTG
Source organism: Chauna torquata (assembly GCA_013399475.1). Taxonomy (NCBI): domain Eukaryota; kingdom Metazoa; phylum Chordata; class Aves; order Anseriformes; family Anhimidae; genus Chauna; species Chauna torquata. The sequence continues at coordinate 19,267 of VXAL01014289.1, read as the reverse complement.
TTAGTGCTACCACAGGTAGAGCGCAGTTCTTCACTCGCTGAAGTCTTTGTTTTGTTCAGATGTTGTGCTTCTACGTGGCTGTCATATGGCTGTATTTGTTGTTTCATCAAGCTATGGATATTCAGATCTCTAATCTTTCTTCATAAATCACACTTTCCTCTGCTTTTATCGTGATTTGTCAGCATTTTTCAGCCCTAGAGCTGAGTGGATTATGTGAGCTGTTGACTCCCTCCACAGTGCTGTATATACAAAGATGATCATCCCTTGATCTGAGCAGCTTATCTCTACATATGAAAGTATAAAATAACATGAATTTATATTATAGGGCTTCAGCAGGGTTGATAGGAAGTCAGTAAGTGACTTAAGTATGGCTGGGATTTCATCCTTACTGTAGGTGATCCTAAAGGCTACAGGTTAACAGAAGAATATCCTTAAATTTCAACAGCCTTGATACATTTATAGAGGTGAACTTTAACTGTGACTGGGAATCATCCCATATGAGCAGAAATATCATCTTATATTTCAAGTACTGTACACAAGCGCAGTATCAGAATGATACAGGTGTCACAAAAAAGCACTGGATCAGAACGAAACAACTTCNGGGGGAAATATGGCATGGTTTTTGTGGCTGAAACTTGCAAACAAAATGGAGTTCTTTGCAGATGAAAGTCTGTTACTATACCAACAAAACTGATTTTCTTAAGCAAAAATTTGAAATACAGATATGATTTTCCAAGAGATTGGAGTTGTTTATTCTCTTCTGTGTAAAGCTTTCCCCAGCATTTGGCAAAAATATCAAATCATCACAGCAGAAAATAACAGTTTAAATTAGTGGCCTGGGAATACAGTAGGTTATGGTAACATGGCTCAGCATTCACTGCTCAGTTTCTTATCCAATACAACTATCATTATTAGAATTCATTTTAATATCACCCTGGACATCATGCACAGCATGCAAGTTCTGAACATCAGTGTCTTTTTCATACTGCCCTATAGCAATGTGATACGCATTTGGTACTGCACCCAGGTAATCTTCTACTAGCACTGCTGACAATTGTCTTGTGCTTCTAATTGCAAACATGCACTTTTGAAGGAAAAAATTAAACTGTAATGTTAAACTTCTGTTTTGTGTAACAAATGGCTCCAACTTGCAGATGAATATACAAGTGTGGCTTGTACCTCCTTTCAAGGCTGCGGTGTGTACCTCAGGCCATGTGGCAGGAGTGACTGTGCTACAGAACTTCCCAAGTCCACGATACAGCCTAATATCTCTGCTTGTTATTAGCGTTAAGATGGACTGAACAGCTTTTGGAATTGTTACTTGCTCAAATTTTTGTCTAGCGCTAAGTAACAAAACATTGTTATTGCATCATGGCTGTTCATGGGAGCCTGAGTAAATTTGCTACAGTGAACTGCAAATCCGCTCGACTGTAGAAGTGGCAGTCTTTCAAAAAACACCTGTGTGAAGCATGGCTGCTTAGTCTGATGCTGAGCATCAGATGAGAGAAAAGTGACTAAATCCAGAGTTACTGAGTCTCCTGCTACCACAGGTGACAACATCATAGGGCAGAGTTAAAGTATGCAGCTTTGACATGAATGGGCATCGGTGAATGTCATCTTTCTTCTTACTCCTAGAAAAAGTGCCAGAGGTTTAGCAGTGAACAAGCTGTTTAGAAAGGCTACAAAATGGCACACCTGCATGCTGAAATATTGCATTTAGTCACAGGCTTTGTTCAGAGGAGATCAAGAAGAGGATCATGAAGTTAACTTCTAAGAGTGTTCCCCTACAGGGTTCAGTGTGGTGGCAGGTATAATCCCATGCTTCATTAAACCCTGCTTTTTCTGCTGAGGCTTCTTTCCATAGCAATTGTTTTACTATTTCTTTCCACATCTCAGACAAAAAAATTATATATTATGAACACTATGAACACTCATCCTTCATAAGCCAATGATACTTAGTTAAATTAAATTAATGATTCTAATGCAAACAATTAGTTGGCTGTGTGAGATGAATACTTTTCCATTTACCCCAAGATTTTTTGAATGTTTGAGAAAACGGTGAATTTTTTTTTCAGATCCAAATACACTTAAGACTTAAAATCAATAACTACATATGATAGCATATTCACTAGTCTGACTACTGATGCTAAGGGAAATCCTGAATCTCAGTTTCTGGCTGCTTCTCTGACTGAAAGAGCATTACAGTTTTATTTCATCAGCTATGTTAGTTACATTTCCTGTCCTGATAAATGCATGATACAAAGTCCAAAAGCACTTCAAGTTATCAAATTGCCTTTGATTACTTAAGTCTAAATAAGATATCAACCTTTCATCACCCCGAAGAAGAACTTTTAAGGTATTCCACTACAGATATTTTTTTCTCAAAAAACAAACATACCCCCCCTGCAAAAAACATACCCACCCCCCTTTTCCCCCTAATCTGTATTAATTCAGTTTAATAATTCAATTTCTGTACTGTAATTCCTTATATTTCTGTGCATTTCTTGCTATTTAATTTCATGAAGATTGAAGTTTGAAGTTAACCATAATATATTGACTATCATTATTACTGTATCTATCTAAATGCATTTTACAAGACAGACTCCAGTAGCTCCATTGACCCTATTCGCACTAAGTTTGTGCTGCTTTAAGAAATAATTTGAAACTCTGCTCATGTAGTTGTGCTTATGAGGAATATGTAATACAAAATTAGATGTGTTTGCTTTTTAGCTGCCAAAACACCTGTGTTGCCATCGTACAGCAGAAGTCCTACAAGACAGGACCCTTTTGAGATATGTGGTTAAACCATTCTTTCTTTAAAGGCCACATTTACACCTAATGCAAGCATGGACAAACTTGTACTCATAGCAAGTAGTCTGTCCCAGAGTTGATACACTCTGACATCAGTGAATGGCCTAAATCAATTTGCAAACTCAGTGAATAGTTTTAGGATGAGCTTCTCTAACATGAAGTATGCTGGCTATTCCTGCAATCGTTCACTAATTGGGTTTGTGCTCACATAGTACTTTGACCTATGACATCCTCACTAAAATAGCCAAATAAGTCAAGGTAGTAATTTTTGTGAGTCACAGGTTCTTTAGTGCCTTTTTTGTAACTATCAATGTTTAGTGAATTTTCTGATCCTCGGGCGCGAGAAAGTATCCTGAGGGCTGTTCTCCAGCACAGGTTCTGTTCTCTTCTGCACCAAGCAGAGACTGCTTTCTTTTATGGGTTGAGGAATACTTTGGAAGTAGTTGTTGAATTTTCCCTGATGTGAGCTTATGAGGAAAGACCAGTCCACTGGAACTGTCTGCATCCTTTCTTGGGGCCAGGTAACCTTTGGACTCTAGAAACTCTTGCAATATTTTCTTTTTAGCTTTGTACAAGGACCTTTCACCTGCCTAAGACAGCTGGCTACAAATCTAGCATCCCCAGGGCATTCCTGAGTTTTCATAGCTGAGGATAAGATGGATATATCTATCTTTTATATTTACTGAGCTTTCAGCAATTCCGGAATAGCAAACAAAGGCCTTCTTCACTATTGCTATTACTATTATCATCATTTTACTGGGACGTTACCACTGTGTTGTTTCATCTGTGTATAAAGAACTATACTGAAACACTTCTCTTGATGAATAAGCAAGTATTATGTGATGTCAAAAAGAGAATTTCTGATGTAATTACTAATTACAAAGTATCCTGACTTCACAGGATATATGTATGTTTGAGATTTTAGCAGGTGTTCACATCAAAGTTACTAGATTGCAGCTGTCTGCTTTGGATCTTCCTCTGGCATTGTTACTCATCCTGACTAGTTTGCTTCATTAATTTCTGATATCCAATATTGATATAGAAGGATCTGCTCTTTAGCAAGTATGAGCGTTATGTTACATACTTAACTCAGATAAGGGTACAGTTCTGTGAAATGTTGCAGCTAGTTCTGCCCGATCAATATTTTGACTTTGTACATGCTACATGCATAACACATTCCAAAAGAGATGTTGACAATTAGTAGAGCAACAGCTGTGAAATTTGTGATAAGCATAAGTTGATAAAAGCGTCATGAAACAAAGTTCATGAAACAAAGCTTCAAGAAAGTTGTTTTAAAACGTGTTTAGTATCACTTGAGATTTTTTTTTAAATCAATCAATTTTCAGACATGGAAAGAAAAAGCAAAAGCTTTAAAACTGTAATTCACTGTTTTTGTTTGTTTATTTTTAGATTGTATGTAGGCTAAATGTGGCTTAAACCACTGATGGACTGGGACAGCACTTTTTCATCATGTCCTCCTCCCTTTCAATCCCTCCTGAACTCTACTAGCTACAGATGTCTAGATGTAGACGAAAGGAAAATGTTTGCCCTTTTGTATGAACTGAAGAAACAAATGTGTAAGACTAGATTTAGAATGAAGTGAAAGGATACAGTGAAGAATTGTGAACATGCTGTTTAGTAACTCACAGCCAGTTATGCAAGGCATCATTTAAAAGGACAAAATCATTATGAATTTCATATGAACCACCTTTATATACTTTTTTATTGTTTCATTATTTGAATCATTTAAAGTTTTAGTCTCAGATCTGCTAATGCACCTCTCTTATCTGGAAGACATCTGAAGATTCAGTCTTTGTGTAGACAAGCAGGAATAATAGGAAATATCTTCTCAAGCAAATACATACTTCACAGCTGTGTGTAGGCAAGGAACAAAGTTAGCTGTTTTGAAAATCTGGTTGCATCTTCCTCACAACTGCCTCTTCCCATCCTCCTGCATTTAAAATCTCTCTGTCATATCTTTAGGTCTTTTTTTTTTTTTTTTGTCTCCCCACAGGTATTCATGTTCTCCGGAGCAATCTGAAATAGCTGCTTTTGCTACCTTAACCAGAAGGACCTGACAACATGGATGGACAGAAGAGGGCTGTATTCAAGAAAGGTTTGGAAACCCTTTGTTTAATTCTGATCCTCTCCACTCTGCTGCAAAGAGATGGCGTTACCTGGTGCTGTTGACAATGTAGAGTCTGATCTAAATGTGTTTTGAGAACCCCACTCTTTTGAAGTTGAGAAGTTTAAAGTTCTTAGTATTGTGTTAATCCGATGTGTCCATCCCTAAATGATGGATTTCCAAGTGTGTTGATATTGTTCTGGAATGCTGTGCAGTCTGGTAGAGTTTGTCCAATTAAGAAAAATCATCTGGTTATGCCAGGAGGTACAAAACTGTCTGAAGGTTCTAAGATGTAATGCATACAAATACTAAGATGAAATCCATGCCTCTTAAAATGTGTGGTAAAAGTCAGTTTACTAGCCAAAGCCTATATGTAGTGAATTACTAGAACATATGTATTTCTAGAAGTCTGTATGTGTACATATACATGCATGGTATATGTATACATACAGTCTGGTAGTACACATATACTTCCAGAGCAGGTGAACAGAACTTTCATGAAACACGTTTCTGCATCTTTTATGTCCATACTAGTAAGTATATGTTAGTTGAAGAATATCAATCAGCCTGAGGTTGGAGGTGAAGACCATCTCTAAAACTATTCCCAGTATAGCATGTTGAATGCATATGAAATCTGCCTACAGATAAGCAATAGAACCACAAAAAGTAAATGTTGCTCAAATATCTTTTCGTATTATCGCTTTAATCACAACTGTAATTTTAAGGCAGATCATGATAACTTAAAAATTCTTACACTGAATAGTATCTTGTCCTGCAAATCTCAGTAATTTTTAAAATGGTCACTCCAGACTAAAGTACTGTATAGGCTGAAAGATCTGGTCCCTGATTTTTAGGATGTAGTCTCTTGGAAATGTATTATGTTTGTAATTCTAATCTTTAAAGTATTTAAAATGGGGAGCATAGCTTACTAAAAAATTATAAAAGACTTATCGCAAACTAAGATGCGACAGTTTTCCCCCCCTTTTAATCCATCTTCTCTTTCCCCTCTGAGTAAACTTCCTCCCTTCTTTCTCTTTATTTAGACTGAGTTTACAATGGGTCCTGCAACCATTCTCATGGAAAAGTCTGTGAGAAGCTGGAGTTGTATATACAACACATGCAGCTTACTCTTCTTGCACTCATGGGCTTTATTTCATGTCTCTGCATCATTACGGTTATGATAGAAATACTGTT
>VXAL01014287.1:0-43468 GCA_013399475.1 Chauna torquata | reverse complement strand
GCAGGTCAGAGCCTCCTGCGGCCCCGCTCGCCGAGCCTCCGCCAGTCCGCAGCCGGCGGCGGGAGCCATCGGCCGCAGCCGGTTTTGAGCCCCGCGTCACTTTCTCATCAGGAAAATGAACTCTGCCCAGGGCGCCTCGCGTGGATGCTCCCCCGTGGGCTCCGGTTCCGAAAGTTAGGAGCATTAACGTAAATACCTACATACTGACATTTTTTCCCCTAAAACCAAGCTCCGCCTTTTATGAGACCCTCGAAAGTCTTCCAACAAAGCGGAGGCACCCCCACCCAGGGCCCGTTAACTTCGCTCCCTCCAGAGACTGGGGATGGGAAGGTTCGGACCAAGGGCAGCACCGGAGAAGAGAAGCCGGAGTCGACCAGAAAGAGCTAAGCAAGGAGACCCAAAGACGACTGCGAGCGTGCTGCAGGCACCCAAGTGCTTTAACAGGGCAGGAAAGCAGTGCCGGCAGACCCGGGCAGAGCTCGCACGCTCCAAGGCGGGACCCGGGGCTGCCCCCTTCTCCCTGCTGCTCCCGTGCCAGAGCCCCGGGAGCAGCAGGACACGCGTCCGCCCCCGGCCACCCCGCCACTGCTGCAAGAAGCCCCCAGGAGCAAACCCCGCGCCCCAGCACAGCCGTGACCGGACGCAGAGCAAGGAGGTGCCGCTGCGACGGGGCGAGGGCAGGGAGGACTTGCAGCCGCTTTAACCAGTACCTCGAGGAACAGCAACCACAGCGAGCGACCAGACCTCCCGTGGTTCTCAGCCCCTGCTTCCGCTATGCCTCGGGAAGCCTCCGGGATGACTCTACGAGACAGCTTAAAAACACGTGGCCTAAGGTAGCAAAACAAAGGCTAAGCAAGGGCTCAATTGCTTTGTAGTTACATCTGAGGGGCAGACAGACCAAAGGCGAAAGCCGTTTAAGGTAAAGGGCAATTTGGCATACGAACACCAGGTAGTAACTGACCATGAGTAATTAGGCTGGGAATTAGGAGATTCCTTAACAGCAGAGCGTGGCACTCGGGGCACAGCCGCGGGGACGAGATGCCCCAGCTGCCGCAACGCACGGCGCGCACAGCGGCAGCGGGCGGCTCGGAGCAGCGCCCAGGGCCGAGCAGAACGACGCTCCCCCCACCTCTTCTGCCCCTCCGTTCGGCCAAAGTTCAAAAATGGGGAACGCTCCATAGAGCCTCAGCTGTCCCTTTGGAGAGCCCGAGATGCAGGAATCATTTATCCACGAGGAACTTCCTGCCCTGCAGGACTCGCACGTGAAACAGCGTTTTATTGTTTGATACACTGAGAACTCTCACCGAGCTTTTGCGGAAAGCTGTTTAAATATTTATCAGTAAAAGGAGCACATCCAAACTCTGCGGCAGTGCCTTCTACCTACACCCTTCCGGGGTCCTGCAGTGTCACAGCAAGTGGTCTGCAACTGCGCCACAGAAGTATAAACTAGGACAGACTTTAACTGAAAGCCTGCAAGATTTCAAGCCATTTTTTCCACAACAACCAACCTTGGGAGTTGGCTATCATCCACCTGCCCAAAACAGCGCAGGCCCTGCTGCTCCGTACGCTCCAAGGACCAACAGAGGAGACTGTCTGCAACGGCACCGCACACAGCGTGGCCGAAAGCTGAATCATACGCCCGGCAGCCCACGGCCTCCTTTTGTTGTCTGACTTGGTGCAGAGTCCCTGGGGTAACCTAAAAGCACTTAGCGCACCGAGTTCAGGTTACGTGCTCCAATCGATAGTCTAAAAGGGACGGCAGCCTGGATTTCGTTACGTATTAAAGCTGATTAGTGCCGGAGACGAGCTGCGCACCAGCACCCTCGGATCCCCGGCTCGGCGCTGACGCGAGGGATCGTGCAGGCTGCTCCTGCCGGCCAGGGCGAGAGCTCTCCCCTTGCTGCACTTCACCCCGCCGAAAGAAAGGGGGACAACCCCCCGTCCTGGAAACGCCACCCCCCGGGCAGAACTGTAAACCTGAGGACAGATTCAGTCTCATTTTGTTCCTCTCCATCACGGGGCAATGCTGTCCAAGGCCCACAGGGAGAACGCAAGGTGCGAGGCTTCGGTTAACAACCGCAGTGCGGAAACCACACCTCACCCCTGTGCTGGCGGGGTGCAGGCCTAGGTCTTCAGCTCCTCTAAGGCCTTCCAAGTCCTGGGTTTTGGTTTGTTTGTTTGTTTGTTTGTTTTTAAATAGGTGAAATCCTTCCAGAGACTTAAGCATCCCTTAACTGGCAGATCAAACAGCCCACGGCTCCAGCGCGGAACACAGAACAAGGGGGCAGCTCGTGAGAGTCTCCCACAGGATAAAAGATTACACCGCTGGATTAAGTTATACAGCAAATGTGGATATCCCATAAAGATATCACGTAAAGAGTGAGAAGATAATTAGCGTAGGAAACAAGGTGTGTCATTTTGTTCTAACGCTCCAAACATTTTCTCTGCCAGCAGTTACGGCCACTGGAATCTTCCACAACACACCCGCTCCCGACCCAGAACCTGGAAGCCAGACCCTCCACAATTACCGGTCCCGGGACCCAAGCTGCCCACGTTTCAAAGTCAAGCTCTGCTGTAACACACACAGTCGTATCGTGGGCGACTCCTCCGTTCAGGACGAAGGCTGCTCTCCTCTCCCTCGTGCAGTTCAGACGCGGCCGCCTGGCTCCAGCAGGCTGCCAGAGCACCCACCCGGCTCCTCGACGAGCTCGCTGCTGAACGCGCCAGGACTTCAGCCTGCGCTCTGGGGAGACAGATAGCCCCGAAGGCGACGGGGCTGGGCAGGGGTGAGGATCCCGCTGTTCCGGCTGCTGCTGCGGAGCATCCTGAAGGAGGGTGAACGGCTACATGGCAGCTCTGAAACAAGCACACGCAAGCTTTGGTCCCCCTGCGAGTTCCTTCTGTTTCCCCATCAATTCATCTCCCGAAGCACAGGCGGGCTTTCACCAACCTCCAAGCAGTTAGGCTGCAACTCCTCAGTAAGATAAACAGTGTCAAGAATTTCTGGGGTATCTGGCAAGTCTGGAAGCATCCTTCTTGGCATTTCCCCTTCAGGCAGCACCTCTCCTGCACCGGAGAGGACCACAGATTCAAGGCGGGGCTGCGTCCTTGGTACGTAGGAATCTCCTGGCAGTGCTGAGGACGGAGGCAGGTCGCCGGCCTCCCAGCCCGTTGTGCTGCAGAAGGCGGCAGCCCAACAACTGTGCAGCATTCCCTCCAGATCCTGGCAACAGCAAACCCACCGTGCTGAGGCACTCTTACCCAGCCGCTGCTCCGCCTGGCGTCAGGCTCTCCTGGGAGAACCAGCAGTAACCCCACGAGGAGACGAGCTTTCCCTCCACCAGCAGCAGCAACGAACGAACCTTCTACAGTTTTAACCGCACAGCAGAAATGTGCAAATTTTGCAAAATATGTTGGGGTGCAAGAAGCACGTGACAACCGCGTTCCACGGGCGCTGCAGAGGTGAGTTTATACAAAGGTGTCCCAGCCAATACATGTGGCTGCCTCAACCTCAGAATTCCTGACGTTGGGAAAAAAATATTAAGGAGCTACAGAAGATAAACACTGAGGGAAGACTGGCCCCTCCAGCACAGAGCTGCTCCAGCTATGGAAGCACTGACCTCTAGTACCTCCTGCGCACGACAGGCCAGGAAAACAATAGTCCTCAAGAAAGCGCCTCTGATCCCACAGCCATTTATTAAAGCAATAATGTTCTTCTAATGAGCTGAGAGATGGCTAAATACTCAGGCCAAAAAAGAGCCCGAAGGAAGTGCGTGGGCAAGCTCTCAAGAGCTGAAAACAGCTGATTTCAAGTTAACCAAGAGAAGTAGCTTCAGGAGCCCAGGCCACGGCGGTGCGGGAGGAAGAGACCACCGCACTTCGCACCCTGACGCTGCAGGTACAGGTGCAGGCAGCAGCCTCCTGTACACGTTCAACGAGAGCCAAGAAGCCTCTGCCGGTGCCAAATAACAGGCAACTAAGGGCCAGGAGGATAACGGTGCCCGAGCCAGCCCCGAGCCCCGGCCCTGTGCCTGCCAGCAGGTCCAGTGGAGGGAACCCGGGCAGGGGCGAGCCCGCCCGTCCCCGAGGGACCGAAGCCCCTGGGAGCCACCCCTGGGGCTCGGGGTGGGAACGCTGCCCGTCCTCACGGGCACGCAGGACACGGCTCCTATTCGTGAAGTTAATTAAGAACAGAGTTACATTTATCCAGATAGTCACGCACACGGAGTTAGCCTAGGTTTCATAGTACTATCTTTCACATAAGACTAGATTAAAATCACTCCTTTTCAAGGAATTAACAATTTTCTGCTGTTCAAAGGACAACGGCAGCCTGCAGCGAGTGACCTCAAAGGGAACTGCGGCTGCAGGACCGGCCGGGCTTCCCCGCGGGGATTTAAAGGCGCGCCATGCTTCCCACACAGCGCGCCCGAGGCTTTCTGCAGCACAGCCCTGCTCCCAGAGGGAACGCGGGCTGTCCCCTCCACAGACCCAGCAGCTTGCGCCCCAGCCCGCTGCACCTCCCCAGCTTCCACACCTGCAAACACAAACTGAACTCGGAGCCCGGCTGGATTCGTCCCTCGGAAACACAGGGCTCAACATCGCAAGGCTTTGGTCGCAGCCCATGTCAGAAAAATGAACGCCTACGCCACGGAGCAGCGAGCTGGCAGAAGCCGCTAGATCTGCAGGGACGGGGAGGGCTGACACGGGACGGTCGCCCTGCACGCCATCCCCGGCGCTCGCTGCTGTCGCCAGTCCAGCCACAGACTGCTCTCAGCCCCAGTGGTGCCCTTCCACCTCCCGGGACCAAGCAGCTTTTCCTATAAAGGATCCTTGAGCATCCAAGGAAGTGACAGACTCATGAATTTGGGGCACTAAAGTAGAGCGCATCGGTCTCAAGCCTCCGCTCCTGCGCTGGCTGCAGCCACCCTTCTCCTGGCTTGCACTTGGGTTTTCGTTCCCAGCTCCGTTCCCAGCGTGCAGCTGCCAAATCCGTTTTCGGTGACCACGCCTGAGCTCAGCAAACTGCTGTGCGGGACACCTGTTGCTGTGACTGCCTCGTGCAAGGATCTGCTCATCACCAGGCTCGATTCTGCTCCCCAGAGACTCTGTTTGGGGGACTGCATCGGCCTTCTGACCATGTCCGCGCTCTGCTGAGCTTCCCAGAAATGAAGAACCTGGAGGCCAAATTGCATTCCCAACGTGTCAGCATGAGGCTGGCTCACCCGCCCCGTCACCTCCCTCCTCCTCAGTTTTGATGACAACACTTCAGGGCTAACCAAGAAAGACCTTATTCTCGGTGCGGAGTCAGCCCATCAGCCCACCAAGGACTGAAGCGATGTCCCTGCCTGCAGCGGGGGGTTGGAAATAGACGATCTTTAAAGGTCCCTTCCAACCCAAACCATCCTATGATTCTATGAATAGTCAAACCAGACGGTTCTGTGTCCACAGAAACAATTCTCAGGACACGACACATCCAGTGTCCGTGTAGGTTCCTGTATCTGGCTGTGGCTCCCACGCAGAGCTCCTGTGGGCGCTAACAGGTAGCAAACGAATGCGGACGTCTTCCAGAGGTAGGACCCGGATCCCAGCAGCAGCCCCTCTCCCCAGCAGCTCTCCCACTGGGTGCAGGCAGCAGTGCAAGGCTTTCCAACGGCAGTTTTCAAAGCGCTAATAGCACATGTTAACGAAGAACCACGGAGTCTCATTAGCTTGAGCATGTCACAGTAAAATGGCTTTTAAGTTCTCGGAAGGCATGAAGAAGCTTCAGCAGACCCTCTTCATGGCAGCCCCTCGCCAGATACCCGGGCTGGACCAGAGGCTCTCCTCCACTTTGCAAGGTCAACCATTACTCACACTCTTCAGGCAAAAGGCCCACATACGTGTTAAGTATCCTCGGACAAAAGCAACCTTCATTTGCGGCTGTAAGCCCCTTGGTGAACAAAGTGCCATATACCTAGCTAAAGGAGTCACATGAAAGCTTACACAGATTTAATATTCAGTTAAGCGAATTAAGGATATTACTATAAGCGGGGTAAGGCGGTAGCTGCTCTAATGAATCAACCCCTCTCCTAATGCAAACCTCAGTTCTCCAAATTTAGAATATAGACTTTTTTTTCCTACATCCAGCGCAGAGCTGGCCACACCTTCCAGAGCTGCCCGTGTAAGCAGGAGGAGGGAACAAGACAATGCAGTTTCACAACTGAAAAGATAGATGCTTTAGAACTGCCCTTGAAAAGACGTTCAGCGACACCCAAGAGAAGCTATTTATATTAAAGCCGTGCAGATGAACAGGGAGCTCTTGGCACCACCACAGATAATAAGATTGCCAAATCTTATCTCGGTTCTGGAGCAAGACCAGCTCGTGACGACGCCAGGGTTAACTTCAGCTCGTTTACATGGCACGACCAGCTTGTGGCGCCAGATGCTGCCCGCTCGCAGCTCCGTAGGTGCGCTGGCCTTTCCCTTGGGAACAGCAAAATAACCCCGATTCTGCAGGGCCTCGCCGCACGTCCCCGTGAGCGACCTCAGAGGCTCGAGGCACTGCCAGTACAATTTGCCAGCTGGGCAAGGGGAACACTAGCAGTGCAAAAATTAGTGCACAGGTTCACTTACACCCTTTTGTAGGACATGTTTTCGGCAGTTCAGATGTGAGGCAGGCTTTATGAGATAATCGGATTACTCTTTCCTTTAAAGGATTAATAGGGCTCGGGCTGGCCCCTCTTCTTTAAAAAGAAACCATCTGGAACCAGACGGCCCCGTGCCCTCACCAGGCTGGAAGAGGCCATCTGCTCCCCCAGCGGAGGCACGACCGCAAACGCAGCGCCAGAGGCTCAGGGGCTGACACAGCAGTAAGCGGGAGGACAAGGGAGGATCACAACTAGATCAAGTGCGCGACAGAGGGGGAGATGAAGCCATGCTCGTTACCGATCTGTTACACTCAGGCTCAAAACAAAACACTTAAAATCCAGCTCCAGCACGCCAAATGCCACCTGGAATGATGAAAGGAACGGGAATGGTACTGGAGTGGGAACAACGCCAATCCATTAGAGGAAAAAAAACCCACAAGCCAGGCACCACACTGGTTTTAGCTCATGCTGTTACAGGATGGGTGAGCTGTGGCTACGGACAGCACGTTGGAAAAGAAAGTTATCATCATCAGCACACGGTTCAGGCGCGCGGGGCGCGGTGCCAGACGTGTTCCCACTCCAGAGAAGGGCTGGCTTCCACCCATGCCTGCAGCCTGCTGCAAGCGCGACCGGCAGACCGCCTGCGGGACCGGCCCCCTCCCATCTCCTGCGAGCAGCTGAGGACTTGCTCCCCGCTCTGGCTGAGCCGGGACCTCTGTGCCCGGTGCTCTGCAGGGCCCCAGCACAGCCGGGCACACCTCGGACGAGCGTTTCACCCACGACCTGCTGCCTGTTCCAGCCCAGAAAGGCGTGGGTGCTCGTCCCCCTGCCAGCGGGGCATGCGCGGCTATGTTGGCCAGGACGGGACCAAGCTGGAGAAAGCAGATGGACTGGACGTGACCAGGTAGGACGTACAACGGCCACCAGCGCTGGTGGCTGGAAGGTGACGCGGCGATGATGCCGCATTGTCCCGGGCATTTCGGCAAGAGAGGAGACAAGCTTGCTGAGCACACGCTCAGTGAAACGTCAACTCGGGTAGCACAGAACGCATTTCACTCCAAAAACTAGGAGAGAAACACCTCCTTACTGCTTTTAAAGCAGACCCTGGGGGATTCCTCCCGCCCCCAGCCAGCGCACCAGCGGCTTCAGCAGCACAGCCCAGGCGGGGGCTGGCAAACCCTGCTGAGGCTGCGGAAGGGACGTCTGGACCGCCGGCTCCTGCCCAGCCCCGGCAGCTCGAGCAAGATGCGTGGCAGATGCCCACACGAGGGAGGAGCGCCCGGTGCCCTCGCACCGCCACGCGGAGCCCCAGGGGTGAGAACCCCCCGGCTTCGCCCAGCCCCAGCACAGCCGGGGGCTCTCGGCTGCGGCCGGACGAGGCTGCCCCGCAGGGCTGACACCGCGGTGGGAGCACCGTCCGTGCCATCGACCGCAGAGGACAGACCAGCCACGACCGCAGCAGCAAGAAGCCCTGCTCCTGACGAGTGCCACGGCGAGACTCCAAGATAGCAGCAAAACCAAGGCAATGGGCACAGACAGAGAGGGGGACAGTAGCTCGGAAGATAAGGACCATCTGGCACAAAAAAGCAGCAAGCAGCAGCTTTTAATAGGATTAAGTCTATATTTAACATGCAAAGAGCTACCTCAGTCTCGTGAATAAGGATTTACCTGCTAATAATGTTAGTTATTTTGTGATCATACCAACTGGACCACAATTTTCACACAACTGTGCGATGTCAAGAGCTATAGAGGAGGGGGGTGGAGAGCTGACAGGTTTCTTAAAGGCTTCTGTCTGAAAGATTAAATTCTCAGGTGACACAGGAAAAACCATGGCACAGGTCTGTCCCCCTGCAGAAAGCTGCGATGTACCTGTCTGAGCCCATCTCCACGCAACACCAGTCAGGAAGGGTTCTCTGGACAGCTATTAGCACACAACCACTCCTTTTAAAAGCAATACACAGCTAAAGCTCTGAGCAGGTGGTAGCGTGCACAACAGCCTGCAGCCAGCCTAACTGCTCGGAACACCCAGTGAAAGAGGGGGCTGGACAGTGAAGAAACAAAGCATTCAACCTGAGTTCTTCCCATCAACAGAAGCACGAGAAAGAGTTGGATACGAGTGTAAGTTGCATGCAAACCAGCAAGGGTAAGAGCTGGCAGGACTGGAAGAGCAGGGCAAACGCCCGCTCAGCCTCGGACACGCGCAGAGACGTCGGACAGAGAAGCCATGGACGGGCCACTCAGCGGCTGTCGCTCCCAGCCATCCCTCTGTAGCACCTCCGCGGCTTTTCCTTACGCCTCTGCGCTGCCCCTCATCCGTGGACTTTGCGGAAGGAGAAGTGCTGTTGTCTGGATCACCTCTCCACCCAAAAATCAAATGGAAGCGGCTGGAAACAAAAGATCCGCAGCAGACACCGCTGATGGGCATCCCGCGCGCAGAGGACTAAGCAGGTAGGGTTTCTCTGCTCGCCTTCTCGCTAGCGCTCGCACCGTGCCTACTCCAAGTCTCCGAGCAGCCAGACCTGCTTTTCTCTCAGCAAGATTTCCATGGCACAAAAAAAAAAAATTATATATACATAAATTCTTCTCAANNNTATATATATTCCTCAAGTAGCCTGTAGGAAATGACCATTCTCTGCCAAGGCCTATACAACTTTAGTTCATTTCGGTAATAAGCGATGCAAAAGGCTTTTTGCTTTGGTTTGTATTATAAGCACGCGGGTGGTGGGGTGTTCTTACCTTGGAAGAAGCATGGGAAGCCACATCCCAAGGAGAAGGCAGGTACCACACATAAGCAAAAGAGTGACATGTCTCCACGTCACCAAAACGTATTTCTTAGCAGCACGGTATCTTTTTCCAAACTCTTGCGATTTGCCCTTTTCTTACAACAGCTCCCCGTTTCACCAGTGCTCAGCTACAAATTAAAACTGCTCACGAGTGCAGCATTACCTTGTATTGTTTAGAAAACTGCCATATATTGATCAACACAGGGCCACACGATGGCCCTGTGATAACACAGCAGGTTACCGAAATTAGTCTATAATGTTTTAAATGTTTCCACTGAAGACAGCAAGCACAAGGGAGCACAGCTGGTGCTTCCCACAGCGCATAAAGCACTTGGCATGTAGCTGGTACTTACAGCACCCGTGCGCAGGGGAACACAGGAACGTACGCGACATGAAAATGCCAGTTAAAGGAAAGAGAAGGCAGAAGAATGCAAAAGCCACGCTGAGCATCAGTCGTCATTCACGTGGAAGCAGCAACGTGTATGTTCACTTCAGTGACCGCGATTTAGTCAGCTGACGTAAAACCTTCGCGCAGACATGTCAGGAGAGACGCTGGGCACAGTCCACAGGTAACAGTGACTGGCACCACGTGCTGACTTGAAAGCCCAACTGCAATTAACTGAACAGCAGAAAATTGTCACAATTGTACTTAGAGCAAAAAACTTGTCTTCCGTCCTCTGTGCCTCCCTGGAGCAGTGTTGGGGCAGCAGTACAGTAATGTAACCTCTTTCCACCCAGCGGTGGTCTAGCGCAGAAGCGATCGTTTTTACTGCGTTTACCTCGTATCCTTTGGGTAAGCTGGGGGGTGGAGAAGGGGAGCGCATGCAATGAGCAAACATGCAACTGCACAATGGAGGGCACGGCAGCAATGAGTGACAATGAACTGGGATGCACCGGGGCGCGTTTCATGCGGCCGGGAGACTCTGCAACATACAGACTAGTTGTCAAAAAACGCACCACCTTTTTAGGTTTCGCTCCACGCTGCATGAAGAGGAAATAAAAGGTTAGAAAGTTAGAGCTCACATCATATGGACAGTGATGATAAGAATGGTTTGCTATCTGTTCAAATATCACAAATTTTAGAGCTAGCTGTTCATGAAAGAGTACATTTCTCAATGAATTCACTGGGCTGCAAAAATACGTACAATCAGAAAGGAAGGAAAATACATTCAGACAAATTTAAACAAATGTAAGGTGGCTTAATAGAGGAAAGTAGGCAACAGAGCTTCTTTTCAGCCATCTGATTTACTAGCTCTACTCCAGTGTCAGTGATCTAGCCTCCAAATACCTCCAGCACAAAGTCTTTTGACGTGCCGGGACACAGAGAAGAAAAATGAATTCACTTAACGGCAGTCATCAGCACTTGCGAAGAAGAGTTAACCGACATGCCTAGCCGGCTGAAACCCGGAATCCCTGGGGACGAGCCCACCGCAGATCCAGCCCCCGCCTATGCCGCTCACCTCCCGCGCTGGCCCACCTTGGACCAGCCACTGAGGAGGGAAGACGATGCTGTGTCCAGCTGCTTTTTTCCACATTTTTTGTGGGTGCAGAGGTGCAGCTGTTGAAGTAAAACTAGCAACTACGCCTCAGGTCACAAAGACGGCTCACAACTTACACTAACACAAGACTTTGCTTTTAAAGTACAACTTGATCACCAAGAGGCAAAGCCCGCCATCAGCTGCTGCCCCGCAGGCGACCTTCCCTGGCGGCAGAGCTCGCAGCCTCTCGCCAGCACGGCTGTACTCCATCTGCGGGAGAGCTGCTCCAGCGTCTCCCCGTGCTTACAGGTCAGGGCCCCCTCCACGTGCCCCGTCCTCCGTATCGAAACTGACGGTGCCGCAGCTTGACAGAGCGGACTGAACGGCGGCTCAGGCAACGCTGCGAACGCGGAGCTTCAGGCTTTGGATGCTGGGATCTGCCGGACCAGCGGAGCAAACAAGAAGGGGCGAGGGCTCCTGGGGAGGAAGGCGTGGAGGCGGCAGTGGGAGCACGGCGGGGTCCCCGGGCATCGCCCTCCTGCAGCCGCCCAGCCTGCACTGACCTCTGCTGGCAGAGCCTCTGCTCGGCAGCCCCCCGAGCCCCCCGCAGCCCCCAGCCCCTGCCCGGCGGGATGGGGCGCGGAGCAGAAGGGACGTGCTCTGCCCCTGCTCCGCGGCAGTGCCTTGCTGTAGCGGAGGTGAGCTCTGAAGTGATGCTACAAGAGCAGGAGAACCGGCTTCAGACTCTGGGGATCTTTGCACCTTCTTGCAAATGCTAGAATTTATCTTTATTTTTTTAATCTATCATTTCTTTGCCCATGGCACTACAGGGGCTGCCATGCAGCAAGGGCCAGCCTCACCTGCTGGACACCCCCTCTGGCCCGCTCGCAGCCCAGCAAAGCCCACGCAGCCTTGTTTCTTTCCAGCCACTGCCCACAGACTCACTTAGAAATCTAACACCAGAAGCTGGGACCCCGAAACACTGCTCGAAGCACCATGAAGGCCATCTGAGCAAACACAGCGTGTAACTGAGCCAGTCAGAGGGACGGGCTGGGGACAGGCTGAGGTTCCTGCCCTCGCCAGCGCCGTTCCCGAAGAGCGCAGAACACACGCAGCCGGCACGTCCCGCCACACAGGCCCCAGGTTCGGCACCTGCCCTCGTGAGCGGAGCTGCAGATACAAACGAGAGACGAGAGCCCACGTGTGCCAGGCACTGCCGCTCCTGTGGGATTTGCACCCAGGACACAGCAGCCCACAGGCGAGCCGCAGCCGCCTCCGGACAGGAGCAGTGCCCAAAGCCTCCCCGCGGGCTGCTGCCAAGGAGCCGGCCTTTGGGACTCCTGAGTGCGCAGGGAAATCGGGAGATCTTGGTTAATTTGCAGGTTTCAGGGAATACGATCTGGTACCACAGAAAACACGCCTTCTGCGGCAGTGTTAAGCACACACTCAAGATGGAGAACGCCCAGACCACTGCGTGGTAGGGGTTTTACTCTCAGAAAATATCAGCCCTTCCTCAGCCAAAACCGTGGCAGCGGCCACTGTTTCGCCAACACGCGGATGGAAAAGGCAGAAGAGGCCAAGAGGACCACAGCCGCGGTGCTCGCCCGCAGCCTCCTCGGGGCCTCGCCGGTCCCCGAGGGGCAGCAGGCGGCCCTCGCGGGAAGGGGCAGGCTGCGGGCAGCTCCCGGCTCCTGACGCCCTCGCGCCCAGCGCTCCCGCCCCACAGCCCGCGCACGGAGGGCTCGCCAGCCGCAAGACTCCAGGGCTCTTCCCGGAGCCATCACACCAGCCTCCCACGCTCCTGCCGCTTGGACACCGGTCACATCGGCATCGTCCTCAGTTAACGACCTCAGCACCCTGCAGGACAAGAAGCGACGCTGGAGAACGCCCGCCCCAGCGCTCAGACTTTGCCCGCAGTAACGCTTCGTCTCAGGTTCCGACTCGCCTCCCTGGAAGGAGCCCGCTCTCCTCTCAGAGGCACGTGCAGGGCCTGAAGCTGCTCCCGTTCCTTTCCGCAGCGTTACGCTGGCTCGCAGCCACTCGCGCGCAGGACACGGGGACGACCCGCGGTGTCCGCACGTACCGCGCGGGACGAGCCCCAGCCCGCTCTGCAGACCCTGACTGACGGCCTGTGGGCTGCGTGCTCAGAGCAAGGACGCCTGCCTGTGCTGAAACACAGGCAAAGTGCCTCAAAGCACTTTCCAGCGGTCCATTTCCACGTTTCTGCGTGGCAGCTGCAGCAGTTCTGGGGAGGAGCGGTGTGATCAACGCAGACAAACAGCGAAGCCCTAATTCGCCTCCCAGAGCCTGCTTCTGACACGGAAGGCAGAGACAAAGCTGCGTGCGCCCATCTCTCTCCGTGGCACCACTCGGGTTACCCCAGGAGCCTGTCACATCAGAGACAGCATTTAAAACGTAGCAGGATGTTATTCTGAACTCTAGAACTTTCCGTAACAAAAAGCTAGACTGACTGCCCCCAGCACGCAGCGTCTCCAGCCCAGAACAGCACAGACCTCCATCTACCAAAATGCTTTGCTTCCAACAGTGGCCAGCATCAAATCTTCAATCTCTTAGGCAGAAAAAAACTGGATGCTTACAGACAGAAGGTACCACTGGGTATTTAACTGGGGCTTCTAAACCTTCTGGGAGCAAGCCCTTTTGGTTCATCTCTCCCGCAACCTTCTCAGAATCTGAGCAGTGTAAAGAATTTAAAGAACAACTGCTATTTTAGCATCCTGATTTCATAAATGCTAAGATTTTTTTCCCCTTCATAAATATTTGTCTTTCATTGCAAATGTTCTGAAACAATTTTAAAATGTCTCTTCCAACACTTTACTGCAGCCTTTATTTTGAGGAACGGTAGTCTGGTCTGACCTCCTTCACAACACACACCTAGCAATCCATGCATTAATCCCCGTGTATAATTAAGGCAGGGGACTAAAAGGTCACGCTTCACAGGCAGAGAACACAAGGGGAGAAGTGCAGGGCCCTGTGATGGAAGAGACCAGTCGGACAAGGCACGCCAGCGCGTAAATCGAGCCCCGTTCAGCAGAGAAGGCAACCCTGCAATATCCCCCAAGTCCCTTAAATACGAGGCGGGGGGGATTTCTTCTCCACCCTCTGTTCTGGGGTCCGCTTGACTCAGAGCGCGAGCCAGGCTCAGCCTCCTGGGCACCCGAGGCCGACGAGCCCCTGGAGCACCTCAAAGCGCGGGTCCATCGCCCACGTCCAGCCGTGGCACAGGCTGACCGCGACCCGGCGCACAGCTCTGCACCGCCACGGGGAAGGCCCCTCCGGCTCCTGGTTATATCTGAAGCCACAAAGCGTGAGGTTGGGCTGACGAGCTGCCCTAACGCCCAGCTGCCGGTGCTGAGCACGCAGGAGGGCAACGCGGACAAGCCCCTTCTCTGCAGACGAGCTGCTTTCCCTGGCACCGCTGCCTACGCACAGGATGGGCTAGTCTGCCCCTGAGAAACACCCCGCTTCTATTCTGAAGCGCGCACAAAGCAAACCTGCTGTAGCACCCAGCATCACCACAGGTTTCTCAGTACCATTTTCGTGTGTTTACACTTAAGTAACTATTTACTTGAGCTTGTCTGGGGGTCAGAAGCATTTGAAAAGATGGTTACCTGCTCCAATTTCTGTTACTTATGAAATACACATCATACGTTTGGATACAACACGTACCCATTAATGCCTCAAGAGCCATTGAGATTCCTGGATGAAGATACTCAGAAGTATTTACACAGTTTCTCTGCAAGCCCTACGTACAAGCCAGAGAATGCTTATTTCAAATATCCTGAGAAATACACTTCTTGCAGGGTGTAAGTTTTTTGGTTTTGTTTGGTTTTGTTTTTTTAAGGAACACAGCCAAGAAGCATGCAGGGTGTGCATGTTGCGGTATCGACTGAAGTTAAAGTGTGTAATATAGACAACTGTGCTGGGAATTTACTCCTCTGTGACTTACTGGTTTCTCATCATTAGTTGAAAAAATTACTTTTTATAGAGCCTTGTTTCCCGTGGGTTTCAGAAGAAATGCACTTTACCACTGCCACTGTTACTATTGAGCACAGAACTGAAAAGGGCTAAATAAAAGGCTGGAAAAACTCTGCCCTTTCAGCACATTTTGTGTGTGTGCATCTCCATGCACTTTTCCTGCACGGTTGAAAAACAGCTTTTAGAGAGGTGATAAAAGTTAGTGAAAAACAAACTCAGTAGAGCGGCACATGCGAGTGTGCCTCTTCCACTAATCACGCGCTGCAAAGTGAATTTACTTCGGCAGCCTGCAGAGTCATGGGCTCAGCACTCACCAGTTTGCTCGCTTTGGCAGCTTCCAGGGAATCTGTAAAGAAAAACAGAAACAAAACCATCAGCTTCGGCCCGAAGGACCCCTTGGGCCTGACTCACATACCAAGAGTCTCTGCAGTCCAGCAAGAGGTGGGGCATACTGGAAGGACCATTTACATGTGTTCTTAAAGAAGCGGGAGTGACGCAGAGACCGTGGAGCTCTGGACACGCCAGGAAATAGCGGTATAGCAGGGTACAGGTTTGTAGGAACAGGGACTCTTATTAGACCTGCTGGCACAGTCCGAGAAAAAAGCCAAACGTTCAGACACACGTTAGAACTAGGACATGATACCCTGCTTTTCCTCCATTAAATTACTGCAATTCAGAGAACCTTCAGCCTCCTTCAGACATCCTCTATCGGAAATGCACGGCAATCCAGCGACCCACATGACCACGTCTAACCAGCTGGACTCCAAAACGAGAACCTCATGGGAGCATGAGCAGAAACACAGGCCCAGAGACCATTCATTCCACTCGGCGAAACGGAAGGCTTCCCTCCGGCACCGTCTGCAGTCAGGAATCTGAACGCACGCAAGATGTCCGTATGTATGTAAGAGACCCGCTCCGAAACACTTCCGAACTTCCCAGCCACCGTTCTGCTCTACCCCCGGCTCAGGACACCACGCGCGTCACCTCCTAAAGGGGCATCCTCAGCCCCAGAAGCACAGCCCTGACAGGTCTCGGGCCAAGCAGAGAGGTGCATCCCATTCCTCAGACAGCAGATCTGCAGCATCCAGGGTGGTCGGCAGCATCCACCAGCTCGGCCGCCAGCCTCTCCCCAGGGCGCTGAACTGGCAGGGTGCCGGCTGCTGCGCGGTGCTCCCATCTTACCACCCTAACAGACAGCACCATCGAAGCACAGAGCTCTGACCCCAGCTCGGACGAACCCACCTCCCTGCACGCAGGATTGCTGCCCTGCTCTCTGGACCATCGGTGCGCGCAGATGAGCAGCACAGCGCGTGCCACGTACGCGAGCGTGGAGGGACTGGCAGGTTGCTTGAGCTTGGCCTGCGTGCACCAGAAATGCAGGTCGCCCCAGCAGGTCTGGCCGAGTTACGTCCTTGGCTGCATTTCTGGGTGTCCGATGGGTCCACGAGCAGCTCACGGCTGCGGCAGGTGCTCACCGCCTCCTCTCCCGGCTGCAATCCACCGGGGTTTAACATTGCCACCCGTGGCACTAACTGCCCCCGCAGCGAGCGCGGCGGCAGCATCTCATAAATAAAAGACAGGAGCCGCCTGCACCGCCTGCCTCACACCTCCGGATCCGGGCGAGGAAGGTGCCGGATCCACGGGCTCAGTCTCCGCATCGGGTGCCGCAGAGCGGCTGCGGGCGCTGCCATTTCCGCGGCAGCTCCCTGGCAAGCAGCCCGCGGCGCGGCGCCGGCAGCGCCTCCCGCGTCGGGAAGCGTCGCTTCGCGGCACCCCGGGGCAGCAGCGACACCAAACCGACGCCAGCCACACGGCGCCAGCCCTCACCCGAGCTAGGGCAGCCCGTCCCCTCCCGCTCGGCATTTGGGGGCTCTGAGCGGTGAGAGGCAGATGAAGCAGCGCTGACGCTGCACACCAGGAGGCATAACGTGACCTGCTTGTGTTTTACTCATTTTGTATTTGAATGAAAGAAGCAGCAGCTGGGCAAAAAGGGCCAGAGCATCACTGTAGGAAGCTCAGTGAATGCTACTGGCAGCGACAACAAACCTCAGAGCGTGCTGAAAAGGAAGAGACAGCACTGAAAACATGCCAGCGGTGCGCTGCGAGTAAGCAGCCACAGACCTCTGGATGCTGCAGCTGCTGCTGGTCTCCCCCAGACAAAGGTTTTAGAAGAAACAGAGTCAACTCTGCAGCACACGGCGCAGCCTAGAGCCTCAGAAAGACTTCCACGTAATGAGCGGGGAGAGGGCACACGATGTAAAGGCTCATCATACTGACACGCACGGATCTAGTGAAATTAAAAGGCAGCAACACGGGCTGAAGAGCCGTGCTGCACCTGGAGGTTTGGTTTGCTCCTTTTTCCAAGGCTGCCTCCATGCAGTTAACACATTTCTGGTCTATGCACCCGTCAGCGTGCTCAGGAAAGCATCAGTCGCTCCTGAGTGCTCAGGACTTTTGGTGAGGGTCCAACAAGCACTTGTCTGTTCCTTCTGCTGGCTCCTAGGAACTGAGGGATGAGGGAAACGAGAGCAGACTCCCAGCTCTGGGAGGCTTGTAGCTTTTTGCACACTCAGCATTCAAAAGGGTGAAGCCCATTAATATAAATTCAGAAAGCCCAGGCCTACAGGAGAAGTGGGGAAAAAAGTGCTTGCGCTGCTCCACACAAGCTCCTTATCCTAAGGAGTACAGAATTGTAACAAGAAAAAACAAATCTTCATCTGGAAAGTCTGAGCTAAGAAAGAGTGAAAAGATCGTATGAACGTTAAGGAATACTTTCAGTTACTATTAACATCAAGTACATAACAGAACAGACTGAAGTTGCACAGGAGAGGCTGGGCTTTCTAGCACTCCGGAGGAATAAAAAACCAAACCCACACTGACCCATGTACTAAGCAAAAGAGTTTCAGTTTTTCATACTAAACCCCCCACCCCCAAAACTAGCTCTGCGAGTGCCTCTGTTGAGCTGTACATGCCAACTGGACGATCCAAAACAGCGATGAATTAAAGACGCCGGGCACACCAACCCCAGCTCTCCGCAGCGGCACCGAGCTGCTGGAGTTCAGGGCTCCCTTAAGGAGGAGGTGGCGGCAAGATGCCAAGAGACGTGAATGCCAATTCGTTTCCCTTCCGCTCCAGGGACGACAAAACGAACGGCTCATGGGAACACTCCGCTTCTGAGCCTGATCCCCACCCCTCAGCTGCCTTAAGGCACGTTTCATGCAGCTGAAGGGTAGGTTTCATTTGCCAAATAAAGGGAAATTTTAGTTTCTACTGGCCAGGAGAGGAAAAATCCAACGACAAAGAAGCCAGTCTATTCTGAATCGCTAAGCATGTGCTCAACAAGTGCTCCACACGCAAGAAATCCTCAGCTTGGCACACATTGCCTACAAACTGTCCAGGATGGGAAGCTATCAGAGTTTTTTTCTAGAGCTCCGAGGATCCCTAAAGGTGCCACTAAATAATTACTCAACAAAAACAGGCCTCGAAGGGAGGCAAGCCTGTCAAAAGAAAGAGAGCAACCTCCGAGGTAGCAGAACATGGCTATCACAGAGTGACGACAGAAGGAGCGGAAGGAGCGCTCAGCGCCGAGCGGAACGCGTTCACTGCCCGAGAGGCGGGAGGGACGCGCAGCCTCGAGCAGCCGGTGACCTGCACGCTGTCACGTCGCAGCCTCGGGGCAGCTCGAGCCTCCCCTCCACGTGCCCGCGCCCCCGGAGGGATTTCCCACCGTGCTGCGAGCTCAGCTCGGCCCCTACCAGGGGGCCATTCAGGGCAGGACCCCGTGCCTGGCCCCGCGCGAGGCGGAGGCGAGGCTTCGCAGCACAGCGCGGCAGCCGTACCTCTCTTGGGGACCTTCAGGGCAGCGGACTCCGGTGTTTCTGGGGATGTTGTATCAGCTCCGTCTTCAAAAACCTGGATCTGGAAAAAGTTGAACCACCATTAGTACAGAAAAAAGGACGGGGTGCTCACATAACAGGTCCACCTCTGTAGCAGATTTAAACAGAGTAGACAACATCTTTTTGGGCGCAGATTTTTATTTCAGTCGTTCAAGTTCACGTATTTGACATCCTCCTTCCACAAGCCTCCAGAAAACAGCTACACATTCACTTAGGGAAGAAAAAGTCAAAACTCAGGATTCGAAA
This sequence comes from Chauna torquata, assembly GCA_013399475.1. NCBI lineage: Eukaryota > Metazoa > Chordata > Aves > Anseriformes > Anhimidae > Chauna > Chauna torquata. The sequence goes on along the minus strand of VXAL01014287.1, from coordinate 24,443 downwards.
CCCCAGCAAATTCCTAACAGTTTCGTGATCATCCCACACAGCAACCAGCTCATGAACGTTGGTCTGGCAATTATGTCAAGTTACCGGTGCTTGACAGAAAACTTTTATTTTTGTTTTGTCTTAGCTAAAGTTATTTTAAAACTCTTCTCCTCCATAAGGAAAACTGTTTTTCTGAAACAGAGCAACTGTTCAGAATGCAAACACAGCCAACAGAGGGGGTTTGGTTTGGTTTGGTTTTGAAACTGAAAGCTGCCCAGCTCTCTCGGGAAGCCCACAAGGCACAGACACGAATACTTCCAGGTCTGAGCTGTGTTAAGCTATCTAAAGGTTGAGGATTTAGGGTTTTCTCTTTGTTAACTATTTCTGGATACACTTTTGCTTGATAAATATAGAAAACAAGACTGGAAAGTATTAGATTACCTCTTGAGAACCATTCCTTCTCCTCAGAAGTTCAACACTACCTGAATTGTTCCTGACAGGTATTTGCCGTAGCTATCCATTCTGTAAAAACCTTAAGTGTGGGAGTTAAGTTTAAAAATAAAATTTAAAAAAAATGTGTAAACCTGCCAGTCACAGTTTCTATTTTGGGAAGATGCCCTAGTATCAGGAGCACATTCTTAAATGAAAAGAAGCAAGGAGACTGATGCTGCAGGATGACAACTGCACCAACGCTAAAAATACTCAAACCGTGGTTTAAAAAGTGAGGAAAAGGCAAGTTTCCCTCAAAATCATGCTGAAAGTGCATTTCTGACACAGCCAGGTACATCTGATCTTCCAAGCGACTTTGCAATGCAGAGATTTTCACAGCTGCTCCCTAAACACAGCAGCATGACAAAAACAGATCCGAGGAACAGGAACAGGATCTGCTGCGCCACGTCCCACCCAGGAGTTTATCCAAAGCTGGGTGGGACCGCGGGTGGTCCTGCAGCTCTCCTCCGGTGCCCCTCAGGTGGCAACACCAGACTCACCAGGAGAGGGCCACCGACAAGAGAAGGGGCAAGAGCAGGGCTTCCTTCAGTTCGTGCTGGAGACGCACGACACACAAGATGTGCTGCAGAAGCAGGACTGAGCCGATGAGTCCCTCTGCCAGGCGGGAGCCGAAGAGCAGCTCCACCTGACACCAAGATCAATGACAGTGCTTCCACGCGCCAGGGAAGAAGACTCGTATTCAAAATTACTGGCCCACATACAAGTCCCAGGCAGGCAAAACGTGAAGGCTGCCAGAAGACAACGAGCAAACCCGGTGGGAGGTGCCCGTCGGCGCGGACACGGCTGCTTCGCACTGCTCCAGCCCTCTGCCAGCCGGAGAGCAAACGAGAAGGGTCGGAATCGGGGGGAGACGGCGGCTCCTCCCGGCCCCTCGGATCCGCACTCCCCAGAGGCTCCCTGGCCGCCTCTCCTCCACGCCTCTGTCGAACTCCAAGCCGCCCACGGCCGCCTTCCGCTGGCGCTGGCGAGGATGCGCAGAGGCGGCTGCTCTCAAGGGGCACCGGGACTCGGCTGCGGCACGAGGGCTCTGCCAGCGGACGCTGAACTCCTTGTCGCTGCTGCAGCCTTCACGATGAAACGCCGCCTGCTCCCAGGTGCGGGCACCCATCCTGCTCGCCCACAGGGTGCCGCTTCGTGCACAGCAACGGGAAATGATTTGTAATTATTCCAGACCTTTTGGATCTCCTCTCCCCTTGGCGCAGGGTGAGGTGCTGCTGGGACGCACACTGCAGCTGGCACCAGGCAGCGCAGCGGGGAGCGGATCCACCGCGCGGGCTTGATCCTTCCCAGGAGACTGCAACTTGTTATCGACAAAGCGCAGCACTTACCTATCATCTATAATTTATCTACATCCTACGTGGGATCTACTTCCTGGATAATTGCATAAAGTAGAAAAAAAATATACACCTAAAATCTTAGAAATTTCCACGTCAGTACATTTTTAAAGCTGAAACTCCACAACAAATTAAAAGACTGGGAATACTGCTAGGCTTTATTGGTGCTGGCATCACTGGCGCTCGCTTTTGGAGATGTATTTTTAAGTAGGGGGGAGAACAGAAAGTTAATCTTGGAAATTCTTAGAAACGTTTTACATGTTTGCGTTTAACAAGATGCGCTTGTATTGATGTAGTCAAGCTGCTTCAATAAGCAATGAGAAAAACATGCTACATTTTTTTTCCCCCTCAGAAAAACTATCGACATTCAGCGGTCTGATACCGTGTGTAACCACAGGAAAGCCACCCGCTATGTTGGAGAGACCCAGAAATGAAATACGGGAGGAAGCAGCAGACAGATTTACAGCTGAGAGCACAGGCAGAGCGTTAACTCTGCTAAGAGGGAATCCTGCCATTTTCCATTTGTATCTTAAAACCAGTTCTTGAAAAATTAATGCCCAAACCCAAAGTGGCTGTTACGGTTAAGCCCTTTCGGTACAGGCCAGCTTGCCAAGCCCTCGCGCTGAAATTGCTCTGGGAAGCCGTGCTCCACGAAGAGAGCTCTACGGAACGGCAGAAGGGAACAGAGCCACAGCCTGCACCTGCTCGGCTGCTGCTGCACAAGGCACGGAAACCGCTGGACGCACAGCAGCTTGGATCCGTTCCGGATACGCTCCTCAAAGTACTTGCTCACCAAGTGCACCCTTCCACATAAATCACAGATTCGGAGGGACGGGCGGCGCTGCCAGCACCAGCTCACGCCTGCACGCGTACACCAGGGATTTGCTCTTTCCCAGGGCAGAGCAGCACGGCAACCACTCGCCACCGCCACGCAGGAGCGCCTTGTGTTTCAGCCAACTGCACGCTCCTCGGCTGGGGCTCCGTGAGACAGACCCAAACCACTCCAAAGGCCAGGCACGGCAGGGCCAGCGTGGTGGCAGGCGGCTGGCTGCCTGCAACACCGCAGCTTCCACGCCCCAGAAGACGCTACAGAGGACCCTTCGCTTTGTCCCACGAACGTCCCGGTGCGAAGCCACGTGCAGGAACCTTTCCGCCACCATCCTCCATCGCCACTAGATGAGGTGGAAACTCCTCTGCGAGGCCCAGGGCGAGCACAGCAACCCGAACCCGACACGCCAGCACTGCAGGCCACGTTTTTACCGCTGTGAGTCCCCAGACGTCCCCGCTGCGCCTGGAGCACGGTAACTGCCCTGGTACCTGCTCCTGGTCTGCCAGCTCCGGGACTTCACGCGTGCTCCTTGGGCAGAGAGCTGCCGACAGACTGCCCCGTGCCGAACACATCTCCAGCGCATCCCGGTCCTGCAGACCGAAGCCTTTAATTGTGAGTCAGTACAAAAAAGTGTGTTTTCTTTTCCAGCTGGCGGACTAGGCTGAGAGGCAGACGAAGAAAGCCAGGTCCATGAGTCCCAGCAGAACAGCTTGGAAGGGAATACTCACTTCTCTTCGGTGAAGCGTTACCGTGCTCCCTGAACCGCACGGGAACTGATGACCCTCCTGACGGCTGGGACGGGGACGCTGGGGTCCAGCCCAGGGCTCCTCTCCCAGAACGGCTTCTTTCATGTTCAGCTTCCCCTGTACTTCCTTCCTCAGTTGCCCACTGCCAACGACCTGGAAGCGAGCCACCACGTCTGGTGGTGCAGCAGGAGGGTTTGTGGAAGGGGAAAGAAGCTCTCAGCGTTCTGCTTCAAGCTGCTGCAGGGTCAGACTTAAAACAATGGGTCTGTACTAAGGGAAGGAGGAAAGGAGCTGAACGTCTCACCATGAGCTCACCGCGACATCATGCCTGGAGCACAGCTACCCGTGGGACTAAAGAGCGATGTCACCTTGCTGTGCTTGTGCTGTTTGAAGGTTGCACAGAAGAAATTAAAATGGAAGGGACTTGTCTGCACATAAGCGAGATGGCTAGTTCCTACCTGAATAACAAAAGCTCAACAACTAAACACCCGGACGTTGGTCCCAAACCTTATTTGCTACGGATGATGGAGCTGGTAACTCTCCGAGGCAGCACAGAACAGGCAGATTTGTACTCCTCATTTCAGAGGCAAAATAAAACCATTCCACACTCTCTGGAATTCACCAAACTTTTTTCACCCAACTCATCTGAAAATACTTCACTACAACCCCACAAACTGGACTAATTGAGATGCTCAGTGAAACGGGCAGAGAGGATGAGCGTCAGGCTAGAACGAGCCGCAGCTCTGGCACCAGCACTGCCTTCTGGCGAGGCTCGCGTTTGTGTCTGGAGCTGCTCTTTTCCTTGCACAGTGGAAGATGGAGAGTCCCAGAAACATTGCGCTCCCTGGGAGTGATGGAAATGCATTTTCTCTCTCCCATCGGTAGGTGAAAAGAGCCATTTTCCTCTATTTAACTAAGAAATGCATGAGCTACGCAAGCCTGGCAAGCAGAGGCTGACGCAGGGCACACGCGCGCAGGGAAAGCGTACCTGTGACTGCCGCACAAAGATGCCGTGGTTTTCTTCACAGGTGAAGTATTTCCTGCCCTGCACGGTCCCATCATTCTTGCCCTTGGCTTCATCCAAGATGACACCGACCCACTTCCCCGTGGCAAACAGGGTGGCACCAACATAAGCCACGGTACCACGGTGCCCTTTCCCGATGACTTCTACTCTGGAGCCCACCTTCAGGGGCTTGCTGCTTGTCTCCGCACTCATCCTGGGGCCGGTGCTGGATGCCTGCAGACAGAGAGGACCAGAACAGCAAGTTAAATACAATTAATGCAACCAGATGGAAAAACGGCTTGGACGTCGGCTGCCCTATTCCCCGCACAGCTGGGAGGAGCAGCACGCGGTGCCCTCCCAGCACCCTGCCCGAAGCCGAGGGGTCAGTCCCCGCTCACCGCCGCGGCCGGCTCTTCTCGGGAGCTAGCACAATGTCATTCCTGCCATTACAGCTGCCCACAGGAATCACAAACAGCGGCAAAACCACCATCGACGGCTACTCTTCAGCTTTCTACAGACACGCTGGACTCACAAACCCATTTTATGAAGTTTTTAGAGGATTGTGGAGCAGCTTTGGAAAAAGATCATCTAAGGGGCAGATGTTAGCGCAAGCCTCGCTTGCCTCAGTGGCGCCTGTTGCATTCTCTTTACATTACGTCAGCAGCCGCCGACAGCTCTCCAGCCTCTCGCACTACGCGCGCAGAACAGAAGCCCCCTTTCCGATGAGTTTACTTTCCTACACCTTTCTGTGGCGGGACTCAGCCGGGGCGGCCAACCAGCCACCCGCAGCAGCAGCGCCGGGGCCCGCTGCCAGCCAGGACCCAAGGTCACCGCGCTTCCCGGTGGGATGCTGCTGGGCAGAAAACACCGGCGGTAAACTCGTTAGGCTTCCAAGCCATTGTCACCCGCAGTATTTATCCACACCTACACTTCAGTGTGCATCGTCAGAATTGGAGCTTGCTGTCCCTAATATGTACCTCTCTGTTTGGGTAAAAATAACCATGTCGGGTGAGGAACTCAATCAGGGCACTTGAGACCCTCAGTCTGTCTTAAATTTTGCAATCTTAGTGAAGTTTATAAGGGGAGGCAGGCAAGACAGGTGTTGGGGTCTTCTCCCCCATCGCCCAATGCTGCCTCCTCTAAAATACGCCCGAGTAAAATAGATGAAATTTGTATTATACGGCCACAGAGCTAAAATAGCTATCTGCTTTCACTGTTTGAGAAGCAGTGCTGTACCGTCCCTCTGCTAACAGCTCTCAGAAGGCTACCACTTTTAGATACAAACCAGACTGCGGGGGGGGGGGACTGTCCTGCTCCGTTCAAGTTCCGTGGTTCCCTGTGGCCGCGCGGTGCTGTCCTTACGCCAGTCCCCAACATGAAACAAATCTTGGCATTTACATCATGCCATTTCTCTGCAGTTCTGTTTATTGTGTGGAAAATATTTTGTTTTGATTACTGCTGGGTTTGGCTTAAGTGAGAGAACATACTCTTTATTCAGACAAGTGCACTCAGAGACGCAAACTGGGCGATGAGAGAACAGAGGCTTCTTTCACTCCTCCGAACTGTGACACAGGAAGCAGCTGAGGAAGGGCAATGTCATCTGCTGGGTGCGCAGACAAACTCGAGCAGCAGCTGGACACGAGCAGGACCTTCAGGGAGACTGCAGCCAGAACAGAGAACCGAGGATATTCTGAAGCTGCCACCTGGCACGTGCACAAACCCAGACCACCACCGTCAGCAGACAAACCAACCGATTACCACCTTCCTTCCCACGTTAAGCGCATCGGCTTTGAATGCGGAACGTGCCCACGGTGCTCAGGAGGAGCTGTCGCTAAGAACCGTGACAGCAGTCTTCCACACAACTAAACTCCACTTTTCATCCAAATACAACTGACAGAAACCAAAAGCACAACATCTTTTTATACAAAGAAAATCAATCACCATTTTCTAGCGAAAACGAGAAACAAGGCCTCAAATCTAAAAGCTTACGCTACATATTCAACGTCTGCCAAAATATCGGATGGTTTCCGTTGTCAGGACCAGCAACAACACTGCAGAACTCTAGGAGCTGTGAAACCTGTGTCCCACCGCTTACAGAAAGTGAGAGCAAAACTCGGAGAAAACAGCAAGCCTAGAGGAAAAGCAAGACTCGCCGTCCAGACAGAAAGCTGCCTGCTCAGTGCCGTAAAAACATTTGCTGTCCTTCCGTCCGTCCCGTCTGATACCTGCAGGTTCACTCCTCCCGCGGCCGCCGGCCGCCCCTGCCCCGGCAGCCCGGGGGTCTGGGCCAACCGCCACGCGAGCGCCCGCACACGGCCGCAGCACGTGGGCTGAGGAAGCTTCTGAAACGCAGAGCACGTGCAGAGGAAGCGAGACCTCAAACTGCAGGTATCGGGCCCGTACCGTCACTGCATTGCTGCCTCCCAGTTTGATAAATAGCGAACTAGTTAACAAAAACCACGTAGGCTGATTTCTAATTCATACGGTAAAAGAGTCACGTTTTCTTCCTGCAGAAACTCAGCTCCAGTCCTGCAGAGCCTTTTTGCAAACCCCCGCGTTCAGGTTTTTGTTAGTTTAATTATGCCGTATTGCAGTTTTGGCCCAGCTTGACTGGTGGCTTTCCAAATCCGCAGAGGGGACGTCTGCAGGAACTACCGGAGGTGCCCGCGGACGTCCCCTGCAGGGCAGGGCACAGGCTGCGAGGCAGGACCAACTCGGCAGCGCTTCCTGCGGACGAAGCACGCAGACCAGGACTGAGGACCGTGCAGACAGCCGGGGGCAGGAGGCGGCAGAGAGAAGCCCTGGGAGAGGCTTCGGGAGCGAGAGCTGCAGAGCCTGCAGCACCCAACCGCCCGGCTGCATCGCGTGGGACGGGACAAGTACCGCAGAGCCCAGAGAAATAACCTGGCCAGGCTTTCACCGGATAAGCTCTCCAACTAGTCAGTTTTTATCTTTCTACAGCATCAGCCTGTAGAGAGACGGCAGACAGACCAGCCTCAAAAATCAATTACTTCACCATCCCTGCTGCAGCAGCGTCACGTTGGGTTTCGTGGGCTGAAGGTGGGCGTCGGGGGAACGCTTTCTGCGGAGCGGAGGCAGAGCTTGGTCTTCGTCGCTTCCTCTCCAGGGTGCGACCAGAGCAACAGCACGCACTACAGCGACCAGAGAGCCCGGATCTCGAAGCAAGCGACGCAGCGCGGTTCCACATCACAGCTTCTCCGGCAGCTGGACCAGTGCGGGGGCTTCCGACGCCCGCCCGCCAGCCCCCCGCTCTCAGAAACGGCACCTCGCCAGCAGGGCTCAACCTGGCCCGGCTGCCCTGGCGGCGGGGAGGGCAGTGCAGCGGCAGAGGGGAGCTCCGGGGGCCACGAACCAGCCTGGGGAAGGTTCTCGGTGGAGCCGCACCGCAGCAGCTCGGCGCAGGACCCTCAGTGCTGCTCTGCTCCTCCTCAGCCGCCGCACGAACTCTCCAGGGAAGAGAATCACGTGGAACAAGATTCCCATCCCGAACCAAAAGCTCTTCAGGGCTTGTTTTACAAGTTACGCAGCGGTGATGCATATGGGAAAGAAAAAAAAAGCAGCAGCAAATCTTTGCTCTCTGCAAAGCCACCTCTAGAGACCATCCCTAAGAATCAGCAGCGCGGCCCGACGAGCGGATCACCCTACCAGCCTGTTTGGGAGTTCTGCCACATTTCACTTGCAATATGGAACACTGGAGGAGGGAAAAAAAAAGATCATGCAGATCAGCGCCTGGCAAGCTCTTTACAGCACAGCCATCCCGGCACTGGAAAGCCCCTACTTCACAGCCAAGCAACTGGAAAAATCAGAATGCAGGTACAAGCCTCCAGGGCGTGAGACTTTCCTGACTGTGAACAGATACTCGGCACAGGACTCTTCTCTGCAGTTGTATAAGCAGGTAGAGCAAAATAATTTACATTACCGGAGCAAAACACAAGATTATGCACATCTGTTGTAAATCTGTTGAGTAGTCTGAAAAAAAATCGCCAACTCAGGAAGTGCTCCCTTTTAAAGATTCATTTTAAACGAGTTCTAGCATTTTCCTCAGTAAACCAGCCAGGGCTTTACATTTCTTCGCTGCGCAGCCAATCGCACAGGCAAAGCACTTGAAGGTTACTTCAGAAATGGTACAAGCATGGCCGAAAGCCGCCCAGGAAGCATAAAACCCTTGTTGTCTCTGGAGGCTCCCAAGGACAGCCAGGANTGCAGGGGTGCGAGCCGGCTGGACACAGCGCCCTGCGCCCTCGGGCAGGCACCCTACGGGCAGCGCGTTCCAGCGAATCCCCACGGGCACCCGGCTCCGCCGAGCGTGGCGCTTCGGGCTTGCGCGACGGACACCCTTCCCACCCTACCGCCCACCCCTGCCATCCGGCCGCCGGCACATGGCCGTGTTTCCGTCCCGGGGCAATGGAACCCTACCCGGAGCCACCGGTCCATAAAACCAAGGAAAATCAGCCTCAGGCATCCGCTCCCACCTCTTGCATTCGCACTCTTCAGGAGAGAACTAAAATCTGCAAAGCACTGCTCAGAAAAACAAAAGCTGAAGAACACCTTCTAGGGCTCTAACGCTGACTCAGTCAAAAACAACAGCCAGGCTGTCGGCCTTTTCTCAGCTCCTTTATTTACCTGATTCTCCTCCAGCAACCTCCCTGCAGCTCCCCACGCCCCAGCCAGTGGAGCCGGGGCACCTGCAAAGCACCAGGACAAAATCCATGACCCGAAAACGCGGGAACGGCCGCATGCAACTCGAAAAGCTGCCCTTCGAGGGTGCAGGAGCTGCGGCGCTGTCTTCCTGCGCGCCAGCAACCAAACGCTACCTGCAGATAAAACACGCCGCCAAGGATAGCGACGCCTAAACACAGCTCTGTTTTCATTCACCTCGTGACTCCCCGCCGCCTGCACGAGCAGGGGTCAGTCTCACGGGCTGGCCTTCCCTCCGGTCATTAGACGTCACAACTAGCACAGCAGCCAAGCAACAACACCTGGGTATGCATCACCTCAAGAGAGTGACGAAGTCGTTAACATCGTTCTCACCTCTGTGATCTCATCAATGCTGAGAGAGAAAAGTTAATGCCATGAAATCTAGCAAAAGCAGGTACACATTTTTTCAGTCTCAAATATAAAATTATTATAATTTCGTACGTCTATCAAAATAAGGTTTCTTTTTAAAAAACAGGTAGGAAGCTTGTTAGTGTCCCGGTGCTCTTGTGCTGCGTCCTCCCTTCTCAAGAAGGTCTGTAACTTGGGGCATCAGCAAACCAGAATTTCAGAACAACTCTTCCCGAAGGCGTTCTGCTTACAACGCCTCGCCAAGAAGCTGTCGGAGCAGCGGCCTGACGCGGGCGGCGTGCTGCCCGAACTGTCTTCCCTCGGCTCCACGTCCTAGGTGGAACCTCAGGACTCACGGAACGAAGGGGGCACAAATCACACTTCAAGAACCCAGCAGCTCCTTCTCCACCATGATTTTTGGGGATCTAGAAGATAACTTCCAGCAACACAAAACCCATCCTGAATAAAATGGCAACTATAAGACTGGCTGAAAAGGAAAACTCATGAGCTGCGTATCCTTTTGGAGCAAGGACTTCCCAACGCACAAAATGCCTGAGAAACCTTTTCATCGCTGGGTTCAGTACGAACCAAAGACTAACGCACGGAGGTTACAAGTCACTCAGCCCCGCTTAAGAAGGAAGGAATTTGCTGAGAACATAAGGGCATCCCAGGGACTGAGAACAGCCCGCACCTGTAAAATAAGGCGCAGCCGCCGCTGGGGAGAAGCCACTTCCCAGACGAACGCACACACGGCGCGCGGCCCGGCTTCGGTAAAAGCACCTGCACAAAGCGCACGAGCCGGTGCTTCTCCGACAGCGTAGGTAACGTCTGCCGGGTCGAACACGCTCCCAGCCCTCACACAAAGCTCCGGTCCGCATCCAAGCGCCTGGCATGAGGCTCTGCCTCTGACGGGGCCCAGGGGGCCAGGGGCAGCCGCTCCGCGCAGCGGGCAGCCCGACGGCACAGCGACCGAGCGCGGCCCCGGCCCCGCTGCCACCAAGCGCTCTGTGCGACTTTCACGGTCGTCTCCGACGCACGTGGGGCTAAATCGGGGTGTAGGAGCCACGCTCATAAATCGTCACGCTGTCAGGTCGATGCCGTGATGAAAAAGCTTTTTATAACCGTGCGGTCGCGCAGCAGACCCCTCCGCAGCAGCTGAGGGAGCTCTGGTTGCGTTAGAAGGGCGGACTCGCGGCTAGCTGGGAAAAGTCCCGCTGCTCCGTCGCCTGTAGGAGCATGAGCACCCTGTGGCTCCTCGACCCGCTGCGGCTCGGCGCGCGGGGCGGAAGGGACGGCCCGAGGGCCGCCCGGCTCGCTTGGCGGCTTCCCCGGAGGTATCCAGAAGACGTGCAGATGCGGTGCCGAGGGACATGGTTTAGTGATAGACCTGACAGTGCTGGGTTAACGGTTGGGCTGGATGGTCCTGGAGGTCCTTCCCAGCCCACGTGATGCTGCGATGCTATCCCCAGCAGCCGCAAGGACGGGGAGCCCCGGCGCCGCACAGCGCGCACGAAGGGCCCCCGGTTCGCCCCAAGGCCAGAACGCCCGCTCCTGAGAAGGGCTCTGTGCTCGAGCAGAGCCCAAGGAAAAAGGCCGAGCCCACAGCGCCCGATGCTGCTACAGCGATGCCCAAAGGAAGCGTTCGGACCCTCACCCGAGGACCCGCTCTCCACTCCGCGGGACCCTCCTGTCGCTCGGGGAGCTTCGTCCCGCCGCGTGCTGAAATTCGAGCCCAGAACGCCGCGCTCCCTCTGCACTGAAGCGGCTCTCACACCAACTGCTCCCCGCTCAGATGTCCCGCTAGACGCGCATGTGACTGCTGCAACGTCCACTCTCAAATTCAGCAACTGTTCCCGAGTTTAACACCCAAATATTCCTCTGACAAGCACAGATAGCTGCAGGGCAGTGCTGCATATTCTACAGTTAAGCCTGAAGCAGCAGTTGGGCCAATTTAGGACGTGTTCTGTATGTCCATTTGTTAATCAGCACTAATTTTAATAGAGGTGTTTTCCAAATCTTTAACATCAGGAAAGGTGGGAGAGCACAGAATAAGCCTCCTAACGTATTCATGCTCTTAGGACAAGGCGAACGACTCTCTAACTTTTCTTTATGACTGATGAGAAATAAGTCAGTGGAACAAGCTGCGCTGCTGCCGCGCGAGGATGACCGTGCGCGCCGCTTACCAGCATTTCCACGGTCTTAAGCTGAGAAGCTCGCCAAGCCCTGCGCCCAAATGCCGGAGAGGGCACAGCTCAGGTAACACACGACCAAAACTGTGAGAAGCAACCTAGACCCAGAGCTGCTGAGAGCCGGGTCGGTCACAGGGCCGGGGTCACCGCTCTCCCTGCCTCAGGACCACACATTATTTCAGTGTTTTCTTTTCTGGCGTTTCAGTTTGTCCCGTGACGTGCGCTGCCGTCCGTGTGCCAGGGTAAGCGAGCACCAAGCTGACTTCTCCTACGACCGCCCCGCCTCACCTCCCAGCCTTCCTGACGCACCAGGGGCCGACCCGCCTGGCCAGACCCGAGCCTGGTATTCTCAGGAAGGTTCAGAACAGTGCAGTTACCGCAATTCCAGATTTACAAAGGGGAGAAACTGTCTGGCCTGGAAATACTGCACTGTCCCATCGACCTTCCTGGCGGGACGGCCGCTTGCTCGGAGCCTGAAGGGGAAGGGCAGAGCCCAGCTGGGGAGCCCGTGCCGGTCTGTGCCTCCCGGCAGCGGTCGCGCTCCCCAGCCATCCGCGGGGTGAGCGGGCGCTCCGGATACCCAAATTTGGGGCACGGAGAGCATCATGCTGCTTATGTGTGAGTAAAGAGGATGGGGGACCATGGGGCTGGAGGGAGCTCCAGCAGACCCACGCACAACGGCAGAGAGAAGCAGCACACGGGGAGAGCTGCTGCCGGGAACGGCTTGCACCCCGACAGGCTCCGAATCCGTCGGAGGCCCCCAGGAAACGCAGCAGGGGCCAAAAGGGTGAAGGAGCCACTAAACCGAACTAAAACAGAAACCAGCGCACTCCAGCAGCGGAGGCAGCGCTGCTTCCCCGCCGCTCCCACCCCTCGGCGCAGCGGCCGGCGGCCAAGCGGGGACCCCCGGGCACTGGCTGGGGGGAAATTGGGCACGGGGGGACACAGCCCCGGTGTCCATCCCCTGCTCACCACCAAACGGCCACCACCGCCCACGCTGTGCCCTTGGCGAGGGGGAGCCGCAGGGAGCGGGTGCCACAGGCAGCCACCGCTGCTGCCCTCCAAGGCTCATGGGAGGCGTTGCTGCCCAAAAACACCCACCTGCCACCTCTCAGAAACACGGTGCTTTCCCATTTTTACCCCTGTTTAAAGAATTATGTAAATTTATGCACGATTTCCTCAGTTGTTTAAAGATTCTGATTCTTAGCCACTGAAAAATGAATGTAATTTCAAGTGATTTAACCTGTGATTTGAGCACGATTCGGGTCACTGCTGTGTTTCATCCGAACACGACAACTTCAGCGCCTCGCTCCACCGCAGCGGACAGCCCAAGCAGTATTTGTGGTGCTCCTTCCAGAAGCCAGGCTCGCATCACTACGCAGGCGCGGGGACGCCTCCCCCACGCAGACACGGCTAACTGAACCTCAAACCGCCACTCAAAGCGCAGATCAAAAGTTTCAGGCAAACCAGGAAGGCAGCAACCACCTCCGAGAGCTCCCACGACGAGATTCACAACCGCAGGTTAAAAGGCTTCTAGCCTCGAGTCCAAGACGTGACCTTACATGGCTGGAACGAGGAAAGGCTTGCAAATAACTCCAGTTTCTGTTAAGCCCAGCTACTGCCAAGCGTACAACGTGCGGTGCTGCCGTGCCGCCCTGGCTCGGAGGAGGAGACTGCTGCAGGGTCGATGGCAGAGCCGTCACCGGTGCCAAGCGGGCGGCTGCTGGACCCCCGCAGGACGCCCGACAGCGCGGGCCGGCTGCTGCTTCGCCCGCAGATGCACCGGCGAGGCCTCGCGGGGACGGAGCCCCGCCGCGCGCCCACCGCGGTCGTGCTGGGCCCGGCTGGTCGAGGCTTGGAAGCGAGAAGTCGGAGGCAAATGGCTCGGGCATTTCGAACACGATGGCACTGGGCCACAGGACCGGTGTACGGGCAGGCATCACCGAAACCCCGCGCAGCCCACGGGGCACCGGCGGGACGGCTGTCGGTCCAGCCCGTCCAGCAGGGCTGGCTCAGCTCCAGTCCGCAGAACCGAGTTCAAAACGCAACTTGAGAAAGCCCCCGGTAACACTGCTCGCATTCAGGACAGGCAGCTGCCGTCCTGCCCGGTCGAAATTCAATGCAGTTATCAGGACAGAACTGTCAGGACTCAGTCTGAAATTTCACCTTCCTCGCCCCGCTCCCTGCACCGAAACGGCAGGCGCGAACTCCCGGGGCCGAGCAGTTCACATCGATAAGCCCGAGGACATCATCTTCCCAGCCCACGATCGCCGCGCAGAAACACTCTGCCCCTCTGCAGGGTGGGTGAAGCAACTCCCCAGCCACACGCTGCAACCGGCATCCCTCAGCCTTCCTCTGAACGGCAGCTGCTGCGTGCTGCGGCCTTTGCCGCCGCCTCCTCCTCCTCCTCCTCCTCCTCCTCCAGCTGGCCACGCAAGCAGATCCCCTGAGCAGAGGCCACGTCCACGCGCGTGCCCAGCCGCACTGCGCGCCCCGCACAGACACCCCCTCCTCGCAGCCCCGGCCTCGCGGCGCCCNCGACAGCACGCTGCCCGGTCCCCAGAGCGCCGAGCGGCGGGGACACAATGTCACCGAGCTGGCGAGAAAGCACAGAACGACAAAGGAAAACTCGGAAGAAAGGCCTCGCTGCGAGGCCGGTGCCCAGTTTAAGTTCTGCTGCCCACCGCACAAGCCAGGGTTAACTGCAATACGGTAAAACCTGGAAATGATTTTCAGATACTTGGAGGCTTGGTACCTCACCACGCAACCTGGAAAACAAGCAGACAGGAAGAAAAAAGCTGCGACGGAGAAAGGAAAACACCTCCTAATCTTTGTGCTGAAAATCTTTGTGCCCTAGAAAGATTCTGTCATCACCGGAGGCTCAGCTGACACCTCCTTGCATTATCCGCGATAATTACCAGCACAGAAAGGCTAATTTAAATCGAAAGGAAACAGCCACTAACATATTTCAGACAATTTATCCACCCCCCGCATATCTTAACAGATATTGATAGGGATGAAGGCACCGCATTCAGGAAATAAGCAAGCACGGGAAACAGTCCCTATTTTAGCATAAAAACAGATGCGATTTTCGCCGCAACAGATAGCATTAAGGCACAGCACAATACCTAACGGCACAGCCAGGAGTTGGTAAATAAGTTTCCCTCCCCCCAGCTTACCCGGCTGTACGTGTGTCTCTTGCTCTGGGCCATGCTGCTGCTTGCTTTTCTCTTTATTTCAAAGATTTATTATTTTTAAATAACGGTCTCAGTTCATGGCTCGCAGCAGTTCAGCAAAGGCTTTTCACGTTTCAGCTGATCTCATCGTCCCCGCGTCCCCCCGGCGACGCTCTGCGGGTCACACGGAGAGGGGAAGGAGCCCTTTTCCGGCGGAGGATGCTTCAGTACAGGGACACACCAAAATCCAGCCCCGCTGATGGAGACTACTCTGCGCTACTGCGCTCCAGACTTGTCACCGGCACCGCCGCCTCGCTGGGTCCTAACGCTGCCCGGCTGCGGCTGGCACCGCAGGAGGACGCCGCGGGGAGGGCCCNCGTCGCCAGCTCGGGAAGAAAGCGGGGCTGCGGCAGGCACGGTGGCCCCGAGCCGCGGCCCCGCCAGCGCCCGGCCGGGCTGTGGCGGCCGAAGGGTTAATCCCGGGGCACGTCCCAAATCAATACGTCCCAAATCAATACCTGCTCTTCGGCGCTGGTCTGGACCTGGACGGACGTCTGATTAAAGCCGTCAGCCCCTCTCCCGAGGGCCGCCCGCCGCATTAATCGCCGCCTCGGCGGGGCGGAGGGAGGGGGCCCTGGCGAGCCACAGCCCCCGGCACCGAGACCCCGCCGCGGCCGGGGTCCCCGAAACGGCTCACGCCGGACCGTAAGGAAGGCAAGGAGCTGCCTGAGGGACGGACAAACATTGTCGGGCAGTCTTTCACCGGCGCTGGCGAAGCCTGGGCAGGCCGCTCTAGGGACCGGACTTTTCGAGACGCTCGTGTGAGCGAGCCCCAGCGACACCCGTGTCCCGGGGCCCTCGTCTCCTGCACGGCTGCGGGCGGCTGCTAAACCGCTACGACGGGCCAGCGAGAAACGCCAGCTTCACGCCAGCTCCCTTCATGCCCACGACCGAGCTGAAATTTTGCTTCAGGAACAGTAAGCCAGGCAGAAAAGCTCGAAAGCCGCGGATATCCGCCAGGAAAGCCGAGCGCGGCCAGGGGAACTGCTGCGGCGCCCGCCGAGCTCCCCGAGGCCGCCCCGAAGCGCGGCGGGGTTTTGTCACAGCGCAGATACATTTCTCATTCAAAGCAAAGGTCGAATCATCCTCAGATAAGCGCGCTGCATTCAGCGAGCCTGCTCCCCGTTACTGCAGAAGCCTGGCACAGAAGGGATGCTAAAACCCGTCAGTCACTTCCTCGTCTTCTACAAGAGCGCGAACGTCTGCGTTGAAGTAATTTTTCCCCTCCTCCACACCGTTTTAAAGGATATACAGAAATTCAACACAAAAATTCTTGGGAAAGTTACAAAAAAGCAAGCGTACCTTCCCATTCCCCTCAATTCTGTTAGCTCTGGGAGAGATCAGGACATTAGATGCAGAAACCCGCATCACCTGAACAGAATCCAAGCGAAACACGACCAAAGTCAGTCCAACGCGACAGCGTTATGAAAAAGCAAACCCAGGGTGGGCGCAGCCCGCGCACACGCAGCAAGGGGGACCCGGCCTCCAGCGCGCGCGCTGCTAACGGCTGCCGTACGTGCTGCAGCTGCAGGCTCCCAGAGCGCCTCACGAACGCCTCCGGTCTGGAGGCCAGCCCGAGCCGCTGACCACCAGGGGAGAAGCGGCAAGGCAACACCACGAGAGGGTTCCGCCGCGCTGCCTGCGCAGGTACGGGTCTGGCCCAGACCACATCGCTCTCTCCGGCTGCTTAACGCCAAGCCCACGTTTTGCGAGGACCGCGAGCCTCCCGCGTGCCGCGACCGCTAAGCGAGAGCGGGAGGCGCGAGGCACGGCTGCGGCGGGCGCCGGCAGCGCAGCCTGTTCCGAGCACGGGGATCTCCCACTCGCCGCAGGCGGACTCGAGAGTCGCAGGCCAAAGAAATCCCCAGGCTGCAAACACCCTCCCGGCTTTCCCTCGCTCTTGTGCAGGGATTCTGCATGCGTGCAAGGCTCCCTGCTCTGCTCAGCCTCACAGGACCAGGCTCTCTCGCAAGACCAACTCCTCTCTAAAAAATACTACATGAATTTTATTCCCTTACAGAAACTTCCATCAGGTGCTGTGGCTAAGGAAGCCTCCAGCAACACCCTGCCAGGATCTGGGAGGTTATGCTGGAGGAAACATCGCTGTATTTCACCTTTTTCTAACACTCTCCTCCACAGCCGCTGCAGGCTGCGGTTAAGACGGGCTCCTGGCCAAGACGGACTGCTGGTCTGCCCAGAAGAGACGCTGCGCCGCGCTCTCCTCCTGCACGAGCAACATCTGCTCCGGTTTTGTTGTACTTTTTTAGCAGAGGCCCACTGGATTTTACCTGCGGCGGAGCTAACTACAGCCTGCGCCTCTGCAAAAGCAGCAGCCCTGGCCGCCTTCCTCGGCGCTCCGACGTCTCCCGGGGGCTGGCGGGCGCGCGCCTGACCGCAGAGGCCCAGGCTTTCACAAACTCGGTTTAATGCAAGAGGAAAAATGGTTCTGGTGATGAAGGCACGGGACAGACTCAGGAAATCTGGATTGTAAACACCAAAGTTTTTTCTTCCTTCCTGTGACCTCTGGGCCTCGGAGGTTGGGGCAGAGCCAAAGAAACAGCTGGCTGCTGCGCGAAACGAGAGCACGAGGAGCACAGCCCTGAGCCAGGCAGAGGGCACAGCCATCCTGCACAAACATTTGACGGGTGCCAACCCCAGCACGGTGACAGCATTATTTATATTGGAAGGAGAGGCCGGAAGGACGAGCAGTGAAATCGAGTTCAGGAAACCCTCGTGTAACTATGGGGAGAACTGGGAAACGGCCACGGAATTTCGCAGGGACTTCAGAAAGCGCAGGAAGGTTCCCCGCAGCCCAGGAACAGGCGACGCGAGACGCTCTGCTCCCTCTCAAACAACGGAACGTAGACCCTGCTCCTCCCGCAGAGCCTCGGGAAGAACAGGATATACGCTGAAACAAACGGAACCAGTAGATACCAGGAAGCCTTTCCTCCCAGCAAGATCAGCCGTAGCTGGAAGAGTATTTCTTCCATTTCAAAAGAAAACGACAAATGTTACACGGCTAACCCCTCCCTGCTCCCCAGTCCTGCAGCTTCCCGCGGGAAGCCTGAGGTGCAAGGGCATTTCTCCCCCACGCATACACAGCTTTTTCCCCGAAGTATCCACGCAGAGCCAGCTGCAGCCAGCGGCGGGGCTGGCGCTGCCACGGCGAGAGCGCGCTGCCAGCCAGCCGGCGGGCGATGGGGGCCCGCTGGGGCTCCTCCGCCAGCAGAAGCCGCCCGGGTTCCCCTCGGCGTCCCCTCCGATGGGGACCAAGCCTGGCCGAATGCAGCAACGCGAAGCAGCACGCAGCGAGGGTACTTCCAGTAAGAACACAATTTTTAACATCCACTTAGGGACGAGTTATAGTCTCATTGGAAAGCTAGAAACATTTGTGTGAAACCTGAAAACATTTTGTGTAAAAGCAAGCCTACGATTAGCCCCAAGAAGGACAATGAGTCAATAGCAATGTTAAGCTTCCACGGTCCATACAAGAGCTGCAAAATAACTGTCAAAGAAAGGGGAAGAAGCCTCGATTTCAGGTCACTTACAGCTAAATTAAAATATTAGCAAACATTTGAGCTACTTGCCCTAGCATGGGCAGGCTCACAGCAGTCAAAGCATGTTCCCCCCTCGCGACCCCAGCGCCACGGCTGGAGCCTGCCGTCGTTTTCAACAGGACCACAAGGCGACTGGAACCACGCGAAGCAGCTGCGGCTGCCGAGCGATGCTCCCCCAGAGTCCCTTGAAAGCTCCCCACAGAAAAAAGAATTCACGCGGCCACTGAAACAGGTCAGGAACGAGAGCACAGCACCTGGAGCGCATGGAGCGCCTCTGCCTCTGGAAGACACCTGCCCACGAGGGATGCCGAATGCCAGCACTCCCCGTGCAGCCGTAACCGAGCATCGCCCAAAGCCGGAGGCCGGGCGGCTGCCGGGGCTCACGTGGGCTCTGCTCCCTCCTGCGCGGGGCACCGTACCTGCGCCACAGCCACGCGGAGATGAAGGACGCGCCTTCGGGCCCAGACTCCCGCTTCGCCCAGTTCCACCAGCCCTCCACAACCGGAGCACCGCGACTGCCAGCAGCAGGCGAGCCGCACGCTGCCCCGCGAGCCAGGGAGAGATGCCTGCGGTGCTGGGCAGCGCGGCTCCGCCGCGGGCGGCAAGAACCTCTGCTGCCTGGTGCCCAAAGCCAGGCCGGGTCCTCCGGGGGGGCTAAAATCCCGCCGACACCGCTCCCCACCACGTGAGGGGCGGAGAAGCCAACAGAAGAAATAGCTGCCAGACAGCAAGAGGAAATGCGGAGAAACAGAAAGGAGAGGGCAGGAGCAGAGGGGTCGGGGTCAAACACGGAGGTTGTACAGGAGCGCAGGAGGAAAGCGAAGAGGAAGCGACGCGAAGGACGGCGACGGAGGTCAGAGGACGGGCGACGCGTGGAGCCTGCTTTGCGGCAGGGCAGCGCTGCCAGGCCGCTAACGCCAGACCTCAGCGGGGACGTAAGGCACCAACTCTCGCTCTTTGTCCGTACTTAAATGAAGTATAAACAAAAAAGCAAGAGCCCTTGAAAATGAGCTTGTGAATAAACGTACGCGGAACATTAAATTCATAGTTATGCAAATCAGGAGGATACGTCATCTGCATCTTCAGGGAGATACCATTCCTTAAAGTAACACAGTTACGTAGCACCATTCGCCACCTTCTATTTGCATTTCTCTTTTACTATGTGAACTTTGGATGAAATCCAAAACTTGATCAAAAGACAAGAAGCCAACGTTTGACAGTATTTTTATTAGTTAACTAAAACTGCATTACATGGGAACACGTAAAGCTTTCTGTAATTAAAGCACTTTGAGACAGTCTTAAACAATGAATGCAAACAAGAAAAATACCTGTAAGATGAGGCCGTCGGCTGCTGTGCCCTCAGCAGAACCAGTAGATTTCAGCCCAAGGCCTACTCTCTGTAGAGAGAAACAACCCCCCCCGCCCAACTCAGGCACGCCGTCATTTCTGAATGAACTGCTGTTTCAATCAAACGAAATAACTAAAATGAATAAATCTCCCTGGTGCTTCCAGAAGCTGCCACTGCTATCAGAAACTACAGCACCTCTTTCCCCACTGAGACATACTCAATTTTCTGATTCGTGTTAAAGCTCTGAAATAAATTAGTGTTTTAATATCCGTCAGGAAGTTGAGTTTAACAAACCACAGAAGTGTCAGCCTTAATAAAGGCTGGGCTTCCAAACCGACCCGGGACGTCCACGGTGCAGGCGATGACAGCCGAGCGGCCCAGCTGCCCCGCCACCAGAGCCGAGGCTCGCAGCCCTCCCGCTCCTGACGAGAGCGGATTTTGGGAGGCACCCTCGCCTCTGCCCGCCCAGCTCGTGCTCCTGGCAGACGACCGGTGTTAGTTTATCCGCAAGCAATGCCAGCTGCTCAGCAGACAGGCCGCCCGTCCCCAGCACCTGCCCCTTCCCAGAGGACTGACAAGGAGGTGACAAGGAGGTGCCTCGACGTACGGGGCACCCAGTGCCGGCAGGGACCGCACCAGCCGCCTCCCGGCGGCCCTAACCCCAACCGCTGCAGCGCTGCCGCTTCGCAGGCGCCTGTGAGGCACTAACACGTACCGTAAGAGTACAGGCCGACGGTGCGTTTGTTCACGAATCCAGTTCAGGAGGCGTGTGGCAGCATGGGAGACTGAACTAGATCAGCTTGGGGCATAATTCACGCATCGAGGTCTTCCTTGCCCAAGTTTGCGGCAGTCTTCATCCACCTGCGAAAGAGTGGGAAACGTCACAAGAGCTCCACACGTCCCTTGTTATGGGCAAGCCACCGGTGCCGCCCCCTCCCCTTCCCCAGGGGCACAGACCCCGCCGCGGGCCGTTCTCACTCGCGCCCTCGCTGTGAGCCACGGGAACTGGCTGGTAGCTGCCCGCACGCTGCAGAACGCCAGCCACTAGAGGTGGGCTGTCATAAGAAGGCCAAAGAATATTCAGCCTAAAACCATCAGAGCTCTCGCTGAAATCTGGGAAAAGCAGCAGCGCACAGGCAGAGTAGCTAGAACACGAACAGAGAGCTCAGTCAGTTCAGGCAAACTGCGCAGGAAGTTTAAAAACCTTCAGAAAACTCCTCGCTAGTTATTTAGGAAGAGCAAAATTCTATCTCACTGTGTTTATATTTTTATATGTGCTTATACACACGTGCGAAATTACTTCAGCAAAGCTTTGTGACTTATAAGCATCTTAGTCTTCCAGCAATCTTCTGTTCAGAAAAGAAATTCTAGAAATTCATGGTTTTATCTTTATTGCCTCAATACGAATCCAGACCGAGCTTGCTGAGCTTAGGACTTTTGTAATTAAACTCTCAGCTACGCGTGCTCCCTCGGGTGACCTGAAAATCAGCCTGGGTTCTTTTCTGCTCTTGCCTCGGGAGCAGAGAGACCGCAAGAACTGGGCCTGCCCGCTCCCCCCTCTTCGAGGCCTGATCTCGGGCACGAAGCCAGCGCTATTCGGGCCGGCACGGGAAAGGTTTTGGCCCTGGAATGGATGCGAGAGCCGCAGCCCACCTCAATGTCAGCTCCTCTCCCAGCACTGCCGGCAGAAGGACGACCTTATTTCTGCCCCCCACGAGCCACGTGGACGAGCCCAGTAACACCGAGAGAGCCCGCTGGGCCACCGGACGCCTCAACCAAAGGCCTCGCTTGCAGCGACGTCCAGCACCGCACGGGAGCGGGCACCGTGCCGGCACGCCGACTCGGGGCCCGCCGCGCTGCCCCACGAACCCTCCGTGCCTCCCACGCGACTGNCGGAGCGCCACGCGCCCGCTCGACCGGCCTCGCAAGCCTTCCTGCACCGCGGGCGCTCGCCGCCGAAAGCAAAGCCCCTCAGCCCGCGCTACACGCAAGCGACGTCGACCGCAAGGAAGCGTCGCCTTAACCGCGACCGCCCGACGAGAGGAGACGCGGCCGGCGGGGACGGGCGGCAGCTTTGACGGGAATGCTGCGAAGGGCTGCCAGAGCCGGCGACCCCCAGCTCGGCACGGCCCCTGCGGCCCCACCGCGGGCGTTCAGGTTCACTCGGCGAAGGCCCCGCTGCCGTCCCAGCACCGGGCAAGGCGTGCGGGACGCCCGCCTGTCCGAACAGCAGCCGACAGGAGCGGGCGAGCAGCGCGGCGCGACCAGAGCGGGAGCCGGCCCTGCCTGCGCCCGCAGCCCCGCAGGGCCCGACGAGGACCGCTCGAGGCACTAGGACCCCGCGGCAGCGGCGCTGCGAGCCTGCGCCCTGCACAGCTGCACCATTCCACAACTTCGGGGCAGCCGGCGCAGCGCCGCAACAAAGCCGGGCAGCGGGCGCCGAGGGCACGGCAGCACGCGGCGTCTCGTCCCGCGTACGCCCCGGAGTCGGTGGTTTTCTTTCGAGCTGAAACCGAGCCCGTCGGGATCGCAGTCAGCGCAGGAGTGCCGAGGCGTAACCGCAGCGACGGGCGACCAGCAGAGGATGCTGCAGCCCCGCCACGTCGCCCTGCCAGCAGGCGCAGGTCAGTCCGCTCCGGCCCATCTCTCTCAGAGCCGTCCCTTCATCCCTTCACAGCCATCGAGGGCCAGCCACCAGCTCATGCACCTCATTTAGCTTCCACTGGCTTTAACCGCGCCGAGAAAAGCTGACGCGGACGTACGCCTGCCCTGCGTTACTGCTGAAGGGCTCAGAACGGCCACAACTGGTCATTGCTCCCGGTCCCTCTCGTGACGCTGGCCAAATTGCGGGAGCAGCAGTTACTGCATTTCCGCGTTCACACAACCGCCTTTGCCCTTCTGAGCAGGTAGCCTTAACAAACTTCTCGCCTTCACTGCATGATGGAATTCCTGACCAACGAGAGCCCTTTTCTTCCGACTGCAGGCAACTGAAGTTGCACCCCCTGAACCAAAGGGCACCCGTGGCAAGGCAGCACCCCGCCTCCCACGTCTGGGGCAGCGTTACCCCTGGCTGCGGGTCACCTCACAATCCGAAACAATCCAGCCGAAAGCCCAGCAGAGCATCCCTCATTACGCCGACAGGAAGATCATGCCCAGCTACAACAGTCCCTGCATGTTTACTGTCGATTTTCTTCCTTACTGTTTTGTGTTCCTTAGGTATTTTTCAAACAAACAAAAAACAAAGCCCCACAGACTCTTTAGGAACAGGTGCAAAAGCCCCTGCAATTTAGCTTCTGCAAGCCTTGCACGGGATCTGGGGCTTTCTGGTGCATTAGCACAACACAGCCTCCAAAAGGAAAGCCTCGACTTCCGAGGCTGTAGCTCCTGGAACCTCCCTTCTATTTGCAGTAATAATAACGATAATAACAAAATAATGAATTCCTTATTTCCCCCCCCCAGTCATTTCAAAGGAACTTCAAAGTGCCTTGCATGTAATTTGGCAATAAACCTTCCTGAGCGCCTGTGAAGAAGGTCACAGTCACTGCCTCAGCTTCAGGTTTGAGAACTAAGGGAGAGAGAAAGCAAAAAAAGAAATTTGTCCAAGGTCACACAGCAAGACCTTGACAGCACCTGAAAAAAAAAAAAAAGAAAAGGAAACAGCACCCGCATCCTACGCTAAGGCCAGCCCTTCCCGGTGGAGTCGACGGCTCATGTCAGAGAACTGCGCCAAGCATGCTCAGTGGCTCCGTTGCGCTGCACACGAACGAGGGACGGGGCTTGTCAACAAAAAGGGAGAGGCGCTCGGCAGGGCCTGGCGTGCTCTGTGCAACGCCATGGAGCGCCAACAGCCCGGACAGCAGGCGTTTCGGGATGCACGAGGCAGGAGCTTACCGCATCTCTGGAACTGCCCGTGCTTTACCGGCACAGCTTCCCCTCAGCAAAACCACACAGAAGGATTTAACTGATGGAAGAGACCCGGAGCTCAGAGGCAGCCGCCTCACGCTGCCGGCCGGGCACGGGGACGAGGGGACGGCCCCCGGGCAGCCCCACCACGCCGTCCTCCACTGCGGCCCAAAAGCCACGGGCTGGACACGGCGGAGCGCTCGCTGAACAGCGGAGACCCCGTGCAGGCTCTCGGCCGCGCCCGCGGGAAGGCGACCGGTCGGCACGCGGACGAAGCACGCGAGGAGGCAGGCGCGCGGCCCCCAGCGCGCCCCACGAGCCGAGGGACGCGGCCCGGCCCAGCAGCCGGCTGCTCTGCTGCCCAACGAGGGCTCCCGTCGTACTTCCACGCACCTGGCAGACTTCTCAGCCAGAAGAGGCATGCCGCATCCTTACCACGCCACACAAAAGGAAATATTTGGTGATAAAAATTCCTCTTTTCTTCTTGGCCGTAACGCGCATGCAACAGCCCAGCTACCGACCACCCGACCGCGGGGTTGTTCCTGCCCCTCCTCCAAACCCAGATTTTTCCAGTCCAAAAGCTGACCCCCTCAGCTCCTGCACCTCATGCTCCTTCTTAAACGCTTTTTCTTTTTTTTTTTGACTTATAGAAGAGCTCCGTTCCAACCCCGTCTCGGCCCAGCCTTCAGCCCAGCAGCGCAGCCTCCCCTGGGCGGGCAGAGGGGCCCGCAGCAGGGGGCAG
>VXAL01014283.1:8985-19619 GCA_013399475.1 Chauna torquata | reverse complement strand
CTGATGGGACTTGAGGGCAATTTGAGCAGGTCTCTCAGTCTAGGCTAGCTATTTTGTTTTGATTGTATTCATCCACTGACTGATGGCTTCAAAGTAATTTCTATCAGTTAATAGAGTGAACAAGGCTGTGAACAAGAGTCATTGACCCAGTGGATGCTCAAGGTTCTCAAGTACTGAAAAACTGCCAGCTATAAGCTACACCTCACACAAACCTTTCTGAACTTCCCAGCTTTCTGGGAGGCAATTTCAAAATAGTCTTAGGCTGATCTGAGACTATACTACCACTGAAAAATGCATGCCCCTCTCCTTGCTTCATATACAACTTTGCAAGCTCTGCATGGCCAGACTGCATGGTAAATCATATCAATTTACTAACCCAGCTGAACAGTGAAAAGGTTTTTTGTTGTTGTTGTTGTTTTTAAAGTTGGATTTGCAACTGACTTTTCACACAAAAAAAAGCATAGATCCAGTAGACTTTCAGGGCACCCTCTGTATACATAACTGCCAGCAGATTATTAGGTCCTATTTCAGCTGCATTAGTCAGACAATGACCATTATGCTGTTAAGATACTACATGTTCTTACATGAGAAGTGCATTTACAAAATAGAGTTAGACTGGCAGGAATTTTAGGGGGAGCTTAATGAGGCATTTAAATATTGGGATTAAAAAGGTGATTGCTGTAACCGTTGTAACTCTAGGAAGGTAATATTTATAATCTGTGATTAATCCTGTGCATTGCTTTTCCTAAATGCTTAGATTTTCTTTCTGTCTCTAAGATGAATGGAAACTCTCCTCCAGCTAGATAGGCTGATTCATTACGTGTTGGTTTTACAAGTTATCTGTTTTCTTTCCTTAACCAATATCTACACTTCAGCTTACCTTTAAAGTACCTGTGAAAGTGTCAGTGAATAAAACATGTACTTTGCAGATTTTGAACAACTATACTATTCAAGTATTGGTTCAAACTTCTGAAATAAATATACTTTTTAGAATTTTTTAGCTTGCTGATTTCATTAAATGTAAATATTTTATAAAAGCAGTGCAAAATGTTAAGGCATTTAGAAAGATTTACAGCTTTGTTGTGATAACCATGATTCTGTGAAAAAGAGGAAAAAAGGATTTTTTTTTAAAGAAAGACAATCTATCTGCTGCCACATAAATTTTGAAAAATATCCCTACCATACAATTTTTACTCAGCTTTTGCCTGCTACAAATAAATCTAGGTTCTTACAGCAGTGCAAGTAATAAAAGAAAAATTTACCAGTATGTGTTGCAAGTTATTCCCCAGTCAATATCTGTAGATAACTAGAGTAACAGTGTCCACTGCTGGCAAATCAGATAATTGCACTGCACATCAGACCGATACGCTGTTGAAAGGTTTTGATGAATTAACAATCTTGATTGTGAAATACTTCATAATATAGGTTTGTAGGACTTCGTTAGGTCACTATAGGAGTATCAAGTCACTATGTTAGGAGTATTCATGCTATTGCTGCTATAAATGCTTTGGTACTTGAGCTAATAGTCAGGAATGTCAGCTTAGTAATATAAGCAGGTATTGCAATACTTTTTCTAGACTTAAATATAGGTGCATTTTTTATATTTATGAGTAGTATTCATGACATAATAACTTCCATGTCTTCAAAATTAAGGCCAAGATAGTAAAAGTTTAAGAACTCTGTCTTGATGTTCTAATTCATGGAAGTAACAAGATAGGCAAGCAGAAGTTCTAAATTTTTTAATTTTTTAAATTTTTTTAGGTCAAAGCATTTATTGCTAGCTTTGTTAGATTTTTCTTAAACATATAGATGAAGTATAGAAGGCATTAATGTTTCTAATTGGGAAGAAGTAAAATGGAAACATGCAGCTTGGTATAGCAATTACCACTGGTAATGATGAAGTTAAAGCTGAAGTAGATTGATTATCACAGAGAGGAGAAAAGCCTTGTATCTAAAAAGTGATTTTAATCAATATTCTTCTAATATTTTTGTAGAATTTTTTTTTTTTTTTTTTTTTGCTTCTTTTGCTTAACAGTGCAATGTGTGTCAGTGCAAAGAAAATCTTTCCATTAAACAGCGCAGAATGAAAGAAACATTAAGAGGAAAAAACAATAGTAGCTTTCTATGCTAATATGAATTGCATTATCATGTCAGATACTTCTGACTATCTAAATTAACTAAAAAAAAAATAAGAGAGAGAGATTTATATCTGTCATGAAAGTACTGCATTCAATAGAAACAGTAGACAATACACTAAACTTTTTCTGTTTAGAAACAGGGAAACAGAGCATGTGGCTTTTATAGAAAATATTAGTTGTGTCTGAACCCCAAAGCAAGGGATGTTTTTATATGAAAAGACCTCAAAGGAGATCGAGGTTTACCCTATGGATGATTGTGGCATTTAGCAGGGTTGTAGTACTTTTTATCCCTTCAGAGATTTACTTTGTCCTGGTTAACATTACTCAGAGCAATACTTTATTACCCCACCTCTAGAAGAAGAAAAGGATTTTAGGTTTCAGGACTTCAGTGCAATATACAATAATGTAATATTATTTTATGTTTTCACATCTGTTCTGAGAAAAGTGTGAAACTTCTGTGAGGATTTAAAATAAGTATTAGGGAAGACTTTCGAAAAACACTGTCAGTAAGCTTGGGCTATGTATGTATATAATGATTGGACTGCATTTTGAGTTTCCTACTAATTAAAGGCAGGAGATATAAACTCAGTATCTAAGTTGGGATTTACAGTATAATGTGCAGGCAGGTTATGCATTTTTAAAAGGTACTCAGACAAGGCCTCTGAATAAAAATATCCCCTTACCCACCATCCTAAATTCTCATAAATACAAAGATCTTCTCATGTACATATGCAAAATATTTTTTGTAAGATTTTACATTTTCGTATATTTTGTACTTCTATATATTGAATATTTTGTGTATGCACGGATATTATTTATTTCATGAGCAAAAAAGACTAAAGGACTTGACTCCTCTACGAATATATCAGTTGGAATGTAAACATCTAATTAACCAGTAAATATTGTGGTGTAACGTCAAAGTATATGAAAGGAACAATCCCATATTTGTATGCTGGTAAACATTTCCCAAATCACTGTTATGCAGGGAGTTGAGATTTTTTTTTCTTTATAGTTGGAAATTTTCATATTGATGGCTACTTTTCTAGAGGCCATATTTTTTTCTAGAACTTGTGCAGCAGAAATCAATGTGTGTTAAGAATTATATTTGTGGTGATTCCATTCAAGAGAATGCGAATAAGTTCATTGCAATCTTATTTTTTTTCTATTTTAAGAGTAGAAAGCCCTCACAGGAGAGTATTAAGTCAAGCAGGTATAATAGCTGACATATTAGCATGCTTTGTCAACTGTATGGACTCCAGAGGAAGTTCACTGTAGGCTTGAGACTGGATTTCTCTTCTCAGGAATGGAGTTTCTTTCATTTCTGTAAAATAAAATTTAGTAGACTGACATCGCAGTGACTTTCAGTTACTTGAGAAAGTAATGGCAATGTCCATTGCTTGTTTCAGAACTTGTGCAAAATAGGAGACAGTCCTGTTGTGGCTAGATAAGCAAATGCAACAGATGTCGATTTAAGCTGTACATATGACAAATTAATGAAGAAGCTCTTCACTGCTTTTAGGTCTGTAGTACTTAAACTGCTGTATGCATCTGTGTGGACTACAGATGTGTATTTTTTTGTTTTTTTGTTTTGCTTTTCTTTAATGAAAGTTGTTATGGCTTGTGTCACTGGAGCCTTGTCTAAAGGACTCTGGTGGCAGATTTTTGCTATTAGCTTCAGTGGAAGCAAAATAAAAGACAATGCATTTCTGTTGTTAGTACTTACTCTCTTCAATGGGACTATTTAATATGGAAAGTTAAAATCATATGTATGGATATCACTGCAGAAACCACAGTGTATTTCATTTTTAATTACTTTTATGGATTTGTCCCTTAAAATGATCATGATTTTATTTCCATTGTTGTTGCTAAAAGTTGTTTAAAAGAGATTTGTTGGAGATGAGTTTTTGGACCCATGTTAGTTATCCTGGAGAGCTTCGTATGATCTGCGTGCTTTTCAGATTTTGTCAGTCCAGGTGGTATCTTTTGTTCACCTGATCTCAGAAGAAGTGGCATCAGAAGTAGAAGATAGATAGAATGAAAATTGGAAAGGCTCATGAAAGATGTCACAGGAGAAACATTAAAAGTTAGGAGCTGTAATCACGTGTCTTGCTGTAAGATCAATTGTAAAAATAGTGTGAGAATCTCTATTCACTTTTCTCTGTAGAATAATGAAGAGTTAGCCAATGGAAATGAAAATGAAACTTAAAGTAATTAAAGCAGGTATTTTCCTTGAGATGGCACTGTTGGTGAAGACTCATTACTACAATATAATCAATGCTAAATTGAAGGGAAAGAGGAAAGCAAAGTCAAAAAGCAAAAACAAGACAGCAATTTGAAAATCATGTAATTTCTAGATAGTAAGCCAATAAGAAAATTCAGTGTTGTCCTATTGGTCATCTACCAGACAATTTTATTCAGTTCCCTAAATGAACCTGAATCCTTACTAGCATAGATGTACTTATTCCTTTGAGTTGCAGATGTATTCTAGGTCATGTCTGGAAGAAATTGGTTGGTGTAGAAGAAATATTGCATTAGCTAAGCAATTGACGCTGAGCTGGTATAATGACTCTTACTTCCTTACACGTTATGCATATTAATGTTTAGTTTTCTATAGTTCTCTGCATAACTAGTAATCTAATGTATGATTTTCTTGCATGGTAGATTAATTTATTCTTGCACATATCTTAATTACGCATGAACAGTTCTTCTAATGACTTGGATACATAAAGTCGAGTAAGTCCAAAGCCTGTGAAGAAGCTGGATAAAATATGTGCAGTCCTCCAAACAACATACTGGAAACTTACTTTCTTCTTCTTTAAAGGGATTCACTTGCCCTATTCAATAAAAATTATTACATAGGACTTCCTATGTAATCGGTAAATTTAGCAGGTATGAATTTGGCTCCTTGAGTGCATTGTGAACCTTGAGATTGAAAGCTGAGTGCTTTTGACACAGAGCAGTGTAAAAGCATAGATATCGAAATTCTGAAGTATATTAAAATGTTTAATAAACTTCATTCTTAATGCTCTTCAAAGTCTAATTAACCAGCATCAAGTGTTTGGGGCATTAAGGATTTTAATTTCACTTCTTTACTGTGAGGGTGACAGAGCACTGGAACAGGTTGCCCAGAGAAGTTGTGGAGTCTCCTTCTCTGGAGATATTCAAAGCCCGCCTGGATGCCATCCTGCGCAACGTGCTCTAGGTGATCCTACTCGGCAGGGGGGTTGGACTAGATGATCTTCAGAGGTCCCTTCCAACCCTGCCCATTCTGTGATTCTGTGATTCTGTGATTCTGCAATTGCAGCACTTCACAGTGGATTGTCTTCTGATGGGTGAACAATAGCTAACAAGGAGAATGATAGCCAGATTAACACACATGAACGCATAAAACTGAACTAATTTAAACTGTTGAAAGTTCATTGTGTAACAATATTCATCTTATAAGCATGGAAAGCACTTCAACTTTCTGAAAAAGCTTTTATTATCTATGACTTCATACTTTCATACTGATGTGGTCACAACAAATATGACCTTTTATGTCAACAAATATTTTTCTAGGTTGTTAATGTTTAAAAATTAAACACTCAGCAGCCTACAGAGTAAGCCCTAGGCCATATATCTTCTATCTTGTTCAAGTCATTAAGTTATATATCTTGTTCCAGCTTTGTCCTCCAAGAAAATTAAACCAAAAATTAGAAGTTACTGTTGCTTTCCCACACCACCCTCCCCTGTATACAAACACATTGCATACCTCGGGCAGATACAGGTTTGTAGTTGCATAATTCTATCTATAGAAATGTATCAATTTTCCTTACCATTTCATTATACAGGATTTGATAGGTCTTAATATGTAAATTGAATTTAGACACTTGAATTACATTCCACCAAAATTATCAGCAACTTTCAATAATTTTTTGATCAGTACTGACAAATGTTCAGAATCACAAGCATAGCTAGAGACAGCACTCTAATAATCAGTCTGCTGTCTCATCAAACGTGCTCAAATGTTGATTCAATTAATCCATCAGAATTTATAAGCAAGTAGTTTTCACTGCTGAGACATCTTTTCTTGGAATGGCTTTAAATTTTCTCAGTTGCCCAGATGTACTCTTATGTATACCTTGCAATTGTTATACCTAGGCTGGTACTTTTACTCATAGAGAAGCCTTCCCAGTTTGGAAGGAAGTTTAAGAGGTAAGGAATTAATCTTGTTTGAAA
This sequence comes from Chauna torquata, assembly GCA_013399475.1. Taxonomy (NCBI): domain Eukaryota; kingdom Metazoa; phylum Chordata; class Aves; order Anseriformes; family Anhimidae; genus Chauna; species Chauna torquata. Next base: position 13,263 of record VXAL01014283.1, on the reverse strand, counting down.
CTATAGCACAGACTGTCTTTGGAAAAAATAATAATTGCTTTTTCAGGGACACAAAATGATCTTCAACACTTTAGGGTCTGGAAGAACTTGTAGATTCACAATACTCGACTAATTACTTCTAGAATAGAAAATAGAATGCATTTACAGCATCATATTCTAAATTATTTAACCAGATAAGCAAGCTGTGTGTGCCTGCTCTTGGCAAGCAAGTGTAATAAAAACTAGATCTCATGAAACTAAAACATGTTTAGCAGCAATGAAATAATCTGGCATTTTAAACTTCTAGAAAATCTGTGCTTGTTAGGACTTTTGGGGTATATTTCTTAGAGTTTGACTTGTTTTGTTTGTTTTTGATATATGGAATGGTTTCGAGGTATCTGGAAGGAGGAAACATGGGTGGAGTTTGTGTAGGTAGAAATGTACCTATGGTAATGCCTTTTTTTAATATTGAAATGGTTTAAATGGTTTATGAAAGGAAGAACACTCTTCATACCTGTATTGACCAGAACCGAAACTGTAGCTTGTAATCCTATCCAAAACAATTCAGAACATACAAAAAGTGTAAAAAAAAAAAAGAAAAAAGAAAAAAAGAAAAAAAAAGAACACAGCCGTTAAGCCAGAAAGATGACAGTTTTGATTCTGTAAATTTTGCAGCCTATAGATCTAGGTTAGTATAGCATATAAAGCATAGAATCTTATTTTTCAGAATGGAAGCCCCTATAAAAATATTCTATGTACCACTAGTACATGAATATACACATATATTAATGGTGTATATTTTTACTTATTAAATTTTGATGCCTGAAAATGGCACATTATAAATTAGATGAAATAGGATTTGCTTTGTCCCCAGTATAATAGCCAAAAATGAATTTAAGAAAAAATACTGTTTCCTATCCTAATACATGGTAAAACAAGTATACCACATACACTTTACATCTAGTGAATGCTTTTCCTAAAATTCATTAAAACAAGTAATTTTAAAAATTAAAAAAAATTCTCATTTTAGCAAGCTCCTGAAATCCATGATAAATTATTAGTTAGAAATGAACAGATGGGAAAATAAAAAGTATTGAAAATTTCTTCCCCCCTCTTTTTCTTTTAATCGCTTGTTTGCATATCCAGAATTTTGTTAATCAAAAATAAAATTCTATTTTAATGTAGCAAATGTTATAACTAAGATATTTCCATTTGTCCTAAATGCATAAGCTTATGCATTTACTAGTCTTTAAGATAGCAGGAATGTTCCTCCTTCTACAATCCATCTGTTAGGAAAAGCTTCACTTTGACTAGAATTGCACACATTTTATCACAGGTTAAGACAGCAGATGGCTCTCTTGAGTTTTCTTTGCAAAACCTCAAGCAGTAAACAACTGCTCTGCATTTTTGAGATGCAAGTAGAAAGCTATTGTTTTTGATCTCTGCATTAAGAAACACATCTCTTTTCTGTAGGTATACTGCCCATCTTCACCTTCATTATTCCCTTTGGCCATCACCCCGAGCATCGTAACACTGAAAAATGTTGGGGTGTTTTGGCAAAGGTCCAGTATTTGAAGGAACCTATGAACAGGAAATAGAACAAGAGAAGTAGATAACATAGAGTGTGTAGTATCATTGGATAGTATAGGGAGGTCTTTCTAGCAAAGGGAAGGTGGAACTTACTTTATGGAGAGAGTCTCACATACAAAAATTAGGGCTGTTTGTACACCATTCCTAAATTACTGTGAAAATTCAAGATAATGGAGGGCTGGCCTTTATTTCACTCTGCTCCCTCTTACCCCTTCCTTTGTTTGGAGCCAGGAGCCAGGCCAAGCAGGACACTTGGGCCGTGTCCTGTCACCTCCTCCGCTGGTGGCAGGGGATGCCCCAGGGCCACCCGCGTTCAGGGGAGCCTGAGCCCTGCGGCTGTCCATGGTGCTGAAGGCGGACCCTGAGCCTGGCGCGGCGGCCGGGGCCGGGGCAGGGGCCGGGACCGGGGCCGGGGCCGAGCCCGGGCCGGTGGGAGCCCCACTGGAGCGGCATCTGGAGGAGAGCCTCCGTCTTGAGAAGACCTAAAGACGGCAACACGGTGGGCAACACTGTGTCTTGTCCGCTTGCTGGGAAGTATGGAAAAGGGAAGCCTAATGCAAAATTACCTCAGTAAAATGCAAATTTAAAAAAAAAAAAAAAGTAGCCCTCTCTCTAATTGCATTAGTTAAGGTAATTGTAGCAGTTGTAAGGAAATTGCTGCTCTGTAAAAATTGCCAGATGGAAAATCCAGTGCGAGTGTTTTAGCTGAATCTCTTTAGAGACACTTTTAAATAGAATTAAAATGTATTATCGAGATCCGATTGTGCATGTTCTGCTCCTAGTTGTTCTAGAATTAATACAAAATCCCTGTATAAGGGAGTTCTTCCCATGCACTTTTGCCCTTTGTATAAAAATAGCCTGTAGTAGATTAGAAGATTTAGGGAAATTATGGTCAATATCGGAGATGCTGAAGCCTCTGCTGAAACAAGAACCTGCTATTACCTACAGGTTCTGTACTGAAAAGTACTGAATTATTCTAGATGTGAATTATTCTGGATGGATATTTACACTTGAACACTTTTCTTTCTTTCTTTTTTTTTTTTTTGTATATTTTGTTTTGTTTTGTTTTGTTTATTTGGTTGGTAGGTTGTTTTTGAAAAAGACATTAATTAGAAATTAGAGCACCCTGACAAGAGTATAAAAGCTATCTGTTTATTTTGTGGTATTTGCCTGTGCAAGCATCTGCTTTTCCTTATGGGATAACTCCACGCTATTTCTGTGTAGCTGCTGGCTTCCTTTTCTAATTTCCTCTGGTTAGTTACAACTTCAGGAAGTTTCACCGTTAGACTGGCAGAAAGTAAATCTGCAAAACACTGAGCCCTTATTTGAAATGGGAGATGACCCAACAGGTAAATAAACATAAAGAAAAGAAATGAGTTGTATTTTACGTAGCAGTTACTACCTGCCATGTATTGAGAACTCACTGGGGCAGAGACTCTGTGTCTAGCAAGCTTGACTAGTGCCCGCTCAAGGGCTCCAAGACACAGGTTAAGAAAAACATTAAGAAAGAATTCTACACGCTGATGGTGATCAATAAATCTACCTACTGTATCTCTTTGTGCGTACCCTAGGGAATTCCTGCAGTTTTTCTGTAACCTCAGAAGACAGTTTACGTTCCGCATCAAAAGTCTGCTCTTGGTATAGTCTTCTCTTTTCTCCCAGACATTGAGCGCATGCTGCTTGCGGTGGAAGGTCCCCTCAGCTGCGTGGGTGTGTTTCTTCCTCACCGCTCTAAATCCTCCCCATGCGACAGAACCCCCTTGCCGGTCGGACGACCCCCGGCCCGGCGGCGCCGTGCAAGGAGGGGCACGCGTGTGCCCTGCCGGGCTGCGGGCGGGCGCGGAGGGGCGGGCTGCCCTGCCGGGACCCCGGTCCTCCACTGCCGCCGTCCTCTGCCCCCACAGCTCCTCGGGCTCGGGCACAGAGGGACTTGCCTGTGCAAAGCCGTACATGTGGGGTGACTGGATTGTCCGGTCGGCTATGTCGGCGGGTCGCCGCCGCTCACCCCCCTCCCCAGGTTTCGTGCTCCGTCTTGGGGGGCTGGCTCGGTCACCATCCCCGCGGGCAGCCTCTCCCCGCCGTCCGCCGTGCCCTGGCTGCGACGCGGAGGGCGAGCGGGCGGCAGAGCCGGGCAACTCCCAGCGCGGCTCGGTGCGGCGCGGGGTGCAGGGCGGCAGGGAGCCGGTGCGATGGTGTTGGAGAGAGTGCGAGGGAGCCGGTGTGAAGGTGTGCGTGTGTGCGAGGTGTCGGCGAGCGAGGGTGTCTCGGTGTGCGGTGCGCGGGCAGGGCCATGTCCCCTCCGGCAGCGCCCAGCGCGGTCCTGCCCTGTGGGGAGGGAGCCCCACGCGAAGCGCCCCCGAAAGCTAAGGGGGAGCAGCGGCTGCTGCTGGGGGATCCGCTGGGAACTCGCCGTTTCCCACCAGAAAACGGCATCAGCGGCACCCCCCGCCCCTCGACCCTTTTTCTTTATCGTCCTGCCTTCCTCCCGTCCCTCCTCCACCCCCTTTACCCTCGCCGCCCCTCGGCTCGGGAGGACAAAAAAGCTCCAGCGGTGCGCGCGTGTGTGTGCGTGTGTAGGGAGGCTGGAGTGGGGTGGGACTGAAGAGCTGTGATTACAGCTCTCCCAGGAGAAGGAGATTGCTCTCTCCAGATGCTGATTTCTGAAGCACTTGGCAATCATCAGGCGGGAGCCTGGAAGAGGCGGCGGTA
>VXAL01014280.1:2146-16755 GCA_013399475.1 Chauna torquata | reverse complement strand
GTCCAATGCAACAAACCTATTACACAGGGGGACCTGGGGATGAGAGGGAAGCAGAGGGGGGGGTTGCCCACGACGCCGAGCAGGGACCCTCTCCCAACCGTCCCCATCCTTCAGGTTCCCCTCCTCTGCCCGACTGGGGGAGGGCAGGGGGTCCACGACCAATTGCGGGGTATCTCCCTGGCGCCTTTCCCGCTGCTACGGCACGGAGCTACTCCACCAGTCGATCTCCCGCTCACAGTCCCTGATGGCCCTCAGTCTCTCAACCTGCTCTTTCAGCTCAGCCACCATAAAAAAAAAGTAAGCAGCATCTACTGCTTTCTTGTTCTCTAGCTACAGAATTCATAATCACATGCATATCACTTTCTTTTACTGTTCCTCTCCCACTTGCCTTTTGCTTTTTAGTCTTATAAAACAAAGAGCTCCTCTCTGAACCATCAAACAGATGCACCCATCCTGTGTCTGAGCCTGAGAGACAAGCAGCTGCCTGGTTGGAAATTCATTTGTCTTTTGACCAATTGCATTGTTCCTAAGAAAACTATCTCTAGATTAACTACTGATCTTCCTGTCTTATTCTGTCTGGTTTCTAAGCCAGTACTAAGTTTGTCTTCTGCAAACTGTTTTTCCATGTAGCGGAAGCATAAAACTAGATGCCAAAACTATGTGGAGCTCATCATGCCTAATAGTAAGGCCATTGCTTTTAACCATTTTTCCTCTACAGTAATTTCAAGATGCCATATTTAAAGTTGCCCTGTAGCATGCTGGAAATACACCCCTATTGTTAAAAGAGAGAAGCATCTTATGCTCTTTAGAGGTGAGGGGAGTGTTCTGTTTTAGATTGGTTTTGTTTTAGCCAGGCAGAAAAACAGACCTGTGAAAGCAATAGGAATTTATGAGATGCAAAGTTCTTGCAAGCTCTGTGAAAACAGGTAACCAGAAGTCCCATGACTAAGGGAAAAAAAATATCAACAGTGTGCGTTCAAGTTACTTCAGTATTTATGCTGGGGGAAAATGAGGAGTTATGGGGAGAAGGAGGGAAATTAATCTCTAAATACCTCAAAATAACATTATTGGAAACTTGCAGTATCTTGGATATTAATATCAGATGGGAGAGGCAGGAAGTTGGGCTTTATTTACTTTGGTTCTTGGAGAGTGATTTTTCCATGATGTAATAAAGTAGGAAAGTAAGGCATGTTTTCAGTTTATGGATGTAGAAGTGACAGCTACCCTTTCTCGCCTTGGTCACATCTTTCTTCTAAAGTGTGTCTGGCCAGAGAGAAAGCACCATGTTTGTTTGCTAATACCAGCAGCAGTTCTCCTCCGTAAGGAGCAGAAGTGCAGACAAAGTTGGGCAAACACATGTGAAATATAGAGGAGAGACGAGAGGGCTTACTCTGTACAGCCTGTCATGGTTGGTGATATTTAATTGGACATTATCCTTCTGGCTTTTGCACCATAAACGTTCGTAGGCGCTTGTTTTTCTTGAGTGTGTACGCACCGTGTGTAACAAGCGAGTCCTCTTTCTGATCCAGGTCTTTTAAAGCTACCGCAGTGCAAGTAACAGTTGAAAGAAGTTGTCTGAAAGGAAGGGCATGCCATTAGTCAAACAAACGACCACTTCTAACTGTGTAAGGCAGTGCCTTAAAAATACTGTCATGCAGGTATAGCTGATTTTTTTCTTACAAGCTCTTGGCTTTTAGAGCAGGCCTTGAAGTTTTTCAGAGACCAGATGAAATGAAGGCACCTTAAAGAAAATTAGGAACTTAAACATTAGAAATAGAGTTACATTTTATTTTTAAGGTGTTTTTAATCAAAGTTTTTCCTATTTTGAAGTTTGTAACAAAGTTTAATAACTTCTTTAAATAACTGTGAAAGAAACTGCTCTCTCGGAGCGAGACGTTCTTGCAATCTAGTTCTGTGAAAAACTGTCTGCTGTGTGAGAGTAAATCAATAAGAGGTGGTTTCTGCTCAGTGATACACCATACCTACCAGGAGCCAAAGCAAGTGGGCCTATAATGAGCATCACAGTAGAAACCAAGTCATTAAGAGAAAATCAGGACTTCCAAACCGGCCTTTTCAATGATTCTGGCATTAATAAGACATTGCTGCGAGACACCTTGTAGAAACGTATTGTTTGGTGGCTAGCATTAAGGGCACTTGTCTGGGAGGAAGGGCTCATCTTCCTGAAGACAAGGACTAGCAGCTGGGAATGTTTTTCTGGAGGATAGTAACAACACATCAGTGTTGGGGCCTGAACTGGTACTTTCAGAGGGGAAGGGGACTGCTGTGGCAGTGTGACAGAATTTGTCCCCATAAAGGGTACAGTAGAAGCCTACTGTGACAATACCAGTTTTATGCATATCCTTCCAACTTTGCTGTGGTAGAGAGTGCTCCGGGCAGGACTCCACGGAATGCCATGAGCACAATTTGATCTTTTTTTGATGATGAGAAGCTATTCTTTTCCCTGGAGTCTGAGCATTGTAGAAAATATTTATTTATGGTCCAGATTCAGCCTTGGCACTGTTGCCTTTTCTTGTCCAGTGTGTAGTATCAATTCTAGGACCAATTGGTCTTTCAGATACTTCAATTTCTGTGATCTCTGTTTGACAGTAACTTCCGATCTGTGCGTATTGTAGCTTGTAACCTTTCTGGGTGATCCATATCCGAGTACAAAGCAGGCCCAGAAGGGTCTACCTTCAAGGCTTGGCGTAATGAGTAGTCCCTACTCCTCAGCCCTTAGCAGCTGTAACCAAACGCTAGACTTTCTGCTCATAAAAAGATAAGTTGTGCCTCATCAAGCTTCCAGGGCTTGCAAGGTTTCTTTTATTGAGTGCAATTGTTTGCTATGTTATCATCAAAAAATAGCTTCTGTTTAGGCCACTTTCATCCTCCATGAAAACATAGCTATCGCTGTAAATTTGGACTAAGGTAATAGTTACAAACCTGTAATTGAGGTCTGTTCTGATTTAAAGGCGTGCCACCTGTAACATTCCATCTGTGTAACAGTCTAGAGGAGAAGCGTGTTCCAGGGAAACACTTAGCTCAGTCTACTAACCTCTAACTGTCTATAGTTAGGTCTAGGCAAAGCCAAACCAGTTACTGGGAGCAAGTGAAGCTTCATTCCTCAGCGTGAACTGGAGAAATGTAATTAAGGCTTCTGCAACATTTGTTGTAAAAGCTTACTTGGTTTTTAGAAGAAAAAAATGAAATACCCCAAGCATGGAGCATGTGGAGGTCAGGGCAACCAGTCCTATTGGAAAATGAGCAGCTCTTGGACATGGTCTTTGAGTATGTCCATAAAAGAAAAGTAGCAGAGTCTGGGAAAAGTAACTGTGGAAGACTAATAGAGAGTCTTGTAACCAAGATCCTTGTTTAACATGAACCAACTTTATTGGACCTGGCCGCACTGACTCCCACGGGCTCTAGGTCAAGTTCACTGATAACAGAAACAAGTGAGTAAGCATTGCGTTGGCTGTATAAATGGTGATTCTTAGCCTCATTCTGTACCACAGAAGCATGTAGAAATTTTGCTAATGCTGCCCTAATTGCAACTTTAGACTGTCGTGACTTTATGTGAGGAATATAAATATGAAACACATAAGCAGAAAAAGAGCTTTGCTAGACCATTAGGGAGGTGCTGAGTTGCTCTGTGTTCCCAAAGGCCTGGCTTTCTCAACTCTCCAAAGCCAGAGGACGGAATATACAAGAGAATGAGAAAAGAGAGAGGTGGAAAACTGGTATTTATAGGAAAGATTTTTTATTTCCTTTGTGTGTACATGGAATAAAAAATCAAATCATTGAAGGAGCTGTTAACATCACTGAATTTGAGTCCCAGTACTGGAAAGATGGCTGAATTAGTGGCCTGTCTATTCCTGATATGGTCGAAGTTGTATCTATATGACAGAACAAAAAAGGAAAAACTCCCCCAGAATTTTAAGATCATTATTTGAGTAAAGAGTGCAAAGAATATGTTTTAAAGCAGTTTTAGTGGTTTTCTATCTCAACAAAAGCTTTGGCTGTTCATGCAGATGGATGTAAGGAGAGAGATATCCCTTTTCTGAGCTAGGAATATGAATTGGTTTGAGGCATTATAAGGTGAAATTGTGAATAAGGGAAAAAGGGAAAACAAAACAAAAAAACTAAATGTGACCTTTCTTTCTTCCTGCCTCTTTTTTGTGACTATGTAAGACAGAAACTGGACCATTAATCGTATTTTCGGAAATACTTCGTTCTGTTCACCTCCTTTCTCTTGTTATACAATGCTGAATTTTTGTTGGCACTTATGTGAGAGGTGAAGAAGTAGAAGTCAGTCCTGTTAGATACTGAGCACTGTGATTCTCTTCCAAGAAAAGGGCAGGTTTAACATTATGCTCCTGTTGACCTCAGTCAGATTATTTAAGGGCCTGAAGTTGTGACTTGCTTAAGTGCTAACATGTGTCTCAAGCTTTCAGCTTCTGCTAGGACTAAGCGCAGTGTTTAAATGCAGGTAGACAAAATCATGAAGAGTAGCAACTCCTCTTTTCTGCAGAGCTTCATTTATGCACAAACTGACTTTCTTTTTGTTTGTTTCCATAGGTGCCACTACTGCAAGTCATCATGTCATGTGTCTTCCCTGCGGATACCTTATGCCTGTAAACTCTTATTCCAAGAACTGCAGTCAATGAATATCATACCTAGGCTAAAACTAGCTAAGTACAATGAATGAACAAGAAAAAGATGGAAAAAAATACTTTACATAAATTGAAATCTAGCATATATAACTAGAAGATTTTTTGGTTAACAGGAATAACTGTAAAACCTAAGCGGGCAGAAGGAGGTGCAGGACAGTTGTAGGAAATTTTCCTCGTGTATTCTACCTGTTTTAAGTTGACAGAGGACACTCTGTCAGTAAAACACACTAGGAGCAGTTCTGAAAGCCTTGATTAGTCTGAGTGAACAGGACACAGGGCAATGGTGGAATAAGGCCATGATCCAGCAAAGCACATGTATCATTTTCAAGGATGTAACAACCCCATGCTTGGTTTTGAAAAATGCTTTGTTGGACCAGGGTGTGAGCTGGCCTAAGTGCAGATCTTATTCATAGAGGTTATAAATGTGTTTTCCAGACCAGTGGAATATGAAAGGCTAATAAATGTTTTAAACAATAGTGCCTGAATTTGTGTTGATGGTTGTGTAAGGATGGTGAAGCCTTCTTATAACATCTAAAACATTTTGGTATTCCTAAAGCATTTTGTTAAAGCATTAAAATTTAAGTACTGTCAGGCTTAGAGAAATGAAAGAACACTTCCTAGAGAACTTGAATAGTCATTTTGAGGGGGGTTGCAGCTGAACTTTTTTTGAGATCTAAGGTCTAAAGCTAAAGCAGTTGGATGAAACCAAGAGTGCACTTAAAACTCTAAACTCCCTTGAGCCCTTACTCAGCAAAGCACATGGTTAACTTTTAAGTACAGGAGAAGTCCCACTGAAGTCAGGATGAAGTATGTGCATGTTCAGGTGCTTCAGCAAAATGCATCACTCCAGATCAGTGAGCATGCAGAACATTGTCTGCATTCTGAAAGTGCTGAGATGCTGTTTGCCTCCTCGTACGGCTGAATTGTGCATGCTGATCCTGACACTACTGTTGCAGTCATGTTGCTGCTGTTCTTTTAGCTGTGTAAGAAGCACAGATGAATATCAGCCTGAATAGGCTTGCTTTCTAAGCTGCTGACAAAATGCTTAAACTAGTAGTTTTGTGTCTCGGGTTACAAACCAAATCTGAAAGGGTAGATTTTACTCTCCATTTCTTTTTTTTTTTTGCAATGGTGCTTGTGACAGCACAGATGTAAACACAGCACATTTGGTTTGGTAAAGCTCTTGAAGGACCTCTACCTGGATCTGAACAGCTCAGGGTTATTTACGAGGAGTTATAACAGAATGGTATATGCCAAGAATTGTCATTTGCAAGCTACTGGAGGAAGAGGTTTACCAAAAGCACCAAGCAAATTAACAGACTTTGCTTTGCTCCCTCTAATTGCCAAACTGAGGCTCGGGTGCACCACCAGAGGGAGTGAGCCTCACAGGCTTCAGCCTACTGGTGGGGGAAGTTTTGACCTGGATCAGGGAAACTACTCTTAGGATAAGGTGTTCCTGCTAGCTAGTCCTCTCTTAAGTGGTCTCCTAGGTTAGATGGTCTGAGCTACAGGGCATTAAAGAATAGGCAATGCGTACAATTACACCTGCAGAAATTTAAGCAGGTGCAGCAGAGATGAAGAGGAGGAGCAAAGGAGTGTGCTTATGTGTAACCCTGTTGAGAGAACAGGTCTGTGTGCGGCCCGGAGCGGGGGTAACCTTGCAGCTGTTTTACCTCAAGCTGATGAAAGCATGGGAATAGTTTTTGGGTGGATTTTGTGAGGGTGAAGGAAATCCCCTGTAGTACTTGAAGTTTAGGAAGAAAGGGGCAGCTTTAGCAGTGGTGGGTCCAGTAGAACATAGAAACTAGACATGTCTGGGAGAAGCAGGGGTCGTCCACTATGAATTGTTCTGGTGATACCTAAATCACTTTCATTTAGACATCATTGCTGTCTTAGCTAAGCCTCCTGTGTACTCACAGGCTTACGTGCGTGCAGATTTGAGGTGAAATTCCAATTTTTGCTTGTTGCCTCTCTTGAAGAGGCTATCTGTGTCCCTTCATAAGACACTTGCAAGTAACCTCTTTGCAGTGGAATAAGCATTACAAAACCAGCAGCAAAAACTGAACAGCTATGGATTCCTGCAATATGGTGGTCAAAGTGGCAATTGAAGGAAGGAATCCTACTGCAGCCAGGAAAAGCTACGACATGGGGACTAATGGAGTAAAATACATCCCCAGCACCCACAGCTGTCACACTGCTTTCCTCTGGTGAGCCTCATCTTTGCAATCCTTTCAATTATTTTCTTAGCCAACCTCCCCTCCCCCCTTTTTATACAGTGAATGCCTTCACAAAGAGGTCTCATGCCAGCTAATGGCTGTGTTGCTGTAACTAGACTTCCCCAACCCTGCCATGAAAGAGAGATTTGCTGAAAGAGATAGAATATTCTGGAAAACTTTTAAATATCCTAAGGCATTAGCACAAGAAGCTGTGGCTAGAAAACTGCCATAAAGTTTTCATTCCATTGCAACTTCTTTATCTCTTGCTATTTAGCGTCCAGGAGAGGCTTTCTACCAAAGTGCTATTCAACATGAAGGTCGCTAGCAGTAGTCCCAACTGAAATGCAGAATACAATTCACTTTCTCAGATAAGCTAGAGGTGTGTGCGGCTGTTGGAAGAGATATCCGATTCCATACATTATAATTTTCCATCCACTTTGCAGATACAGGATTCAATGCAAATAAATGGTAGGAGTATTTTCAGGCCTAGAATTCAGTAATTAAGTCTATTATTTCACTGCAAAACAGAGACGTTAATTAAAAGCCACCCCTTCAAACACCACCCTTGTCTAGCTGTACTGTTCCGTTGCGAGAAGCAGAATCAAGCCAGAGATGGGCTGCAAGAATGCTATGGGGCAGAACAATGCACAGGTCTTTTAGCCATTTCTGGAGTTGTGGGTAAAGTAGATCACTTGTTCAGAATTCAGAAAAACAGCCTCACTTAACCATTTACATAAATGACTTAAAAGCTTTTTTTTTTTTTTTTAAGGTAAATGTTTCCAAACATAGAAACAAGAAAAGAAAACTATAAAGAAAAATGAAGAAAAATGAAACCAGACTGGCCTATTTTTGTATTCAAAGAGGTTATAATATGAAATATAGGCATACTAGGATTTAACAATTTTAAGATGTAGAAAATAAAGGGTTCCTGCTAAGCACTATTGGTTTTGTTTGTAATGTCCGTATCTCGTTAAGAGCTTTGCTTACAAAGAAGCTTCACTGTGCAGTGAAGAGGGCTTTGAATTCCTCGGACTCCCTAGTTACATGTTGCTTAAAAAAGGTGGAAAACCAATGAAAAACAAAGACCCACAATGATGAGAAATTACTGTTATGTCATTTCTCGGGGTTTTGTGCTCATAAATAGAAAATATCTGTGGTTTATAGCAATATGGGAATAAGCCAGAGTTAAAAGCCTAAAAAGACTGAAGATTGTCATCATTTAGTGATAACAAGCGGCAAACTAATAAATAGCGCTGTACCTCTGAAAACTGGTTTGTAAACCCCCCTCAGAACACACCTGCAGAGTCTGATTGTAAGTATAAATGTCATCGTGCAGCTGCAAAACCACACTACAAGGGCTCAAAACTTACCTGTGCTTCCTCTGTGTCGAGGCTTTTGAGGACTAGGCAGGCACTAGCGCAAGCGAGCCCAAGCCCTGGAACGACCCACCTGAGCTTGCACCCCTCGCGCAGTGACCTGCGGGAGCAGTGCGGGCTCTCCTCGCCTGTGTCCAAGCACCAGCAGCTCAGGGCCGCGGCACGGAGCTGGCTCGGCGCTGCTGAGAGGCCCCTCCAGCCGGCCGCTCCCCCAGTTGGAGCTGAGGATTGTTTTACGGCCCATTGCTGCTTCAGCGGGGCCACGGGCACTTGATGAATTCCCTCCTCTGAAGAGGACGTGACTTGCCCAGGGCCACAGAAAGACTGTGCCAGAACTGGGATCAGGACTCTTGCAGTCCCCAGGTGCCAGACACGTGCTTGCCTTAAAACTGAGCACTTCATCAAACCGTAAAATCCAGCCAGATGGTGACTCTTTGCTATTATCTGGACCAGTGCTGGGAGGCTTAATGTGTGCAAGGCACAGTGAAGATCTGGATTCCAGTTCCTGTGTCTAAGGCTCAGAAGCCTGGAAGATGGATCCATGTTTTAGACCTGAATGCTGCTAGAAACTTGAGCATGTTTGAACCCAAGTTCTGACTTCAGTCCATCCTTCTCATGAAACGCTTCCCCCTCAGCCTGGACCCACCAGTGTCAGTGGGGAAGTTCATTCTTTGGGAAGCGGTAGAGGGGCACAGGAGTAAGGTCTGGCTACTTCATCAGCCTTACTCAGGCCTTTGTCCATGGACCTGGTCAGACTCTCCGGAGTAGCAAAGTGCTGGAATCGGCCAGTGGAACAGTTTTGCCTCTCAGCAGTCATTTAAGAACTCACCGTGTGGACTCAGGAGACAAGTACACCCTCTTTGCCGTAGATACATATGAGCATATGTCCCTAGGAACACCAGAACTCTGTTAAACTCTCTCCAGACCCAGGTCAGAGCCAATATAGAGATTTTTTGCAGCTGGAATTTTTAAAAAGCGATGTACATGGCTTCGTTCCTGTCTCAAAGAAGTCAACAGCAAAGATTTCTGTTGGCTACCCTGAGAGTGGATTTGGGCCTTTGTTCTATCTTCAGAAAAATCCTTCCAAGCTTGTGAGCAGGCCATTGCTCTTTGCATCTTGCTGCTGGGGGGGGAACAGTTCTGTATTTCTCCTGATTACAGTTACTCTTTTATTCGTTTATTTCCTGAGGTGGGTGCCTCTGAAGTGCTCGCAATGACCAAGTATTTTTTCTAATACCTTCATTTTGCATGTCTTTGTCCCCTCCTCCCAGTCAGTATATAAACAGCATGTTAGATCCAAATCAAAAGCAACTCCCTGCCGCTAACAGCAGCAGCGACTTTGTCTTTCATTATTATGAGTTTTGGGGAGCTGCTTGACCAATGCATATGCTTTACCATACCAGATGATGCATGGTAGTTATTGTCCACGCAGGCTTAACAAACAACAAAACATTATGGACAGAAAAATAACTCAAAAACTAAGAAGAGAATGAATTAATGTGCTAAACAGTAAAGTTGTAGTTTCTTGCTAAGATTGTTTTCTAATAATGGGAATGGTTTTACCTTTAACTCATAGCGAATTGAAAACTTAACCCTGCGTTCAAGCCTCACCCTGCCAGTCACAGGCAGGCAGTGAAGGTAATTCTCCATGCGCTAGGCGGATCAAAAGAAACTCATTATCCGCCAGTCATCTAGAGGATATGACAGCTTCACATCCAGTTGTTCGGCAGTCTGGAATGGTTCTTTTCTGTGTCTGTTGTCTGTAATAGCTTTTAGGGCTGGCTCTTCTTCCAACACACAGTACAAATCCTCTGGTAACTAGTACCAGCCACACACAACAAAAGCCAGCTAAATCTGGTGTGAGCTCAGAAGGCGATGACTCCTTGCCCTTTTCTCATACTAAAACCAGCAAGAGACTCCCGTGCCGAGTGGTCTGGGCAGCACCCCTGGATGCAGGGGTTCTTCTGGACTCCTATGGACACAGATACTACCCAGACCTGCGGGACCAGAAGAGTGAATTCCCTTCCTCCAGGCAGGTTGAAGTTGGCCAGTGTAAACAAGATGTTTTCTCTGGTCCCTTCTGGCAACACTGGCACTGCAGTTCTCCACAAACCCAAGAACTGGAGCTGAGCAAAATTCCTTTCACAGGCACTAATAAAAGAAGATCACTTAAGGTTGACCTACAGTCATCTTCAACAAAACTTGGCTTCTGGCATCTCTGCAGTTACAGCAAGCCAGCTGCTATTAATGTTACTTCTCTTTCAGACTAAAAGGAAGGTACCCCCTGCCCCATGCATGTGCAATCCATCATTTGCATGCCTCAGCTCCTCTGCTCATTTTCTCCCAGATACCTGCATATGTGCCTGCCCCAGCCACTTTCTCTCAGTGCTTGTGTCAATTCAAGCCTTTTGAAGCAACCAGTGCACGTGTTTACCTAGGCAGCCTTTTGATGTTCTTCTTCCAGTTCCTGCATCTGTCAGCATCACACTCCCAAGCACATACACAGAGTTGATTCCAGAAGTCTTCTGTCAGCTTACTCCATATCCTGTCCTTCACCTATGCGTATAGTTTCCTAAGGGGTGTTAATATACGTAAAATAAAGTTAACATTTCCTGTTCTGATAATAAAAGTGAGTGGGAAAGGGAAGCCAGTATGAAAACAAGATCTTTCTCTTTTTTCTTCCACAGGATTTGCCCAGTAGGTGAAGAAAGAAGAAACAGAGTAATAGAGATGGGAAAGAGGGTGGACAGAAGTGTTTGTTCGTTCTGAGGTATGGAAGTTGCAGGCTTAGGCAAGTAGGAAGATATAAGGAACCACTCACAGACTGCAGCCACTGCTAAAATAACGAAGTCTTACTATATATGTGAATGCTGCCAGCAATCCTGCAGTCTGTGCTGAGATACTGGGGATCCAAAAGGATCCCCTGAGCCATTGAGCCCAGATCCCTTGTATTGCAGACAACCATTGTATACGACTCCTTTCATAAGCCATTCACACTTGTTACTGAAATTAACTCAGGCTCTCGTCCCTGCTAATCCAAGAGAAAACTTCTCTAGAACTTCAGCCTACCGTTGCCTCAGATACTTCAGCTAAATTAACAGGTATCTGTTTATACCCTTTTGTTCCTGTTCCAACAGTGTTCTTTTGTTGAAATAGCTCTTACTCCTTGGTGTTTACCCCCAAAATATTTGTGTTAGAGTCTAGAACTGATGTTTAGCCTCTAGTACCAGCGTAAGGAGCTTCTTATGGCAAGAAAAATGTGTGTGGCCACAGCCCGCTGGAGCAATCAACTGCCAAACGGAGGACAGTCATGGAAACCTGTCTTTGAAAGACCTCAAATTATCTGGGCTATAAGTTGATGTGAACTGCCGTATCTCCACTCTGCCTCTGCGTTGCTAAACCAGCAGCCTCTAAGACAGGCTTTCTGTTCCCTTGATGACCTTGCCCTTCTCTCCAAGCACCCGCACAAGTTCGTATTCATCTTTCTTGAACAAAGGTGTCGTTCCTTTTGCAATAGCAACAGAGCCTCTCTCCCCTGCAAATACCTCATCTGATGCGGTGTAGGGTTATCCTGTTCATTTTATGGTTCATAGGTGTTCTGTATAGACAAGAATCTGGAGTGAAAATTCCCAGTTGTGTAGTTCTTGCATCCCTGCCAAGACCTGCCCTTTACTCTGCATCAAATCAAATCCTGCAGCTGACATTTTTGAAAAAGGCTAGTGCCTTGCAGTCATTCCATCTGTAAACTTCCAACTTGCTGCACATTAAGTTAACCAGATTTTCACAGGAGGAGATGCCCCACGCTTTCAGAAGGATGATGTCCTTTATTAAGAGTCACGTGGCATATCCCGAAGCACAAGATGCTTTTTAAAAATGTAAGCAAAACCCAAGCAGATTGCAACAAGTATCTACGGTCTGACAGGAGTGCTGCTGATGGTCCTGCCCATGCACCACCCCATATAGGCAGCGTACACCTTTGCGTCTTGTTAAAGACCAGACCAAGCCTCCAGCCGTCCGTCCCATGCACAATCCCAGTTGAACCCCACCCTTCTCACCACCCCAGAAAGAGCATAACCCTGCGTTCACGCGTCCTGTATTATTTTACTGATCAGTGGGACAACAACCACCAGAAGCAGCTCCTCGAAGCTCTAAGCCGGTGAAGACCGACCTCCCACCAGCGCAGAGCGCCTGCAGCAGGGACCCCGCAGCGTCAGTGCTTCCAGAGGCGAGGGCCGTGCCCGAGGCTGCCCTCCCGCCTGCGGTGCGCTGTGAGCGAGCACTGCCCCTTGCCAGGTGCCCTTCCCCGGCTCCCGCCCGGGTTCCTGCTGCCCGCCGCCGCCTCAGCGTCCCGCCTCGGGCCTTCGCGCGTAGTAACGACTGCGCGGTCAGGCCGGCGGCTGCAAGCCGCTCTGGCAGCAGGTGACCTCTCCCTGCATAGGCCGCTCCCCGCGGCACAGTCGGGCTTTTCTGTTTTTCAGCGTTAGCTCTGATGTCGGAATCCTTCGGGGACAAGCCCTGCTCGAGGCCAAAACTGCCCCACGGGCGCAGGCTCACCCTGCAGCAGGGCAGGCGGGCCGCCGAGGCTCCGCGCCCCACGGGCTCCCCTCAGGCTCGCTGTGAGGCCTGAGGGGACGCGCGAGAAAGGACAGCCCCAGCAAGAGAAACGGCTTACGGCGGGGGGGGGCGGAATGACCTCGGCTCGGCGGCTGCAACCAAAAATAACCTCGCCCCCCCCGCCCCCAGGGGCCCGTCACCCTCACTGACAGGGCGGCGGCAGCNCCTCCGGGACGGAGCGCGGCGGCCGCCTGACGGGTACCGGGCCCCGCGGGGCGGCGGCTCCCGGTTCCGCGGGCACGGCCTGCAGCGGGCCGCCCGGGCTCCCTCCCCCGCAGCCGAGCGCTTTTCAGTCGCCTCATTGCGCGGGCTCGCCTTTTGCCCAGCCCTGCCCGGCGCTGCTCGGGGCCGTCTCCCCAGGCCAAAACCAGGACGTGGGGTCGGGGGGGCGGGCNNGGCCGGCCGGGCACGCCGCCCTGTCCCGCAGGGGCCGCGGGGCCCGCCGCTAGCCCGGCCGTCCGTCCCTCCCTCCCTCCGCCTGCCCGCCTGCGGGTGTGAAGGCACCGCGAAGCGCCGGGCTTCCTGTTTAGCAACCGCGCCGCTGGTTTCGGGGTGTGTGTGCGTGTGCGTGTGTGTTTTCCCGAAGGGGAGAGCGAAGGGAGGCAGTCTGGGTGTTGGGAGGGAGAGGGGGAGAGGAGTGGAAAACGTTGGCTCTGTCCATGGTCAAAGTAATTCAGCTATAATCCCCCTTTCTCTTCCTCTCCTGGAGCTCTATTCATATTCTAATCACAGCTTTTCCTTCCCTAAACCAGCCACTTTTATCAGAGCCCTAGCTTTGCACTTTTACTTCCACTTCCAGCACATACAACCGCACGCAGAATAAGCAACTTCTTCCAGCCTGGGTCCTGCCCCCTCTCCCCCCGCAACGTGCTGACCCTAAAAGCGGGATCCTCGCATCCTCGGGCCAACGCTGGAAGGCAACAGTGCCGTGAAAATGCACCCGTTCGGTTCTTCGCTCCTCTTGGCAGGCGGGATCCCCCCCCTGCTCCCTGGAGACGCGCAGCTCCCCGGGCCGGGAGCCGGGCCCGCCGAGGCACCGCTCAGCCCCGGGAGTCCCGGCCGCGGAGCTGCCGCACCGGCACCGCTGGCCGACACGCCGGCAACTTCTCTCCCCGAGCTCCTTCCCTATCCACACANTATCCCCCCCCCTCCCCTTTTTTTTTTTTTTTTTTTTTTCCCGATAAACTACGCTTACAGGACACTCGGGAAGCTGTGCAACTTCAAACGCCATGTGCCCGCGCAGGGTCCCAGCCCGCGGCCGGCGGGAGGAGGAGGGGAGCGCGGCGCTGCTCGCACAGCCGCGGCCCCAAGGAGCGCAGCCCCGAGCCTCCTGCCCGTTTGAAGATCTAAGCCAATTTTGATCTCGGGCTGTAATGAGCCAAAGGCGTTGGGTGGGGGCCGGGGGGGAAGGGAGGAGTGGAAAGGCCGCTGGAACTTTAAATAAGAAAAACGTTTCTAATGCTCTAATAGAAGAGGGAAGTCGAAGTGTTGGGATTGCGTAGATCTAAGGCCCCCCTTTTTGGAGGAAAGCTTTTCTTATTCAAAACAGCATCACAATGGGCTTCACATTGAGCCTTGCCACATCCCCATCTGAGTAGCAGCCATTCATCAGGCTGGCTGGCCTATCAATGACATTTCTCCCATCAGGGCTTCTATAAAATGATGCTTTTTCCCATGAAACATCCGCAAACATTTTGACGGGTCTGGCTTTGCCCTGCTGGATTACGGAGTGTCCC
>VXAL01014279.1:52841-62946 GCA_013399475.1 Chauna torquata | reverse complement strand
TTAATGAATTACTGCATATGAGGAAGAAAGACATAGAATAATCATCTCTAGAAGAGCCATCAGTATCGCAAAATCTTTTCACAGACTTGCCATCTATAGTCTTCATCCTCAAAGACACTGGTACAATTATCTTCCTGTACAGTCCGGGAAAATCAAAACTTGTTTGCAATTGCAAACAGACACTTTGATAAGGAGCTTCTCTCTGCAGTTTTTTAAATGTACATAAATTGAAACATGAATTTATGAGTACTAACATGGCAGTTTATATGTTTACTATGAATATTTCAAAGACCTGATAACATTCCTATTTATCCTACTGAAAGTGCACTAAAATGCATTGGAAGTACTGCTGTAAAATAATGGTTCACTTAGAGTAATAAATCTACACTGACAGGGGATTGTAGTGGTTTGGGGCATTCCTTAATGCACACGTTTGGCAAGAAATGCCATATCTTAATAGAAGACCTTAATACTTGGGATGTTTGCAAATGAACATGAGTGGGTAATTTATGTAACAAGACAGACCAATCCATCACACAGTGAGCAACAGCACAGCTAAACTAAAAGGTTACAAAGACTCTGCCTTATATATATTCTAGGACAAAGTTTAGTTCACAAGTCTTTTAACTGATGGAATCATTAGCAAACATGTATGAAAGACCCGAAGAACTGCTGCAGGAAGAATGAAAGAAACTTTTGTCAACAGTTCCAAAAGACCGCTGTATACCTCCAGAACACATACATTTTGTTTAGCAGTACCAACTCTTAATGCGAATTATTACTCCCCGGTTTTGGTGCCAAAGATCTCTAAGAAGTTGCAGCCTCATCACTTTACACCAATTGTTCTCCTGTCAGACAGCAGACATTTTCTAGAATCTCCAAGCAATCAGATAGGAGTCTCAATTAAAGAAAGTGTATTGTTTTGTTAACTGTGTATCATTTCCTAGTTGCAAACCACAGAAGAGATGATCCTGAGACAAATGAGCTTGCTGCTTCAGGATTACCTTTAGCACCAGAAATAGAACAAAGCAATGGTGTGCAAATATATGCCCATATATACACCTATAGCTCCAAAAACGAACAGTATTCTTTAGAGAGTACAGCCATGTGGAATAAGCTCATTCAAACATGTCTATATAATCTACACTAATTTAGTGGATAATAAGGTTTGTTTTCCCTAGATGGTAACTGAAAGTTATTTTGAATATCCAGATTGCCTATTCTGTGGCAAATGCAACATTTAGGATGAGAGTACAGCAGCAACATAAACTAGAAAGTCTAATATTAATGTACTAAAATTAAGTGTATATCAGATATTTATCAAGCATTGCACCATATACACAGTATGAACAGCAAATATTAAAGAAAACATTGTTGTGCCTGTATCTTGAATATTGTGCTATTCCCTACTTTATAAAAGGCAACAGCAGAAATGCAGAAGGATACAAAAAATGTAAATGGTGTTGATTGCAGATATTGAATGGCTTGGATACGGGGAGCAATTAAATACATTAAGTTTTTGTAGCTTGGAATATACAAGATTGGGGTGATGTGAAAGAGAGGATAAAGTCATGAATAGAGAATGATTGCTCATCATTTCTCCTGACATAAGGCTTAGGTTGAACCAAATTGAATTAGCTTAAAAGAAATAAAATACCATAATTCATGGTGATAGTATGGCCTTGTATGTGGAAAATTTAGTGGAAAATCACTTAGGCACATTCAGGGAGGAATGTCCAACAAAGTTACACAAGTGTGCAGATACAACTTCCAGCAGAGAAGCCCCTGGAGGCAAAGTGTAGGAAACTGGATGAATACTTTGTATTTATCCTGGTTTTGCACTCTACCTACTCGTGATATGACCCACAGTCCTGCAATTTGATCCTGTACACTATTTGCTCTGCATCTATGAGCAGAAGGGCCTCTCCTTGGCTGCAAGTGATAGTGATGATACTGCTACTAACTGGAAGCAGCTGAAAAAAGAGTGCAGTATAAGCCTCGTCTGTCTCAGATTCACCCAGTGAATTTACAAATTCTTCCCAGACATGGGGAACCCCTCCCCATTTTGCTGCTTATTATTAGAAGTGGATGGGGTATGTGAGGGTGGGAAAAGGGACTAATTTGGAAGGCAGAACAGTATGAGAAGCTGGCTGTATCATGCCAGTCGTTTTTCCATGGAAGGATGAAATGTTTCTATTGCTGCCTGGGAGGCCTGCTTGCATGGGTTCTACCTCCTCCTCCTCTCCTCTGCCTAGCAATTACACTTGCACAGTAACCGAAAGTGAAATGCTGTCGAATCTTGGAGAACACCTACAATTAGTCATTCAAGGCAGGGTTAAGCTCCCTGATTAACTCCGGGAAGGGAAGCTGAAGGAAGTAACTCGTAAGAAATGGCTGTGAGTGGAGCCAGTTCCTACCATGCAATAAAAAAAAAAAAAGGAATAATTGCTCCCCTCAGGCACTTTCAGTCCATAAGTATTTACGGATAAAGAGGTCTTATCAGCAGTACCAGGACCACAATAATAGGATGGAGCCTAATGGCAGCCCTCCATAGAGATTACAAAAACGACATACATCTCAAAGGAGGGGTGATCTTCACTGGGTGTTCATTTGCCAGATCACCCAGAGGCATAGTTTATAGAGATGCAGTTTATTAAAACAGATAATCTTTTATCCCAGAGATGACAAGCCAATTACAGTTAGTCTTGTGGACCAGGTAAGTTCAGAGTCCCCCAGTATCTTTTTGTATTCTTTTTATGTTCGTACTTTTTATTTACTTATACACAGCATTTAAAAAAGCACTTTTATGAAAGGGTACCACCAAAAACATACGAGCTTACTTGGGATGAAACTTCTTGCACTACAAGGTTTTGTGCCACAAACATTTTGAATTGTTTGATTATTAACCAGAGTGAATAACATACGTGTAGGAACTGGGAAGACAAAAAGCAAGCATCTGTTCTTTTGAAGCAAGTTGAAAACAGTACTAAGGTTCAAGGTAGAAAAAGCAAGTATTTGCTAGATACGGTTGGGAATACTGTTCTTTAGTAACGGAACTAGGCATGGCAAAGGAACATTTGTTTGAGTTTCAGAAACTAAGCTTCATTTTGATGTAAAACAAAAGCAAGGCTTTTAAAATTGAGAAGCACAAGAGTGTGCACTCAGCGGAGGGTACAGTGTTGCCAAGAATGCAGGATATATAGTAGTTACAGGTATCATTCTGGATATGCGAGCATTTCAGCATTCTAAAACAGATAACACATTTCCACATCCCACTGTAATGACTGACATGTTAATGCCTATCGCTCTCTGTCCTAAGAAAAATCCCAGTGATACTCATCAAAAGCAGACTATAGATTCTTGTTAGACATTTTTGTTTGCAAGTGACAAGACAGTAACTAATTAGCACCCGGCAATTAGAAATGTGAAACTATTATAGTTCAACTGAAGGAAAAGAAACAGTAAGTCATAAAAGACAAATGATTTTCTAGCAATTGTATGAGTCTTTCAAAATAAATCCAATAATACTGGGAAAACAATCTGTGCTTTTTACTGCAGTGTCTTCCCTGTCAAGGATCAGTTGAAGAACTACAGAGTTCCAAAAGTGCCTTTGTTTTGAAATGTCACTGATAAGGTAACCTAAAAAAAAAAAAGAACATTTTGCCTCTGATAATTAAACCAGAGTCAAAATTAATCAAAAATGATAGGAAAAACCAAACTTCTTTGACAAGTTAAGTATGCAGATGTAACTAGAAACAAACCCAGAATATGGTAAACAACACAAAAATAGCACATATTTCTCATTATTTTTGCTGGAACTGTATTAAGACACTTGAAGTTCTCTAAATCAAGACTTAAAACACACTAAAGTGAAATAATTTAAATAGACCCTCCCCCCTGCTTGTTAATCGTACCTTAATTTGTGCAAAAGGTCTGTCAAAGTTTCCAACATAAAGAAGGCCAACATTCTGGGTGAGTAGCCTAAAAAAACGAAAAAAAAAATCTTTTAAGATATCACTTTACATCCATAAGCTTTTTGCATCTTCAATAGTTGTTCCCGAGCCCTATCAAGGTAACAAGGTTCATTACGATAGCAAGCGCTACCTTTGCAAATACGATCATACAACTCTATTTGAACTAGTACGAAAAGGAAAGACACATTAAAGGAGGATGTGCACTGGTAATTTGTGTTTATTGTGCAAAGAGCTCTTCAACGAGATAATTTCACAGGCTCCTTTGTGATGAGTGTCACTCAATAAGACACAACAATAGCAGGTATGTGCTGTTTCTATTTATTAGAGAACTTAGAGACAAAGGGACAGCAAGGGAACAGACTAATAAACACACATTCTGAGTAGCAGGCCTATGAGTTAAAAAAGATTAGGACAAATGAAAGCATGCACAGATATGAAAACAACATCACTACAAGAAGAGAAGTAATAGAGAATCTCTGCTATACTGTCTAACGGCTTCCAAAATAAAAAGAGCACCAGATCTAGTTTGTGCTAGTTATTCCCTTCAGCTCTTTATAGAGTCATTAAGGGCACTACCAAGACTCAGAGGGATGGTGGGATAAGTTGACTCAAATGAATGTCGGTGCTTCTGAATAAGACTTAGCTTGACTTCTGCAGATACTGGGCAAGTCAATGTTTTTACTACACCAACTCCAAATACCAGAGGACCATTAGGAGGCCACTCCTAAGAACAGGAAGACAAGACCATCACTGAGGGAAGGTGGCCAGCTAAAAGTGTATGAGAGTACTGTGCTGTTCTACCTGGACAATCACTATGTTCCCCTTGCTAAGCAAAGGCAAGGAGGTCATCACCTTCAGTTTAGAGGTTCCAAAAGCGTTGCACTGAAGTGCACACACCGGTAAGGAGAACTCTTTGACGATGGACCACTGAAAGAATTTCTGTTTTGATTAAAAGGCACATTCAAAACCCATCATATTCTTCAGTAGCTCCACATGTTTGCTATTAAACATTTTTTAGTTTCCTTTGATTTATATCCCATTGCTCTTACTAATAAGGCCTCATATACGGACTAAATTTCCCCCCTAAACAGAAATAACCAGAAAGTAAGTAGGAGTGTATACATCATTTTGCTAAAGCGTGACACCAAGGTGACTCTTTCTTATAAAATTTAAGTTTTAGGCATAAATATCATGTAAATACACCTTTAATTCATAGTGAGCTACACGTTTTTTTTCTATATATAATCTGGTCATTTTCGACTAATTTCTCACCATCTCCAGCCCTATTTTTAAAAACAAAAGAAAACAGAAACTTAGATGGTAGCAAATCATTGTTTTGACCTTCAATCCACACAATGAACACATCTTAGTATGATTTTCATTCTTCCCAGTTCTGACAACGATATACATGACCTTAAGCTGGTTCACTAGCAGTGGGAATTGGTGGAACTCAGCAAAATGGCAAAGTCAAAACATTCAAGTATATAAAATAGTATGTAAGAAGCAGTGTCAAGCTGTGTATCATGTTCAAAATCCTTTTGTAATTAGATACTGTACACAAAAATATTCTGGGTATTGACAGAAATACCCAAAGGAAGCAAAGACTAGTAAGGATCAGAGCAAATCAGTCATAGTATGGACAGGTAAGCGGCTTTCTCACTTTGCCGATTAGTGTGCTTGACTCAGTCTGGAAGACCTTTACTGTTCTGCAGTGGTTCTACAGCATTGACATACAGAAGTCAGGATGAGCGTGCCAAATTCATTTTCACTCAATAAACTAAATTCATTTAGAACACAAGTCTCTGGAGTTGAAAAAGCCAGTGCATTGATCAAATCTTCTCCTAGGACTATAAAACAAATTCAGAAACTATTTAAGGTTTTTCTAAATGAAAAGAAACATATGGGAAGTAATTAGTGAAAAAGGTTAAAAGAGAATCCATAAAAAGAATGAAGGGTATGTCACTATATTCAAGAGAGGGGCACCTTAAAGCAACAAACTGTTATTAAAAAGAGCTGCACATAGTTTTTGTAAGGCAAAAAAAAAAAAAAAAAAAAAACACACGCNAAAACCACCAGCCGCGTATCTAAGACCTACAAAAAGAAAAGATATACAGTGATTATTCTCACATGGTCATTCTTCATGTTATTTTCCTTACCAGAAAGCAATGAAGGATTATTACAAATTTGAGTCTTTAGGATGGCTTTACTTAAAAGTAATGAACATCTAGGAACCTTAAGACTCATTTTTCCTGAAGACAACATAGCTGTCTACACTACTTAATTCGCTATCCCTGTTGTACATCCAAAGCCTGCAAACATACTGCAAGGATTGCCTTCCTCAGTAAGATTGATACTGACACAGAAGTACAAGCTTATTACTATTTATTCACCTTTCACTACCTTGTCTGAAAAGCATTTCACTTAATTTTTTTTTTTTATTTGTATTCACAAGTCACTTCAAAATTCAATGCAAGGGTTAGCAAAAATTTTAGGGAGGCAAAAGTTACTTATATCTCTCCCTTGCTTAAACAAAAGGTCGCATTCTTTGTTTCTGTAGTTTTCACAATTCCTCTCGAGTTCTGAAGTTCAAAGGCATACCCGCAAAGCCAGTCAGCTTTCCATATAAGCACTCATGGTTGAAATGAGCATCCCAACACAATCATAATTTAATGCCATGAAATATTCTGGTTTTTTTCCCCCTCAGCAGCCTGAGCAATCAAAAAATTCCAAATCTCACGACTAGTATAAACTCTTTCACTTCAGGGTCACTCTTACCAGCAAAATTTCCATATTTCAGAGACTAAGCTCACACAGTAGAGTCTGGAAAGTATGCAGGCTGCAGCAAGAGTCGCTGTTGTGGCTCTGGATATGCCACGCTACTGCAGGAGTGCTACCTCTGCCTCAGCTGCCACCAATGTCAGTATCAAAAAAATGATGTGCCATTGAGGAGAGGGGTAAGGCAGGGAGTATGTGCCAATCCCCATCTCACCCATCATACTTCAAGTACTTTTAAGTACTCAAAATTAACTTTATACCGTAAACTTTAACGTGTAAATTGATATGGCTATTCTCTCCTAATGATCTCAACAAACTACCCTTTTAAGTTAAGTGATAACATTTGACTTTGAAGACTTTCCAACTGCAGTCAGGTTTGGTTATAAGCACTCACATGTCTTCTTATGCCAGTGCCCTCTTAAATTGCATTCTTCTGTTTCTTACCTAATTTCACATTTGCACAGTTCTTTTCTCAAAACCCCATTGGCAGTACTGAAACCCAGCCCTGCTAACAGCTGGACATCATTGGCCAAAATCAATACCAGCTTACGAAACAGTGGTGATGGTTTCAAAGTGCAATTATCGTATTTGAATTTCAAATAATTACCTTAAAATTATGAGAAACAATCATTAAAAAAGCAAATGTCTACAGACACTTCAGTCCATATATGTACTTTCACTTTAAAATATGCAGCAATACAAAGTTGCTTAAACCAATCATATTAGTTTACAGATTGCAGTGTATTTTACTTGTAGTTTATTCCATTCAATATGTTATCAATACAATTTTTTTTCGGTAAGTAATAATAAAACAGAACAAAGGTAAGAAACATCACTCCAAGAAGCAGTGGTTCTTTAAGATGTGCTGTCCACACGTAAAATTACAATCCCTGTACTCCTGTCCCATATACCAAACTGAGCAACCATCTATCCAGACATGCTTATTAGGGTTGTTTCATTACGCTTCATAAAAACACCACAAAAAAAAAAAAAAGTATCGGGACTACCCACTCCTGACTTGTGCCAATATAATGTCAAGGTCATTATCCAGTACCAAGCAAATGCTGCCATATAGTTACTACCAAATATCCTATTTTCTGCCTTCAAAATCCTAGATTTGGCCTTTTCTGTGATCCAAAGAGCAGCTGTGTTTTCAAAACCCCAGCTGCAGGAGCCAGGCTCCATGTGTCTGCGAGGGATGCTGACTGCAGCAGTGGGTATGGTCAGGCACAGAGATACAAAAAAGCGGTGGCAACAGTGATGTGAGGGGGATAAATGCAAGTATAAGACAGGATTAAGGGCTGGGTGAAAAGAAACTGGGAATAAGGAGCAGTGAGACAGTAGGGAATTTGGAACAAAAGAGGGATGGGAGATATAAAGGAGTGACAAGGCAGCCCCCTGGATTGGAAAGGACTGGGGCAGAGCTGTGGAGAGGAAAAGCTTGGTGGATTAGGGCTACAGGAGCAGCTGGGACAGACTTAACAGAGCTCACCCTCCCGAGCACAGCTGACCTTGCTCTGGGGGCTGGGACAGTCCCAGTGCCATTGGCCTCTTCTTACCTCCCACTGCCTTTGGCCACAGGAACCCCTGGGCCCTTGGCAACCAACAGCACATTTCGAAGAAGCCAGATCACTTCGGCTTCTCCACACACATCTGTCTATTCTGGTAACTCACCAAGAGTTGTCTGTTAAGATGAATTTCAAGATATTTCAAGAGATTCTCAGCAAGTGTTTAGGCACAGCTCACTGCCATACAAATGCTTCAACCATTAAGTAGTACTAGGTGAAGGCAGAAAGCAGGCATCAAACAGTTCCTCCATGTACCATTGGGGGATATGCCTTGAGGACAATACTTGAGCTTGAGGAGAACCCCAAGGGCTGCCTTGAAAGTCTGCTCAGACTATCTAAATCGGCCACACAACATGCGAATCTGAAAACATAACTTCTGACCAGTTCATACACGAACCAACTGTGAATTTCCCTCTGGACTATCCGGATCCTACCGCTGCTGTGCAAAGTGTGGGAGAAGGTTTCCAGAAAGGAGCATGCACAGCAATAGAGGAGCAGGGGTGGAGCTAGGAGCCGCTACCTCTCACAGGAGCAAGTTACTGCAGATTAGCTGAACGCGGTAACTTGCTCCTGTGCGAGGCAGCAGCTCCTGCGCTTGCTCTGTTGCAAGACCCGTGGTGTATCGTGCAGGAACACAGACAGTGCTGAGACTTGCAGCTCTAGCCAACAGCACAGAGGTCAGACAGGCTGGGAACACAGAGAGCATGGACTGAAAAACACAATGTGTACAGTAGAAGGGCTGAGAAGTGGTAAAGTAAATAGCATTAGAAAGGTGGAAAGTGCTGCAGAAGAACAATGAAGAATGAGCAGGCAGATGGGCTTTGAGACAGCTGTTTTTTCAAGATGAAAAGCTGCATGAAATAGGCAGCAGGAGGCATGCAGAGTTGCCTACAGCAATGCTTCTGTTACTCACTATCCCTCTAAAATAGAAAATGCAACTTTTTCCTTAAATTTCCACAACAATGCTCATCAAAATCCAAGAACTTAGGACAATTTATCAAATGGTATCTTGCAGTATCTGTATTAGGCAATCCTAAAATTTATCTTGACAGACATCGTGGTTGATGAATAGTTCATTATTTCACATAAGTCACTAGATTCTGTACTTCTGGTTTTATTCTTGCAACCACCAGAAAGCCTGACTTTAGATGAATGGTGGTTTTGGGTGTCTTTTTTTTTTTTTTTTTAAAAGAGCTCCTGAAGTGTTACAGCCTGTCAGCAAAGCTCTGTTAGATCTAACATGACTTCCTTGTTATGTTATATTGCACAACCAAACAAGCATTTGAGAGCATTGTCATCATAAATAAAGAAGTCAGAAATGTTATTAATCTATTAGTTGAGAAGGGGTAATCATGCCCATAATGAATTTTCCCTTCTGGAGGGCAGAGTAGTTCAGAGCCTTCTCTAGGGTACATCCAATTCACTTCTCAGTTTATCCATTCTGCTCTACGGAAACTTCTAAAACTCAGCTTGATAGCTATGCATATCTGTTTGTACTTCTAACAATAGCATAGATGGAATTCAGTCAATGGCAAGCTGAACACAAGCCAGCAGCGTGCCCTGGCAGCCAGGAGGGCCAGTCATGCCCTGGGTGCATCAGGCACGGCACTGCTGGCCGGGCGAGGGGAGAGATTGTCCCGCTCCGCTCTGTGCTGGTGCGGCCCCATCTCGAGCACTGTGTGCAGTTTTGGGCACCACAGTACAAGAAGGACATAAAGCCATTAGAGAGTGTCCAAAGGAGGGTTACGGAGATGGTGAAGGGTCTAGAGGGGAAGACGTACGAGGAGC
>VXAL01014279.1:30114-52131 GCA_013399475.1 Chauna torquata | reverse complement strand
GTCCATCATATTTTCTCCCCCTGTTTCTTTGAGGAGGGGGAGTGAGCGAGCGGTTGTGGTGGAGGTCGTCTGTTTAGCTGGGTAAAACAACCACAGTTGTTCAGCCCAGAGAAGAGGAGACTGAGGGGAGGCCTCATGGCGGCCTGCAGCTTCCTCACGAGGGGAGTGGAGGGGCAGGCGCTGATCTCTGCTCTCTGGTGACAGCGACAGGACCCGAGGGAACGGCATGGAGCTGTGACAGGGGAGGGTCAGGCTGGGTGTTAGGAAAAGGTTCTTCTCTGAGAGGGTGGTCAGGCACTGGAACAGGCTCCCCAGGGCAGTGGTCACAGCACCGAGCCTGCTGGAGTTCAAGAAGTGTTTGGGCAACGCTCTCAGACACATGGTCTGATTTTTGGGTGGTCCTGTGTGGAGCCAGGAGTTGGACTCGATGGTCCTTGTGGGTCCCTTCCAATTCAGGATATTCTGTAATTCTGTGATTCACTGCTGTCATTGAAGGACAAGGGGCAGCACCTACTATGTCTGATCTGTTCTGCAACCGGAAAGAATTCTCCTCAGATCACACAGAGCCTTTTCTTATTGATGGGAATGGTGGACTGATAGCTGGAACACCCTTGGTGTCTGCATGGAAGAGAGTTTACCCTAGCAGATATGATTAAACAGGAATACCAATTCCATTGATTAACGGGATTAGTAAGTAGCATGCTGTAATTCCATTTTACAGTCAGAAGCAGTATCGAGTGGCTAAAATGGGGCTGAGGATCTGATCTAACAACATCATGCTGCACATGCCGCTGAAAGACATTTGCAGTCTTCACAGAGTTTGCTGGTGAAAAGATTTCAGTCCTGACAAGATGTGTATTAAGTGTGGACTAGGTGTGAAGCAAAACCAAAAGAAAAAACAATCCTGACACTCAGTGGTTCTGCTGACCCTTTTGCACATCCATATTGTTATTGCTAAGAACATCTCTGCATATGCATTAGTGAATGATTAAGCCTGGAATGGAAAAAAAACACTGTTTAAAATATAAATTGGACAGTCAGATAAAATTTTAGGAAAATCACTGTGACTGCTCTCTCACGTTGAATTCCCACACTTAAAATAACTACATAATAAGAATTAATATTAGTTATTATCTGAAAGATTTTACATTTCATTTTAAAATATGCCTTCCCTGCGATAAACACATAAGAAGAATTCCATTGTTATGCTCTACGTATGCTTTTAACTATCTATAAAAATCTCTCCTGATGCATTTTCACATTTTAGGCAGAAATAACTGCTGTAAGTTAAAAACATAAACGAACAACCGCCCTGAAAACAGAAGCAATCCCTTGCAAGTTCAATAACTATACTGTCAAACATTATTTGAATGGCTTTGACATATGCCTTTGAAGATAAAGGTAACTTTTATAGGTAATTTTACAAATTTTGTATTCTATTATACAAAGAAATTATCCCAGTATGTCACTGTTTCGTACTATGACATGAGCACAAAAAGCACCTAGGCATAGCAGAAAGGATGCCATATTCACACAATCCTGCTAACATCTTCTTAATAATGTGATAAATATACTACGTTTAGCCTGTGTTCACTTAAACTGTGAGGGACAACAGCACACTGTGCTGCAGTATCTTAACCGTGGAAAGAGAAGCAGTTTCTTAAGCAGTCTCTTGAACCATTGTACTCTACTACTGTGACATTACAATTATAGTTTGCTTCTCACTTAGGACAATCATTCCCCATTGCTTTTCAACTCTTATGATGCATTTTCTTGGAGTATTAAATTGAAGGAAAATGCAAGAAAAAAAATCAGACAAGCATATATGGGGAATTATAAAAATTGATACTACAAAGAATTAACTTCAACTTGAAAAAAACATTATTTTATTAATTTATTTCACAGACTAGCATAACCACAACGTAGCGAAAATATGAAACCAGGTTTTATAAAATATAGAAGTATGTATAAAAGATCCAATAAAAATCTGAAAAAGGCTAATATCAGTGCATAGATAAGCTCGTGAATTTAAACTGACATGCACATATGGAAACATACATACACTTAACAACAAACAACATACACTTAATTTTGCATGAAAAGTATAAAGTGCCATTGAGAGTTTAGCTCTCTATATAAACCATAAGTACTGAGAGGTCATATAAGCAGCAACGAATGTTGCATGCAGAATATCAACAATGGAAAAGCAGGGACTTCACGTACAAGAACGGAGAACTTTCCCCTGCATTCTACAGTGCATTTATCAAACCTCTTTTTAGGTGATGGAAATATTATGACACAATTTCTTACTCATTGGTCATGAGAGAAAAAAAATGTTGATGGGCAAATATAAGCTATTCTAATATAATCACCATAGTAAAGAGCAGGCAAGTAGATTGTAGATTTCATTTAGGACATTTTCCCTCCAATTACAGCACATACTGAAAAAAACTGAGGTAACTAGGAAAGATTAGTACTAAACACAGCTGGTTACACAGTAAAGATGCTAGATAAATGTTTTTCAACTCAGAGAGGAAAAAGGTTGGAAATGGATACAAGTGCTTTAAAAAAAAGAAACTATAAACAATTTTATAATGTTAAATTCATCTCTGCAATAAAACCTCCAAGGAAATTTAAGCAAAATCTTTTCATTCTATGAATTCTGAATGTGTAGAATATTCCAAGCCAAGTTAATGGTGACAGCAATTAACATAAAATTGTATTCTAAGTAATATTCATGGGGAAAAAATGCAGTGGATAGCACAAACTACATAACTGAATTCAACACCCTCAGCACTTCCCACTATGGTATTCCAACAATGTAGGCTACTAGTCGTATTAATACTCATGCTGCTTTCTGAAACACATGCAACTCAGGCAAAAATATCAATGTTACATGCTAATTGCCCTTCACAGGAAAAGCTCCTATGCTTCATATGTGAAAGGCTTCATCGAATTACATCACTCCCTACAGTAAATCACTGTCTGTCATTGAGTATTGATAGTAGGAATCTAGGAAGTAACTGATCCCTGAAAGGCATACTGCCACTGAATAACCTCACCACTGCTATGTACCAAACCCAATAAAAATGACATTTAGAGAGCTTGAAACTGCAAAACAAAGTGACCTCATATTTGAGGTAATGGTCTGTAAGTGATTCTGGATCATGATCAAAAAGAATAAACGGACCAATATCAAGGTTTACTTTGACTTAGGAGGGTTCAATTAGCATTATTTTTACTTGAGATTTTGTCTTTTTTTTTAAATTATTTTTTATTTTATTATTTTATTTTGTCTGAGGGGTGAGATTGTACATGAACGCTTTCCCAGAGACAGGGAGATAATTCAAAAAACATTCTTTTATAAATAAAACTGTAACATCAGATTTTTCCAAAAGCACTTCCTTTTGTTTGCTGCATTTATGCCTAGTGCTGATAATATTTTAATGTTTGTCCAGGCTTTGCCTTGCAAGCAAATCACATAAAGAAGCATTTTGACTACATTTACATATATGTTATCCATTAAAAAGTAGAAAGGACAAGTAAATAGAAACAAAAAATACCCATTAAATAATCATGCCCATTCCTCCACCAATGCAATATTATTCCCTGTAGTATAATGAGCACTTTGGCCAGGCTGGTCATAAATTATCTGAAAAATGAGGCTGCTTGCCTTTTCCTTTGGGAGATTATTACATAGTCTGAGAGATTTCACTATTAGAATCTACTTCTGATAGTAAACCTCTGTTTTTCTTTCTGAATATCTTCCCTCTCATCTCACTGAAATATAGGACAGCAGTTAGGAACTATTCCCAACTTGCTAAAAGACCTCCTGTGTGACACAGACTGTGCAGCAGGTCTGCCCAGATTTATCCACATCTTCCAAAACAAGAGTTGGCAGGCACCCCTACAGTGGATTCGCTGGAACACTGTAAATCCACCTCCTAGCTATCCCACAGGATCCTTTCAGCTTGGCCATCTTTTAAAATAACAGAGACCACAATACTAGCAGATTCAACACACAGAATTTAGTTAAAAATTGACACCACAATGCTAAACTTTACGACAGGAGATTTCAATAAGATAAGGTGTCTAATTACAGATATTCCAAAGTCAAAATAACGACATTTTAAGTGTCTCAGGAGCTACTTAAGAATAATGGACTTCTGATACCAAATAAGATAAAGCAGAAATACATGAGATAATGGTGACAAAAATCTCAAGTATATCCAAGTACAAATCCTGTAAAAAATGCAAGAGATTGACTCAATCATGTGGAAATACAAGGAGCAACTAAGCAAGACAGGGACACTGCTGAAAAAGCTAGCTGATTTGTTTGTTCCCACTGGAGAAAGAAAAAAAAAAAGCATCTAGTCAGGAACACTTTTTATTTTTATTTTTTTAGCTACCAAGATGAAATGCCTGCAGAACTAGAGGTACTAAGAGAAAAACTCTTAGTTTTAGGGGATAATTTGATAATCTAGGTGAAATAAACCACCAAACCCAGATGCAATATATCCAAGATTTCTGACATTTCTTAATACGTAGATTCTGAATTACTAGTAACAAACAAACAATCAAACAAATAAATATCAATCTTTAACATCTAAATAGGCTAATTTCTGCAAATTTCTTGCAGTCTTGCCCTTTAACTCAGCATTGTTCAGCACGCCCACCTTGGCCATGCGTGGCTGTACCACTTACGAGGTTGCGCACTCACACTGTGGCTGCATCTGCTTCTCTTTTGATCATTTTAATGAAAGAGTGCTTAAAAACGAGTCAGGGACAGGAGAGGCACCACACTGACATAATCGATTCAGACTGCCAAAGGCTTCTGCTACAGTCTCCCACAGTAATTTACTTTAAAAAAATAACACTAGGCAGTAAGTACTTTTATATGGAAAAGACTACTTCCTATTATGGATCAAACCTTGATTAAGAGACTGGAAAGGCAGAATAAACGGTCAGTTTTCATCTTGGCAAAGGCCAAGTAACTATTCAATTTCTGTAACAGACTGTTTAATATATTTATTAGTAATGTGAAAAAGTCATGAACAGAGAAAGTCTGCTGATGAAGCAAGTTATGAAGCAAAGGTAGGCAACTTTAGCTAGATTGCAGAGTTCATCACTTTGAGAGGAAGCTGATGCCGTATTTACAATCACCCGTACAACCTTAACATTACTTTCCTCTGCAGTGAAAGATACGTGCTCCTGCACATATGAATTAGGGAACTAAATTAGGATTAATTAAGGAATGTATCCTAACATATATGAACTTGGCAACTAGAACTATTATTTCCTAACATTCAAAGGCTCGACTTCAGAGCCCAATGAACCTTCTCTTCACGTAAGATTTTGTCATTCCTTTGCACTTGGTCTATCTTTAATTAAAAAAAAAAAAATAGAACTTATGTCCTGCACAGCTATTCTAAATCATTACAGCAGAGTTGGAAATAGAAATGTTCAGCAATTTTAACAGAGGGTGTTACTGCTGAAAGACCATGACAAAAAATTGGCAGGAAGGCTGTGATGGGCTGGTCTCATCTGGCTATCATCTCTCCCGTTCTGCCCTTCATTTGTCAGTGCAGCTGCTCCAACAGTTTCCTGGTTTTCCCAGTGCCCTGCATGCTGCACCAGTGGTGGCATGACCTCATGGCACTGCCAGACTTTGGCAGCTGAAACTTCCAAGTAAAACAACCAGGCCTTTCTGCAGGTTGACCAAATTTAGAGAGAACTCTGCAATATGGAAAAGGCACCTCCATATCCCAGGGAAGTCACTTTATCATATATCAAGAAGTTGATGAATTATGGATGTAGAAGTTTTTCAGAAAACAAACTGTAAATCACTCTGAGTCAAAGCATAAAGTATCCTAAATAAATTAGTTGGCAGCAATATACTTTTGATAATGTAGTGCAAAATAAAGATTGATCAGGTGATTTGTATTTCATTTCTCATAACAAAAGAGTAAGGGGTAATTGAATTATGCCGAATGAGGGAGAATTCAAACCTGATAAATACTTCATCACAAGACACATCATTAGATGGGAGCTCATTGACGCTGCCTTGTTGTGCAAGAGTAGCAGGGACTGAACACGTAGATGCATAACAAAATTATCTAGAAGACCGACAGTTTCTCTTTAAGAAAAAAAATCAGTAAAGAATATAAAAATCATTTGTCTACATGGATCACAGATATGAGCATTATGAGAATTCCCACCTTCCTTTTAAAGATGCTCCGGGGGAAGGCATCACAAAAGAGCATTCTTAGCCATAAATAAGCATGTGCATTGCCAGACCACTCTAAGTGATTTCTTCTTCCTCCTGTTTCCCCACACCACTTTAATGATTCATTCAAAATACCTTATTAATTAATCATGCACGACCACAGAAATGATTGAATTACAATCTACAAACCATTTAGGTATGAGCTCAAGCAGGACTACGCAGACCACAATCCCGAAGCGAAGCATGTAAAGAACAAAGAATTCTTTGTTTAGAAGTGGGTGTGATATACACACAGCCACCATTTACCCAGGCACAAGTGCCACGAGCAGCGTGCAGAAAACCCCCTTCTGTTATGAGCAAACCTACCACCCGAAATAAGGCAGGAAGACCGCTATGAACTCTGCTGAATGCTTCCCCCTCATTTCTGAAATTGC
The DNA here is from genome assembly GCA_013399475.1 of Chauna torquata. NCBI lineage: Eukaryota > Metazoa > Chordata > Aves > Anseriformes > Anhimidae > Chauna > Chauna torquata. The sequence continues at coordinate 45,471 of VXAL01014279.1, read as the reverse complement.
ATGGAAGGTACAAGATTTAGCTCCTCTGTTCACTATAAATTAAGTCCCACAGCATATTCATTGTGAGAGTTTATGAACTCCTCTTTCACAGAAATTGTTCAGAAGAATACTTCACTCTACATTCCCAAGTATTAAGCTGAAATGTTTTCCTGGCTGCGACAAAAGAAAGGACTATTATCTCTGTAATAGCAACTACTAATACTGTAATACTGAGTATTGTACCTGTGATCTAGAAGGCATCTACAGCAAAGCTGCCCTGTCCTTCTGGTGTTTTACCCTGCTCAAAAATTGGTACCCTTCTGTAAGGCTGCTTTCTCTGTAAGGGAAACCACTGCTCTGCTATCAGGGTGCTCTGCCTCAATTCAGAAGTGCCACATCTCCTGTCCCCCCCTCTCCGCTTTTTTTCTTCCTGTACTTCTGACTTTAACAGTCAGCAGCTCCCCTAATCCACTGCCCCCTTGGTTTTGTTTTGCTTTTTAAGACGCCTCTCTCACTCCAATATATTTTGTGTACTTCTCCCTTCTCCTTTCTCCAAACTTTAACACCCTTTATCCTCTGCCTCCTAAATTTAGAGGGGAAGCATACTTCCCGTGGAGCACCCAGACGGGGAGTGGGAATGAACTGGGAAGAAGGCAGCTTGGACCATGCTAAGAAATGGAGAGCTGCCAGCCGGCAGATTAGGAACAAGAAACCTTCTGAGATACCTCTGCTCCACACGCAGCATTTGCTTCACTGCAACAGCTCCCAGGCTGCTCCAGTTTCTCCTGAGCACCCACAGTCTCCAGAGAAATATAAATCAGAGGCAGCTCAGCTACTAAAAGCCCATGTAGCATGAGCTAGGTTCCCTGCTTCCCAGGCACTTGGGGGTACAGTCACATCAGATGAGTTCCCCACCACCACCACGTCGTAAGTCTGACACAGCCAGATCCACCCGCTCGCCTGTGCGTGGGCCAAGGAAGAGGACCAGACAGCAGCACGATCTTTTCCTTTCAGCCAAAACGTGCATATAAGCAGGTGCCTCCTAAGCGCAGTCAAACAGGCCCTAACAGGCCATCTCCGGAGTGCTCTTCCCACTGCTCACGTTGTAATTTTGTATTTCTAAATGAAGCGGCAATCAACTGTGCATCAGTCAAAAACTCTGCACATCAGATACAGATGAAAAGTAAGCAAAAACATTTTTAAAGGTTATTTGCAGCAAATTTACAGCGAAGATGATCACAAAAATCAGACAATCAAAACAAAGAAAGTATGTAACAGGTGGGTGCTTCTACAGATTTTTTGGCCTAACACAACCATTTTGTAAGCATTTTGTATACTATCAGTATTCCTAGTCCCTTCTATTTCAATGCCTTTTTTATATTTACTCGAAACAATTAACCTATTTTGTGACATGCTCTCTACAAAGTCAAAGAAGCTGGGGCCTGGGTGATGAGCAACTTGCAGAAATTTATCTTTCCTATAAACAGTAAGAAAAAATAATTGAATTATTCACAAAAATTGCTGTATTATTATTATTATAGAAAGAGAGTATCTTTTCATTTATTGTCCTGAATTATGAATTTTTATTATGTAGGGCACAAGTGAAAGAGCAATTATGACTAAATGCTAATTTATAGGACAAAAAATTAGTTACTTCCAGTCCCCGGCCAATAACTACTGATTTAACTGGAATCATATGACCTCTCTCTTCTTTCATCTATATCCGAGAAGATTTATGTAACATAAATTATTAAGATATTAATTAACAAATGTACAGTAAAGGGGCGTTTTTCTTTTTTTCTTTTTTTTTTTTTTGCCTCCAAGACATCATTCTTACTGCAAGCAATTTTGTCCTTTTCGACTATATTTTACCCTTGCCAAAAAAAAGCCTGCTAGAAAATCAGTGCAACATTGTTCAATATATTTTAATTTTCCTAGCAGATGATACTCAAGGCAGTATTATAAGCTACCTGCATGGATAGTGAGCCTTTTTAGGTAATATAGTTAACTGTGAAGTGTTGCAGAAAAAAATACTTCACATTGTTCACTATAAACACCGTGACCTGAATTCAGGTCTGATTTAAGCTGGGACAAAGTCTCTAGGAAGACTAACTGATACAGGTGGGAAGAACAAGGACTCGAGCATGCAAATTTTCAAGTCTGAAGAAAGGCTTTGATGTCTCAAAATTTCCCTTTTTTTTTTTTTTAATATATCAGATAAGCATAATAAAAGCTATTGACTTTTCCCACATACGCAGTCTTACCTACATCTTCAGACCATCACAGGGAGAAGCTTATCAATCAGTATACATGAATATAATTTAAGTTATTTCATGGACATTCTGTGCATTTTATCCAGGACTTTAATCATTTTGGAGTAGGAACTGACAGCAAATAAAAAATAATCACATGTACTGTGAAACCAACCCTGAACACTTGCATGCAAATGTGGGTGAGAGGAGGAAAGGAGAACAAATAAAACGTTAGCAGGAGCACAAAATTGAGTCTATATGGGAACAGTATCACAGAAAAAGACGGAAAAAGGGAAACTTGCAGAGCGCATATTCCCATAACACATTATGGGAAACACATTTTAACACATCCCTGCTGTCAAGTTCTATAATAGCTAGGAAACCCAACAATAAAGTGTCTCGTATCTCCTTTTACAACCTGGTTTCCTAAGAGAAATGCGATTTAGGAGTGGTAGGAGTTATTCCATTTACCCAGCTACTACAAGTCTGTAGTCTGGATCTGCCTCTTCCAGCACAAGTAATACACAGCCCCTGAGGTTGACTCTTTTTGGAGGAATTCCACTTCTTTTGAATGCTAGGCTGTAACCTTAACACTCCTCTGCTACGTTTTAAATGCAGAGGCTAGTGACAATGGTGTTACTTTGATATTTCCTACAATTCTACATTTTTTGTCTAACATATTTAGAAATATGTTAGACAGAATATCACTTTAATTTTTCACATCCAGCACTTGCACAGGAAGAAGATTTATCTGTGATTGACATAAAATGTGCAGAAAAAGAATTAACTCTAGGTACACTTTATGAGCACACACTTATTTTCTTGAGCTAGTAAAAGAATATCTACCAGACAAAAATTAGTTTAAAGGCTGCAAAATCAAGTTTTAATTGTTTCTTCAGAGAAATCTTTTATCTATTTGAAAATTAAATAGGCCATTCTCTTCTTTGAAGCTACTTTCAACACCACCTTATTATTATGGCTAGGAAAATTTATTATGGGACAGCAAACAGTCACTTCATTCAAGCATAAATCACTTGGGATGATGATAGAAAACAATTATTGTATTTGACATTTGAAAATGAAAAGGAAAGAAAGGAGAATTATTTTCCTCAGGACGAGAACGCAGGAAGAGGACTTTTTAGACAAGCAAGGGAATTCATGTTCATTAAGTAGTTCTGAAGATAGCCAGGCTAAAGATGAATGAGGAAAGAGGGTGCAACCTCACACTTGAGAATTTGAGTGAGTTGCAAAATTATCTCTTACTCAACTTTCTCAAGCTTGCATACATGGCACGAGCAGATTTTCTGCAACTGTCCCAATATCCCAGCCAGTTCTGTAGATCTAAGCAAGTCTCAGTTTTCACTCCAATTGAAACAACGGTTATTCTCCTCACTTTGGTTTATCCTTTCTCCACTTACCAGTTTTAAACAAAACCCACTTTTGTATAAGTTTTTCGGTGATGTCTCCTTATATTAAAAGACTGGTAGGTATCTACAGAACCTCAGAGTTCATGTTTCTGTGGGGTTTTTTTGTTTGTTTGCTTGTTTGTTTTTTTAAAGTATAGCAAGCTTGAGTAGAAAGCTGCTGTGGCTACCAGTAAATAGACAGATTATTTAAAACAATGGTGAAGAGAGAAGCTCTCTAGAATTAATAACTGAAGGTTTCCCCCACTCCATTTCCTCCCCCAACTCATCCTTTCTCACTGCTAATAACATTCCATAACTTCTGTATTTCTATCTTTGCAGGCCTCCTTGGCAATTAAACTTCAGGATGAGGATTTGTCAAAACAAACAAACAAAAAGCTGCCAACTTCTTTTGTTCTCCTCCTGTTTTAGAGCTTGAGACGCTGCCCCGCCCCCTCCCCCCCACCAAAAAAAAACCTTTGTGATCCTGGAGCTATTACAGCAGAAGAATTGACTTTAAATGGTCATGATATTCTTGCTCTTTTGTCATATTCATCTCTGTTTATAAACAAAAAAATCCTCCATGCACTTTATGCCTTGCAATAAGTTTATACCATTTCAAATCTAGTGAATCAAAGGAATAATTCAGGTAAAGCAACCAGAGATATATTTTCTGCAATATACAAAAGTTAGATGGCACTATTTAGATACTCCCTCCATAAAAATCTGCAACAGAAAAAGCACTCTGCAAAGTCTACGTCTAGAGTATCTTTATGTTGTGGATTTCTGAGTTTAAAAATCTTTCTGTATTAACTTTCACTTACAAGAATCATCAGTTTCATAACAGCTTTCAGCAACAAAATCAAACATTTGGACCAAATGCTATATAAAATCCTTTGGGAAATAAATGATTCTCAGTCTACACAATGAAAAGCAACAGAACAGACAATGCTGTATAATTTCAATAGTAGATCCTTGAAAAAAAAAAAAAGTTTTTCTATACTAGTTAGGGCTCAGTCCTATTCCTTAGGCTTGTCAAGTAAACTTCCTTAACAAAGTAGGTTTTTAAGTAATTGTCCCATGCCTCTGAAGCCTGGCATAGCCTGTACCAATTTATTTTTATTCAAATGAAAGTGTTTTACAAGAGTAAAACACTAGACAATCATCTTGCCACAGCCTGGATGCAGGTATGCCTCCTGCCTACACAGGCTCTTATCACACCACAAAATTTCACCAGCCAAACAACATCAAAGAGACTTAATTTTATCTCCAAAAAGGGCAGGATATCATCTTCAGAAGACATTTGGAAAATTCCCCTGTAGCATATGTCTCTGAATATTACAAAGAGAAACAAGTGGTATACGATACGTGAAAGACGTTGTAAGAATTTTAACGTAAAATAGATACTAAGGTAAAAACCAGAAATTATCAGTGTGTGAAAAAACATTCATCATATCCTAGTATAAGGCTGAGTAAAAGAAGAAAATGCTGAGTATTAATTATTTAGTTTTAATGACAATTCAAATAACTGAAGCTTAATACTTCTGCTGTTAAAATACTTCTGCTGTTATTTATGCTCCATCTCAGCTGGACGAAAATATTTGCATGCCTTACCATTGTCTCTTCTAAAACCAAAAATCAACCTAGTTTACTCTGATACACAATTCATCTTCCAAAACAGTTTTCTTAACACTCAAGTAGTGTGTGGAGACTTTTACTGAAGAGAGTGTTGTGCAGAAATGTAAGTACAAACACCTTGGTCAGTGAGGCTTCTGCTTCTCTTCTTGAACGAGAGTAGAAAGAACAGTTCTGAATCATAACTGTGTACAGATCGTTGTCATCATAAATTAAGAAATCATATTAGTTGAGAAGAGTAAATCATGCCCATAATGAATTTTCCCTTCTGGAGGGGAGAGCAGTTCAGCACCTTCACTAGGCGACATCCAATTCACTTCTCAGTTTATCTGTTCTGCTCTAATCCCCAAATCCACTGATCTTCTACATTTGAATATCTACTTTTTAGCAGAATTTTGCACTCCTTAATTAAAAGATTAACAATCTGAGCATTTGAGATTTGATGCTTTAACATTCACCAAAGAAGTGAAGTGTTTTTATAAACATTTGTGAGACTATGGTTTGATATGCAGATTTGAGGGGGGAAAAACACAACCAAGTTCACTATGCTGTTGCACCCTCCTCATTCCAATTTTCTCTATCATATAACTAGAGGTATACACGTTATATTTCACTTATAATCCATTGATAAATATTTGTCCACAGTGCAATCTTTCAATACTTTGCATAAAAAGGCTTTATTTTTAAGGATGAAAATATCCAAAGATTACAGCTTTGAAAATATTTAGTAGTTATAAGGGGAAAAATGCCATCTGCTGGGTACAGCTGAGGACTGAGATTTTTTTTTCTTTCCTTAGTAACATACCATGCTCCCCTAAGTGAGTTTTCTCTTCACTTTGGACTTCATTTTTCCCCATCTTAAAAACTGATACAAATATCTGCATTGCTTCTGGGGGGCATGTAATAGCTGCCTTGTTAAAACTATGTACCATCTGAAACTTCTTACTGTCCTTTCTCAGAGAGCAGGAGGTCTGACAACAGTAGATATGACGACTAGCATGTGAATAAGGGTGCTTGGGTGCTTTTAATCTTTACATTAAGCATTAGAATTGTCTTTACAGTTCCCAGTACTTCACATGCTTTTGCATCTCTACGTGTCTAAATTTTATGGTTAGATAATTAAATTTACCCAGCTTATACAAAGCAGAGCAACATACCACTGTCTGTTTCTCTATGAAGTCGTATACAACTTATCTACCACTCATAAGTCAGCGAAGGAACACTGGTTGTTAGAGTACAGGTGCAGAACAGGTTGGTTATCTGGCCTAAAAACAAAGAAACTGTGGCCTTGAAAACCATAGTCCATAAGAAGGAAAAATAACCAAAAGAAGTCAAGAATGTCCAGTACAGAAATATATGAAAAGAGCTAAGAAGTGCAAAGAGCAAAGTCTGATTTAATAAAACGGATTATTTTTAAAATTAACAAAAAAGTATGAGGAAGGAAGGACACAGTTTCCTCCTCGTGGTTACATGTGGGAGATAGGAGAGTTCTGTTTTGATTCATAATAGCCAAGTGAATTCTTTTACTTTTTTGTTTGTTTTTATTTTACAACACAAAGAAGCAGCTGTCACCTGCTTTTGTGTGCACACACACAGAGGCATATATATTTATAAATAAAAAACATTTAATTTCATGTGAAGCTGAAGCAACTTACAACACTGGAAATTTCTCACATATACAATGATGCTAAACACGAAGTAGGTCCTGTGAAGGAACACATCTTCCGTGTGTTTAAGATAAAAGCACTGAGGTCGATTTCAAAATAGAATTCAGTGCAAAGCCATGCTTGTACTTCACAATCACTGTCAGAAGACTGCTTGGTAAAAAGCAAACAAGCATAAAAGTATGAAAATAAGGAATTTTGGCCTTTATAAGATGCTCTAGTAGGATGACATGCTTTTATCTGTTGTCAGATGGAACCTAATCTCTACGAAAGCTATTAATGGCTTTTTGCAAAGCACTAGGTATTCCCTGTCAAAGCGCACAATGCATGCAAGCTCCACACCCAGCAGTTACCGTTCTTTTCCATACTGCTTAGATAAATAACAAAATAGGTTCTTCATTACCAGTGAATCATCAGGCCTTGATTATGCAAATTGATCTCCCACAGACAGATACATGTACCTATAGTCTCATTGACTTTAATGTGTTTCTGCAACAGGATAAGCATCTTCTCACAGAAAAAAAACTACAAGCTGGGTGTTTGCCAAAAAGATGGCATGTGTGAATTACCAAACCTATGGCAGATCCTAAGTCATTACAGTAACAGATATTAAAAATACAATTTATTTCCTCAGAATGCAAATGTCGCTTAAAATGCTAATTTTAAAAAACTCAGACTGATTTTTTTTTTTTGTACTCAGTCATTCCACCTTGAATCCCTATAGAACTAGAGATACTGGATAATTATTCTAAACAATAATTTTGTAGGTTTCTTTTCTAATGTCTCTGGGGATTTAAAATAAGCGGATGTACCAACAGTTTCTCTTGGCCATCAAACAGAGAAGGTGAAACTGCTGATAATCTGCCAGTGCTCTAGAACACCACCTTTGCATGCACACCATATTGATAACACAGTTATGGCAGAAATGCAAACAACCTGTATCAGGGTCATTTATTTTGTTGACGTGTTTTGCTGATTCCAAAGCACTTGTGAATGCAGTCACACACAAAAAGCTGCGATTCTATTTTCTAAACCAATTTCAAAACATTTTTGATGGTATCAAAGCAAAGTGAATTGTACTCTTGGAGTTATGACTGTCATGTATTATTTTTATCTTTAATATATTCATTATTTAGTACTTATATTGGTACATTTATGATTTGTGAGTTTGGTATTATCAGAAAATTAAATACTAAAATGCTCAGAGTAAGACTGATGAAGAGTACAAAAACATATACAATATCTTTTGCTGTCCGGCCTGTTTGTCCAACTCTGCCATGGTGATAACCTTTTTTCCTCTTAGTTTGCTTTATTCTTCTTTGAAATACACCACATTATGCATGGAAGTCATCTGAGCTAAGTTTTTTCCTTAAATGTATGCTTCTTTTGTTTTGTATACAATGGAAAAAGCACTTAGTTTTCTTTCATTAGAGATCTGTAATAATTCTATGTTAATACTTTTTTCCGAGCGTGTTTTAAAATGTACCAATTTGTAAACTCAAGAAAACAGACAATAAAAATCTCTAATTAAGCAACAAACAAAAAAAAAACCTGAACATTAATTAATACTGTAGGCAATTCATGCAGGGAAAAATATTCTGAATTAAGTTATCATTTATGGCATACTCACAAAATCTAACAAACACTCCATGTATGAAAAAGATCACATAGTTACTACACGCAAAAATGCAATTCAAAGAAGCTCACACCAACTTAAAAAATCCAGAATAAAAACTTTGAACAGGATGTTCAAAAAACTGTCTATTAATTCCTATAATTAAAAAAGTTAATTTATATATTTGTGCAAAAGAAAAATGTGTTCACAACTGAACTTCAGTAAGCCTGACAAAAGCGTATCTTGCTCAAACTATAGCAAAAGAAAGATGAAAATTTCCCATTTAAATTAGACAATCTATAAATTATGCATCTGGCAAACCTTTACAGCTTGTAATGAAGAACAATGTCAAATTCCTCTTTATAAAAAGCGTGTTATTTTACTAGACAACTTAAAAATCTTCTCTAAAAGGACAATTAGTAAATTAAATACAGGTACAGTAAGCCTTCTGAAAAATCTCTATAATAGAGTAAAGAAAGCATGAAAAAGGAAAAACGTCTTAAAATATTTGGTAGTTAGATGTGTAACAGTTCCATATTATTTGCAAAATATTTATCTGATCTGCAGATAATCATAGAATAATTCTGATTTGAAAAGGCCCACTGCAGGTCATCTGCCTCATGCTCACGACTGGGTCTACTTTCAAGTTATTTCAGGCTGCTCGCAACCATATCCAGTCAACTTCTGAATATCTCCAAAGATAGAGACTCCGCAACTTGCCAACCTACTACAGTGTCTGACCTTTCTCACACAATTTCTCCTCCCGTCCTTCTACAATTTGTCCCTTTTTTTTCATTCTTTCAACACACATCTCAGTGCAGCCTGGCTCCATCTTGTCTGTTACAACCTATCGCCCTCTTCTTTGGACTGAACAAACCCAGTTCTCTCAGCCTCTGTATGTCATATTCTCCAATACCCTCACTGCCTTGGCAGCCCTCCACTGGACTTGCTCCAGTGCATCAGTGTCTTTCTCATACTGGGGAGCTCAGAACTGGACACGGTACTCCAGATGCAGTCTCACAAATGCTGAATAGGGGAGGCAAAGAATCTCTTCCCTCCACATGCAGTCCAACTATCAGCTGGCTGTCTTTGCCGCAAGGGCGAACTGCTGACTGACTTAAAAACTTTGACCTCCAGGACCCCAAGTTCGTTTTCTAGAAAAGCCACTCTCTAGCTAGGCAATCTTCAGCCTGGCTGTTGCATGGGGGGTTTTCTGTTCCAGGTGAAACACGTTTCATTTACCTAAGTTTTTAGGAAGTTCAGCTCATTTCTCCAGCCTCCAGAGGTCCTTCTGAACAGCAGTCCTGTCCTCTGCCGTATCAGCTGCTCCCCCGAGATCAGTGTCATCCATCAACACTCTGACAGCGCACTCTATCTCATCAGCCACGTTGTTAATGAAGTTCTTAAACAATATACTCAGCCTCACTATTGTCTACCGAGAAACACCATTCAAAGCTGGCCTCCCACTGGACTTCACTGACCACTGCTCTTTGAGATTGGCAGTCCAAGCATTTTCCTCCTTGTAGTCCGCTTACACAGATCATACATCACTAACTGAGCTAAAAGAATACTATGGAAGACTTTGCTGAAGGCCTTGCTAAAGTTAAGCCAAACAGCTTTCACTGTTTTTGCTTTGTTCACAGAACTAGTCTTTAACCATGGAGAGCAATAAAGTCAGTCAAGCATGATATGCTCTCGGTAAAACCATGTTGGCTGTTCCCGGTCACCTACTTGTCCTCCTCTCCTTGTGCATGAACATGACTTTCAGCAGAATTTGCTTCACAAGCCTCCAGTAGTTCCCAGATTCTTCTGGCTCTCCTTGAAGATGTGCTTGACAATGGCCGTTAAAGATGAAACAATGACACCCATCTGCTTGTTGGTTCCATGGATATACGTACGTCCACTTTGCTTAAGTAGTCCCTAAACTGAACTTCTCACCTGTGTGTAGTAATTCATTTCCCTGGGCGCTGCCACAAGGTTCAGGAACCTCAGAAGCCTGATAGCAGACCTTACCAGTCAAGACCAAAGCAAAGATGATGCTGAGTACCTCAGCTCTTGTATCTTTTGTCACTATGTCTCCCACTGTATCAGCAGCACACTGTTTTCCTTAGTTTTCTTTTTTTTACTAGCATACTTACATAAGTCTTTCACTTACCTTCAACTCCAGCTGAGTTTTAGCTTCCATAATTCCTTCCCTCTACATCCAAACACAATTTTTATGTCCTCCACAGATGCCTGTTCCTGTTTACATCTTCCATACACTCCAGTTTTTGGGTGAGTTCATGCAGGAACTCCTCAAGCAAGCCAGCCGTCTGTCATACCTCCTTGTCTTCCCCCACACTGGGAGAGTGTGTTCTTGTGCGTTTTGAAGAGGCTGTCCTTGAAGATAAGCCAGCTCTCCTGGGCCACTTTGTGCTTTAGGGTAACCTACCATGGGATACTACCTATTTGTTCCCCGAAAAAGCCAAAACCAGCTACCCTGAAGCCTGAGATTATTTCTCCATTGCTTGCCTTTCTACCATCTTACAGTTGTTTAACCAGGGATGGCATCAACCCTGAAGCTTCTAACCAGTTCTTTCCCATTCACAATTAGCAAGAAGCCTAAGCTACATGTCTGAATACAAAATTTAGAATAAAATTCAAATCCAAACGTAAAATGAGATAGAGTATCCAGGACATGTGAGATAAGCAAATTTTAGAGGCATATGGTATTTGGGAGCTTTCCTTGATGTCTTTTACAGATAGAAAAGCACCTTAAACAGAATCGATAATCATACTGACAGCTGATGCAAGCAACTGGAAAGACTTCTTTATGAAGCAGTAAGTTCAAGGAAAAGGCTCTATAAAACATACAAAGCTACTTTTACATTCCATTTAGCGAGCATATAGATAATTTTAGGATGATATGAGGCAAAGCAAAGCTTTTAAAAATCTGGAGAAATGAGTAGCTAAAGTAGAATAATTATCTGACAGATGGAGATTGCCCAAGGCTGCCACTTCAACATATAAAAGGATGAGGCTGAGTTCATTTTTGAAATCCAACGTTTGAAATTCCAAGAGCATCTTGAGTATTAGTTGTGGAAGGTACAACATTATGTTCAGTATACCAGGGTATAAATACAGGTTAGATTCAAAGACTTACTTTTAAAATTGTTTTTAAAAACTGAAACGTTACGAAAGATTTTAAATACCCTCATATAAGCAGTATAGCATAAATACTTAAATATAGTAAACCTGAAGTTCCTAGGTAAAATCTATCTGCTTTTGTGGTTTCCATCACAATGCCAAAGGTGACAATTGTGCATGTGTATTTCTACCACAGTAGTATTTGTGCTCCCTCTTCCCGTACTGCCAGACTGTTCTTTCTACACATAACATTCTCTCTCAATCAGATTGCACAACCCTAGCCCTAAATTTGTTCTGGTCTAGTAAGACCTACTGTGGTAACAGTTGAATGCCTGAAGATAACAGTTAAACAAATTACTCATTTACTTTCATTTGCAACTCTTACTTTGCATAAAAAGTAAGCAACTTTGAAGCACGCACTTGCTTTAACAACAGAACAGCCATAAATGCAGTTAATATATTCAAACCTGCACTCCTCCTGCTGTCATCCCAATACCGTACATCTTCGCATCTATTTGCAACATCTTGTCCTTATTTGTTCCATAATTGCTATGGGACTTCATCTGCATTCTGATTCATAACTCCACTGTACTCAACATAAATGCAACCCTAATCTAGATTAGGGTCTCTGGAGACTAGAGGAATATGGGATTATTATTTTTATCACTAGGGTACTATTTGTAAAGCTCCCATTCTGTGACAGATGACATGGGTAAGAATAAGTGTTCTTTGATAACCAGCATTCTGCAAACAGTTAAGAAAATAGCTCACAGCTCAAAATGACGATTTATGGATCAAATAAAAGGGGGAACACAAAGGGAAGGGGAAACACAAAACACAGGCCAAACAAACTATCATGTCAGTTCTGCAGATCTTAGCCTATTCAGTTAACTTTTTTATGATTTTTCAGCCAGTTAGTAATTTTTTCAAAGCTGAACTGTGAGGAAGACTAGCTTGTAAGATGAATAAGCCACCTTGTGACAGACAACATATACAACAGCAAATCAAGAACATCATGGCTATTTTGAAGCAGTTGTAGCTTTTTTTTTTTTTTCAGATGCTCTTTCTAATTTACAGAACAAAAAGGCCAACATAACATCTAACAAAAGGAAACCATTCACTTGCCTGTAGTCATGGTATTTGTATCTGCTTGTCAATTTGTAATTGCCATTGTAGCCAAGATTTGAAGCCCCTACTGTCCTCAAATATATTGTACTTCATCTTCCATTTTTTATTACCCAACAATGTCCAAGCTGAACAGAACTTTGCCTAAAATTTCTTTCACTCCCCCCCTCCATGTGGAACACTATCCTGGTCATGACAAAAAAATAGTTACTAACACAGAGTTGATGTCTCCTTCAGGTTATAATTTTTGTTTTAAAGAAATAAGCCTTTATCAGTATTTTTCTCTTAGAAGATGAGTAAAATTCCTGACTCCTTTCCATACCTCAAGGTTCTATATAAAACTTTTATTACTTTGTGATATGAAATGTTATTGAATGACTGATCACCTAATTCTTTCAAAGCCAATAAAGCCCAAATCTTGCTTTTCATTTGATTTTAGCATGCCTGATTCAGATAAAATTTGGAGGAACTGCACAGGCTAATTAAAAATCTGGAAAAGGAAGCATGGACATTTAAAAATTATGTCCTTTTAAGCTACCACAAATCTGGCACTGTGCAGACATTTTCAGTTGATACTTGTGACATTTAAATAAGGCTCAGAGTTGGTTTGGGGTTTTTATCTTTTTAAAGAAATATTCTTGGAGTCAGACATTTTGGGAAAAAAGAATCTCCACTGTTCAAAAAACAGTGTTAAAAACACTTAAAAAAAAAAACCAGATCTTCTCTGTAACGTAACTGAGATATTGCACATAGCAATTAAACATCCTCCATATTCTCTTCTGACAAAGTCATTTAACTTGTAGGTCATTCGGAAACACAGTCGGTGTCCTTATGTCCCTGTAATTTTATTTTCCATGAGTATCATCATAATTTAGGAAAAATGCAAGGTACTGTTATATGATCAAAGGGCTTTGCTTCACATTGCTGATGAGAGGCAATTACCTTAGTAAACCTGAAGTGATACAGAAGTGCTGGCAAGTGGATCTACCTCTTTAAAGCACATGAAATGTGAGGGCTTTTCAGTTCAACTGTCGTGTTTCACCACAGATAAACACATTTCTCTCTCATTTAGCTGATTTAATAGGTTGTTGGTTATTATGTTTTTGTTTGTTTGTTTGTTTTTAATTAAATAACTATTTTGATGTGATCAAAAGAGATTGAGACACCATAAGCTGGAATGGAATTCTTGCAAACACAACATAAAGAGAGTTAATGTAAACCATCATCCTCATGCTTGGACAGGCTTGTCTATGAGAATACAGGCGGGACAATTACCATGGCTCAGCTGATAAGCTGTAACTCACTAAGGTGCAACAACGCAATTTCTTTCAAATACATGCACTGAACAGGAGTGTCAGGATTAGGTCACTGAGGTTACAGAGACCCTGCTTTTCCTTGGGATACAATAGTATTTTTTCTTTATTCTTTGTTATGCAATCTTCACCTTAATAGTGTAGCTTATTCTAAAAGTACTTCATAGATCAGAAGCCTGATCCTTCTTTTTAATTCAATGGCAAAACTCTCTGATATCAATAGTGAAATAACCAAACCTGAGACAAATTGGTCATTCATCCGTAACTGAACTACAGCCGGGGTGAAACACAGCAGCTATTTTGCAGTTAACATTGCTATTACAGACTGATCTATGGATCGAAATGCACAACTGGAAGCACAGGGGAATTTTAGGTAGACGGAAAAATAATCATACTGACTAAAATCAGGCAAATTCCCTGGAGAACTCCCTCATTCATACAAATAATGCATAAGATTGTTTACAATTGATCAGGATCTCAATTACACATGCCACGCAAAAAACAGGTCTAACAGCTGACAGTGCTCTAGTCCCATGCTGCTGAATAAATAATGCCCCTATATGCTTTTTCACTATTTCAGTAAACAGGGAACTATAAATACAAGGGCAGCATGGTTGGAGTTTTGTGATACAGGTTCAACCTGTATCATGGCTGTGAACTGCGGTAAGACCACACACAACAGTAGCATAGGTTTAGATGTCTGCATTTCAAGGTTTAAAGATGAGGCTGTAAATCAGAACAGAGGACTTAGAAATTATAGAGAATCCCCATTCTCACTGTTTCAAGTTGTCAAGTATTTGAGATCAATACTTTGATTTCAGCTCCCCATTTGTCAGTAAAAGATCAATACAAAGTCATACGTTCTCTTCCCATAAATATTATTGCTTAACTGTATCAAAATAACACTTTTTTTTTTATAATTGCACTTTAAACACATTTTAAATGCTGTCAAATGCATGCCAAATTTCTTTTTGGATTATTGAAGAAAAAGAAATTTTTTTTTTTTTTTTAACCTTAAGTGTTTAAACCAATATCAACGCTTGCTTTTAATCTCAGTGGGGCTGGGGAGAGGCAGGAAGCCTAATGCTGTCATGTTAGAATTGCCAATAGCAAGACATTCAGTTAATCAAAACAGAATTTTTAGTTTTGTCAGAAATCAATCTAATGGGCTTTCTTCATAGCCAGTTTATTATGGCAGTGCTCAGAACTCTGGAATTGCCTTTTTGAAGTCTAAAACTAAATATG
>VXAL01014279.1:3565-15203 GCA_013399475.1 Chauna torquata | reverse complement strand
TGGTAACTATTGGACTAGATGTCCCCTACTCTTGCACTTTAATTTAGCTTTATACTTCCAGCTTCATTAAACATCTTGTTTCATAACGATACTAATAGCTTTTCTTAATATTCCATTAAGCAAGGAGAAAAATGTGATGAAATTTTCTTCATAACTAACTTCATTTACATATTAATCCTTNTCAGCACATCACTGCAAGCAGCAGAAATCTATTCTCATAGGCTTCTCTTTGTAGTCGTCCTTTCTTTAATATTATGAATTGGAACTAGAAACTCCAACACTTGGTCTGAAGCAAAACGGAAAAAATAAATGTCTTCATTTTGTTGGCTAATATACGTGACCCACAATGGACCAAATGGTGTCTGCTGTTAATTCTGAATTCTACTTTAGAACACAGGGAAATTAAAGTAACTGTAAAAAAAAGCTAGATGCTCCTGCTTTTATGACAACAGAAATGTCCTGACAATACAACTAAATTTCTCTTGGTCAAAGGAACTGACAACTTTCCATGCTTGCTGCTTAATGTAGTTTTATACTGCTATTAACTATTTTCTAATTTTCTTAATCTTCACCATCTAGGATTTATTGCCTTTTTAAATATGTGCTGTGTAAGTCTTCAGCAAAAATTAACACAATAATACAAACAATAAAGATGCTTCACTTTGTCTTCTGTTGCTTTCTTTATTTCATCTGCTTATTTCACTTTGCATCACTTGAACTAGGGTGACACCAGTATGTAGCCACAGTGTAAACTGTTACCAGCATGCCAATGTGACTACAAAATACTATTGCATTTACGTCTCCAGATTAAATTTTCTTTTAAACTAAGCTTCACAAATCACCAACAGCCTTAAGCTGAAATTAATATAATGGAAAAAAGATGAAATGTACATAAATTTTCCCTCAGCAATATATTTTTAGTATTTTTTCCCCTCTAGAAATACAGATAAACACAACCGAGAGATAAGAAGCTCAATAATTTGAAACAACTGTCCAGAAAGATAGGCTAAGTAAGTTTCACCCTTATGTCCAAAAGACTATGAAATTTAGACAAACTAATTTTCTTCATTTCCATTCACCTTTTCTTCCAAGACAACGAGACACTTCTCTCTTGAGTGATCAGGAAACCCTTTTCTTCCTGACAACTTCAACACAATCATTGCTAAAAATTACAAGAGTTAGCCTGGCACTAAGATTACTGGCTCCCCAGTAAGTGCCCATTTCCCATGTTTCTCCCAGTGGAGAAAGGTGACTACCCGAAGCTTTCCACATGTTTACATACCTAATTTTGGAGGACAGGACTGCCTGTCAGTGGCCCGTCCCCACTGAGTATATGTAGCATTTAGGCATTTCCTTTGCAAGATCTAGATCATACCTTGCTTTCTAAATTTTCATGCTCAGTTGCTCTTCAAGTCGATGTATTAGTACATATCTGAAAGACTCAACTGTTTCTTAAATAAGAACACTCGATATCACTAATGCTGTTTATTTTTGCTATTCTTTCAGGCCTCTAATTAGGTATTAATAAACTTAACAGAAATGCAGTGTTTCAACTGACATGCCACATGCCAGCTTGGACTGTGAAAGGCAGGAGCAATTTTAATTCCATTGTATTTTTTAGCTGATTTGCATTATTTTCAGTCTGTACTAATTGAAATTTAGAAAACAAAACAGAAAAACCTTTGGTCACTTGTATTCCTAGGTACCACAGGACAAGGCTCAGATGATACTTATTGTGTGTACAAACAACAATCTTTTTAAAACTATTGTATAGTTGATAACTCTTCAAATTTTAAATGTTAATATTCTCTTTCCATTTTATGTTTAACGTGACTCTATCCAAATTCACCTGATGAGGACTGTTTGAGACATTATCTCAATTCACAGATAGAGAAGCTGATGATGAAAGATGAAGAGGTAAGTGAAAAAAACTGTTGGGACAACCAAGACAACACAGAAGCACTCCTGGCCCCGCTCCTTTACTTTCTTTTTAGTCTCCTAAAGCAACGTTTAGGCTTTTCTCCCCCAGTGAAACAACAAATCTTTGCAACAGTCCTAGGGAGATCATCTTCCTTCCTCATTTTGCAATTTTACTGTGGGGGAAAAAACAAAAACAACCCACAGCTTTATTTGAATGAAGCCAGTGATGGAGAAAACATTAATTTTCATTCCATAAAGTGGCAAATGCAGTTTCTTCACTACATGAATCATAAAACAGTAAGGTTTTATGAACCTTACTGTTTATATCTTTTCATATGGTTAGAGCTTCATATGTATCAGCCTAAAACTTCTCTCATTTCTTAACGCCTGATGGTCCTAATCTCTCTTCGCCTTCTGTCCTTTCATTTTCACTACCTCTGTCCCAACTCAAGCTTAAATGTAGTTACTTGAATTTACACCAGACAGAGAGGAAAGTCAGTCTCTCAGAGGACAGAGGAACTTATTTCTTTGTGGATGGTTAGTTTGTGATCAAAGGCTCCTAGAAATCTCACTAAAGTTAGATTGGATCAGCAGGAAGTATTCACTGCTTGACGTCTTACAACAAAAGCATCCTTGTTGTAACAAAAGAATCTCCACGAAATAAGAACCAGCTCTCTTGGCTGACTCACTGCAATAACCTGATTTGTAAGTTGGATAATTTATCAGTATTAGAGACCACATTTGCAGCAGCTACGACCTGTAAATTTAAGGTTTCATCAGAACATCGGTTTTGTTGACATTTTTCTCAAGCTACAACAAGAATCAGTATACCAGGAATAATACGTCAGCAAATCACCTTAGAGCTCATGAAGATTAATGAAAACTACCAATGCTAAATAGAAAGGTGCACAAACATATTCCAAAATACTTGAAGAATGTCAATTTTGGAAAAGAAGAAAGAAGCCTTACATCACGAGGCAGACAGTGAGCTAATCTGAACATAAGGAGAAACATACAAGTGCAAACTAAGAAATTGCAGCATGCGGGTCTCAGACGTAGTCTAATTTCTCTTTTTAATTCCAGAGCTAAAAAGCCCCTAGAGCTGAACAGATATGCATGAAAGATGATACACAAAATTGCCAGCAGGATTTTTTCTACATGTTGCCAAACGTATGTTACACAAAATTGTCATTAAGGGCTAGCTTATTACATTTTAGAGGGCTACAAATCTCCTTGAATTAAATATTTATGAGTCTTGCTTAGCATACTGAATCTTGCAGTATTTTGAAAGAAACAACAGAAACTAGCCTTTTAAACTACATATTCTAATACATAAATTACAAAATGATGAATTTTAATTATACTAAATTCATCATTATGTATCTAGATTAAAATAAAAAAACACCATATTTTACATCCTTAGTTTCAAAAGCAAACATTCACACAAGTTTTCTCAAGACCAAGAGAGTAAATCCAAGCAGTAGAACTCAGCATGTGCTTCACAGTCCTTCACCTCTGCTTAGTAGCAAGTTGATATGCTTTGGGTTGAAAAACAAAGCAAAAAAAAAAGTGTACACTGAAAAAAAACAGCATGTATTTTCTTTTTCAAGTAGTCTGCCACAAGACTAGTACAATTAAAAACTGCATTTTGAGAGGAGTAATTTGGATAATGAGAAGTGAAAAATCCTCCTGTAGAGGGAAGAAACACAGCACTCTGAAGGAGAAAATGGAAGGCACCTGCCCACTCTTCCATTTCTGACTTAGGAACAAGCAAGTCAGTGGCTCTGGGTAAGTGCCAAGAATTTGCACAGGATAGCTATTTCCTGAGCACTGCAAGTAAAGGGAAAAGAAGCCGAGGTTGTATTAAATGAAGCCAATCTGAGAACTCCAGTTACTCCAAAAGATTAGTTGCTGTCCTCCTTCGAGAGGGATATTCTCACATTAAAAGCAGTGGTTCGGATACTGGTTGTTAATCTTGCCTTGTCACCAGCTTGAAAACACAAAAAAGCAATAGTTTCGGCCACATGAGGCTTTTCATCCTTTCTATAGAGTATGACCACACAAATGTTGATTGGACATGCAACACAAGATCTCTGCTTTGAAGACTGGGATCGAGCAACTGCAGTGAAGAACCTCGTCTAGCTTTTCTGCTGCTGGCAGGCAACTTTCGTTCTGTTACTGGCAGAATGGTTTCAGACGGTTCCCAATCTCAGTCACTTTTTCCCCCTTTCTTTCTCTTAAATGTTTCTCTCCTTTAATGATACCAAATTTTAAACTGTCCATGTAGCTATGCTCTGAGCAAGCAAGCAGTTGACGGTGCAGAGAATTAGAGGAGGGGGTAAGTGACAATTATGATTGGCAAACCCAAATGATAGCAAGTTTAGCAGTTTTAACTCTGCTATAAGTAGCGATGGGGGAACAGAAAGAGTGATTAAGCACAGCTTTTTCATGAACAAAAGTATAATGCATTTAAAAGACAGAATTGTGTTTCTTAAGCAAGAGAACTGTTCTTCATGGGGCCAATTCACCTACAATGAACACTGAAATGCTCAATGAACATTTAGTGGACAATTCTGGGAGATGTAGACAAACCTGAGTCACTTTACAAGCAGCTTGCTTCATATCTGATATCCCTCTACGAGGTTTTTCAACTTCCTCATTTTCCCCTGCATCCTTTTTGCTACTGTCATAAAAAGACTGAGCCCTTTAGAATCTCTAGAACATAAAGCTGAGTTGCTCTGCAACAGCTGAGAACGATGCAGAAAAAAAACGTCATCAGTGGTTCAAGCAGGAATCTGTGACAATGTTTGGAACATATTTTACAAATCCCATCACCCTCAATATCAAGCAAGTTTATCATTAAGGAGTACCTGTCACCAACATCTTTCCAATGTAAATGCTACCAAAATGCAAAGAGATAATACAGGGCACGCTGGTATGAACTCTGAGCCAACAAACTAGCTTTCTGTGAAAGAGCATCACACTTGTGAAACAACTTCAAAAGAATCCCTTAAAAATGTTCTAATAAAGTGAGACAGGAACGGTACAGAGATGGCAGAAAAGTGAACAAATATACCTGTCATTGATCCAGCAGGTATTCCAAAAAGGATTAGAGACTCATGTTGAGCTACATCTCTGTTGACACCAGGTAAGTACCTGCTCATGTTTCATAAAAATCCTTTCTGCTGTGTACAGAAGTACACTCTCTCTTCCTCAACAGAAGGAGGACATGACTTATATAGACCAAAAGCATTCAATAAGCTTTTTCTTGAAATGAAAAAATTCTGAAGTCTTGACGAAGAACTTGAACCTTACAGTTAGCATATGGGGAGCCAGTGGTAGTGGTTTTGGCAGAAAGATCTAGGATTTCCACTGAAGTGGAAACCAAAGACATCTTGGCTTAAAAAAAAACAAACAACCTATTACAATGATAGTGATGAAAGCTGAGAGAGGCTATTAGGTGAAGTACCATCCCCCGTTTACTAAAATACAAATATAGGTGGACCATAATTTTAGTTGCGTCAGGCAGACAATTCCTAGATTTTTAGTCTAGCAAGATTATTCCTCCCTTGGCTGCATGTATATTTGTGCCTCCAAAATGTGAAACGGAAAACCTCTGAAAAAAAACTGGGTTTCAGAAGGGATATCAGCTCAAATGATGGCACTTGTTTATAACTGTTGCAAACAGACATATTACAGAGTAATCTGCTCCAAGTAGGTATCACAAAGGATCAAAGTTTTAGACTCCCACTTGCAACCGGTGAAAAAGAAAGACCATTAAAAAGACCTCTAGGATGCTAAAAACTGATTAGAGCAGAAGAATGGTATATAAAGGAAAAAACAGTCAACAGTTCATTAGGAACAGAAGAAAAGCAATTTTGTGTTAGGGGTGGCAAAAGAATACTGAATAGTGTTTAACTCTGCATCCCTCCTCCTCAGCGCCCTTTGTACAGGAGAGAATAGGACACGCAGCAGTGCTCGGCAACCAACGCCATTGCCGAGCTCCCTATATTCACGCACCTGGGAATTGTACCCACCTGTGTTTACATATGTGCAGTCTCGCACTTTTAAGTATGTATGTGACTGCAGTCAGAAATTTTCAATAGAGGAGTAATGCAAAAGCTGCCAGTAGATTACCACGATATTGCCATAATTATTGTTCTGGGGAAAAATAGTAAGGAAAGCAACCCCTTTATGGATAGCTACCAAATATTTCACATCTCAAAAGCACTTTTTCTTTTTTCACTCTAATAAAAAATGGCTTTTGTAATTTACCCCTCAGCCAATAACTGCTTCTTAAACTACATCATGACTTGATTTACAATTTTACTGCTCTCCAAAATTCCACTCCAGTACAAGGCAGATCTCACAGTACAAAGCCATTAGCTACACAGCTAAACAC
This sequence comes from Chauna torquata, assembly GCA_013399475.1. Classification (NCBI taxonomy): domain Eukaryota; kingdom Metazoa; phylum Chordata; class Aves; order Anseriformes; family Anhimidae; genus Chauna; species Chauna torquata. The sequence goes on along the minus strand of VXAL01014279.1, from coordinate 8,881 downwards.
AACTTTTTCTAAAACTGTAAAATTCCTCTTTACTTCTTTACTAGCTACAGATTTTTTTTAATTAACCAAAATGTATCTAAGCATAGCACATTTAATCCAGTTAAAACTGAGCTAGAATATCTAAACTAGTCAAAAATATTAAAACAAAAAACAAACAAACAAATAAAGCAAACAACAACAACAAAGCACCCTTGCCTGCTGGATGCTAAAAGTTTTAATAACTTTTTCCCTCCATTTTTTTTTCCTGCTCAGTTCAGCCGCCATTAATTTTCCTAAGAAATTAGTTAATATATGTTTGCAGTGAGATACTGAAGGGCTCTGGAAGTAATGGATTAACACCCACCAAATTTGACAGCGGGCAAAACCCTACTTCTTTTGAAGGCCTAGCAAAATATGCAAGCAAAATGTCATGGAAACAGAAGCTCTCTCCATGGTAACATCATCCCCAGTATGGCAGCTAACCAGTCGAATTTTTAACATGCTCCAAGACAAGGTACTAGCTTAGTTCCAGTTTTCATTTTAGTGTATTTCCATAACATTTCCATAGTATATCCAGTAGCTGTAAAGCTTTAATAAAAACATTAATAGTTCATAAGCATGCAATATTAAAGCCAAAGCAGAACATAAGTATAACAGCAAACTGATTAACTGTGTTAAAGTAAGTCTAAGCAGCAGTCTGAGAAAAACAAGAGACTGATGGCAACATAAAGAACAATTATATTACAGCTGTTTCCCATTACACCATCTGACTCATGCAACAACTGTCAGATGTGCGGGCATCTTGCAGTAAACACAGAAGGAACTATAGTATAAAAAGGCACAATTCATAATTGCAGTTAAGCAATTCTTGTTACTTGCCTTTACACTGAAGTTCAAATTTTTATCAACCAACCTCAGCAACCAAAACTCTCAAAACCAGCTGAAGACTCTTACAAGCACTGTAGCTGGTCACCACAGAGATAGACCAGCTTAGTGTGTAGCAATCAGAGCCATGTGAATGATTTTCAATGAATAATTTATCTGACAAATTAGGTCCACTTTGTGAAGTATCTTTATGCAGCTCACGACTCTGACAAAAACTACTATTCTACTATTCAAATTTATTCTACAACAATGCTTGCCAAGTATATTTTCCAATCTGATCACCAATGCTAAAAGTTTCACTTCTCTGACTGTTACCAGATACAAATCAGACGGTGTTACATGCCCATTCGTTCAAGAAACTGAAAAGGGTCAGGAGTACGAGCATGTAAATAAATAAATAAATAAATAAATTCCCATAATATTTTTGCAAGTAAAATACTAGGTTTTGCATAAACATGAACAGCAAGCATAGAAAATGCACCTTATCTTGCAAAAGTCTTAAAATGTGAACAAATATTCACAAGAACAGTCTACCTGGCTGTTCCGGTCCACATGCAAATTATGAAAAGTACTCGTTCCTTTCTGGTTCAAATATTTTAATGACATGTAAAGTTTAAATCACAACTTCTAACAATGGGGAAAGCATCATGATTGTATTACTTAAGCCTCTGAAAATGCAAACAAAACTGGTATCTCTTATCTGAAAAATTACACAGAAAATGTGTTGCTTTTTTTGTATACCTAATCAATAGAAGGGAGAAGCATATTTTCTACAGTTTTATTATATGGAAATAGTACAGCACTCTAAATTTTAGAGTGTTGCTGATACTCCACTCAAGAACAAAACACATTCTCCCAAACCACGCTGGTGCTCTGGAAAAGTCTTGAAGGTTTTATGAAAAGGATATACCTGGTGTGGTCCACTGCATACATAGTTATTTGTCTAACAGAAAAATCTGTATTACCTAAAAGTGATACTTTTTATATTAACACACAAACCATAACACAAAAAAGCCAAACAAATCTGAATTTGCTTAACAGCTGATGCTAAGACTGTTGCATAGGAATATGTTGCCCAAAACCTAGCAAAACCTGACCTCTGCCATTCTTTTCTACAACTAAACCTTCACTTCTCCCTCACCTTTGCTCAACACAGAATGCATCAGACACCTCTTACAACAGATTTAGATAGAAATAACTTTACATTTATACATCAAGACAAAAAAAAAACCATCCTTGAGACTCTTGTTTTGTTAACCACATAGTAAACCTTCTTCACCTGCTCTGAGCTCGTCCTATGAGCACTAGATCCTGTGATCAATTTACAGCTGCCAAAACTACTTTGAATTATCTTTTATTCTCCTGGTTTTCTATTTCCTCATTGCTAGCAGAGCAAGCCATATTTTCACTTAACAATGGCAACATCAGTTCGCAGTCTGACAAGTCCCTAAGACACATATTTTAATTGCTCTCACAAGCTAACAGTTCTCTCTAGAGAACCCCATTTTGCATAAAATAAATGTTTTGTTTCAGTGGTTGGATGAATATACAGATACAAGATCTTCTTGGGATTTCCATTGATCACTGTTTTGAAACAAACAACCTACCGTTTGTCAGTTCAAGCTTGTCAAAACTTTCAGATAATGTTTTACAAGTGTACCGATTGTTTCTTTAATGGACGATTCAAAATACACAGAACATCTGCATTTCTGAAGTCTGGGATATTTCCGGATAAGACTTTTACTCATTTTCCCCTTTCAGAATGAACCAGCAGATATGTCCCAGTTGTATATCTCTATCTTGGTGGAAAGCTTCTAGAGTAACATGGAGAAGAATAGAATTTCATTTCAGAAACAAGACTGACAGTATAAAGAGAAAATAAGATTTTGTTTTTATGATTATCTGCAGTAATTACAGAAGTAGTTTTCATTGGTTTCTTATCTCTGACTTCTACAGTTGTGGCATGAAACCCAGCACTGCTCTTCCAGCTCTATACTTAGAAGAGCATAAGCTGCATGATACAATCACATCTAAATTATTCAGCATGCACATCAGTGGAAGACAATGGAAATTTCTTAAAAACAATTGACAGCTTTCATATTAAGCTCAAGACCTGCACTTTTAATTGCTCCATTTTAATCGAGCTGTTTTACTACTTTGGAAATGTCAAAGACTAAGAGAGCTGACAAATGGAATTACAACTGAAACTAAAGTTACCAGAAGCCAAAATGTGATCAAATTATCACAATGGTGTTCTGTTGTACCTCCTCAATACAAAACATAATTGAGCAGGCACCTCTGAGCCTTGCAGAGCGTACTGTGAGCCTTGAGGAACATAGTGTGTTCTGCACAACACAGTGTTAGATAGCTAAGTGTATATAATTTAAATACATTACCAAATATACACAGCTACATTCCAAGATTTATCTGATAATATGTTAACAACTAAAATAAAAGATATATTTTGATAATTGCAAAAATTCAGTTACCCATTTGTGATATTGATCCTCCATTTCTTATAAATAAGAACAGTGTAAGAGTAAACATTTCAAATTAAGAATAAGAGTAATGTAAAATTCAGCATTCTACTTTTTAAAGGAAGTATCTTTACATCAACTGCTTTTACCATCCATATACCAAAATGCAAGTGTCATCACTCCTCTGAAAGCAACACTGCTTGCACAAATCTCATGTACATACATCAGCTTCCCGATATATTGGGATACTACTTACACTAAAACAGCTGGATGAAGATTTGCTTAAATGTTCTGCCTTACCCTGACCTTATCCTTACCCTGCCACTGTTTTTACTTTACTGCTATGCCCCTGACTAAGAAAAAATAAGAGCATTTCATAAAAGATCTTCATCAAAATTTAAGAGGCCTGTTGGCTATCTTGTTCTAGCATGTACAGAAGAAAGTTTTGGGAGAAAACAACCCCAACAAAGTAGTTCTTCCAGGTATTTTCCAAAATCTTTTCAGTTTGAAAAGAGGTATTCTGTTTATTGATACCTATTCAAGGATATGAAGAAAAGAGACTGTTGATAAAATACCTCCCACTGTGCCTTCCAGTTTCCAAGTCACTCCCGCTCTATCAACTTCTCAGTAGTGGTAAGATTGTTTTAAGATTCAGGATGAGTAGGAACACCGGCACAGAGACAACTGATCGCTTCAATTAATGGTAGCCTATAAGGATCAAGAGCTGAATCGACTACTGAGATGATCTAGTAAAGAATTCTCACTGATTCAAAGCAGAACCTCTCCTAGACTTCCTTATCCAGTCATAAAATGGAGTTTTGTTTTTCAAAGCTCATCCAGTACACATATATGTTAACATAATTTGTGGAATACAGACTTATTCTCTCAAAAGCACGTATGTTTTGTAAAGGTTGAACAATTGCTTTGGTATTCTCACCTGAATTTCATGTTTACAGTAAATATGCCTAACATTTATTTCTTCTCGCTAGAAAATATGTGCAATCTGACACAGCTAGAAGCATGACAGCAAGAGCACTCAACAAGCTCTTTGGAAGGACTTTGAGACAAAGAAGCTATGCAAAAAGCATATTTGAGAGACTTTGCAAATAATGATTCTGCCTAGCGTAACACAAAATACATCTTTATTTTTTGAACATTTAGAACAGCAACATCCAGAAAAAGCATTTTTTTCAGAGAATCTCTCAAATGACACATACACAGACACCACCATATTAATGGCAATTGACAATCCTGAGGATGACTAGTACACAGAACATAAAATATAAGAAACAGACCCTTCCTGCCTAATGTCATTGACAGGCACAATAATTAAACTGCACAACAGAAGTTGAAGAACTTACTTAGATAGCTCGTATAAATGTGATTCATTGCTTGAGAAATCAGAGAACTTCAGGTGGCATAGGTCATAAGTAAACAAATGAGATAACATACCAATTAGAACTAACGCTTTCCTTAGGTAATCAGACTAAAGGCACTGATCTCTACTCAGATAAAAAGTAAGTCAGGCTAATAGCATATACATTTGCATCTCTAAATGTACTAGAGGACCAATAGCAGAAATTTAAGAAAGAGAACTTTGTTACATCATTTCCTTATTAAATTCAGAGCTAAAAATGACTCATAACTTCTCCCCCTTTCTGGTCATTTTTTGGCAAGTGTGGATGCTAGGAGTTTGTATCTGTAAGAAATGTTCAAATTTCCCAAGAAGCCAATTATCTCAGGTTCTTGGAAAGTAAGTGGATATCATAAAAGTTTACTATGTTTGAAAATCATGGTGCCTTTATCTCAAGTCTAACAACTTAATTGAATGAGGCCTAATTAGTTTAACTAGATGCTACTCATTGCTGTTTAAGTTCACATTTCTGTTGTTACTGTTCCTTAATTTTCTGGTTTTTCTAATTTTCTAGTTTTCAAATTTTCAAAAAAGGTATAAAACAAATCACCCCCAGATAGC
>VXAL01014278.1:95009-143654 GCA_013399475.1 Chauna torquata | reverse complement strand
AAAAAAAAAAAAAAAAAGTGCCGATCTTCTCTTCCATTAGCTTGTAGCAATAACAGATACAAGCTGTCATACTGAATGGCTGGCCTATGCTTCCGTCCTGTATGACTGCTTATGAACAGAACACCAGAACAATGGATTTCTTAATCCAAAGCGATTATTTTAATTAAAAAAAAAAGTCATGGGGATTTGGATGTCACAGGTCTAGCTTAATTTGTGCTGTAGAAAAAGAGCTTTATAAAATTGTCTTGTTTTATATGGTCTTTTAATGATTTCTGTTTGGTGCTGAAGTTTTACTGGTGTTTAAATTAGTGACAGGAGCTTCACTTAAATGTGTTTAGGAATGGAGAACGTGTTCACAAATTTATTTTTAAAAAACAAATGTAAATTAACTACAGGGTTTTTTTATGCATAAAAACCCCACCGGAACTATATGCGCTTAGGGTAGTGCTCTGCAGTTCCCAGAGTCCTACATTAGATGAAAACTAAGCAGGTTAAGTTCATTTATTTTGTCAACTTCACAACCTAGCTTTTAACTGATGCAGGACATAGTTTAGGATCTAGTGATTTGGGGTTTATTCCAAAGCCCAGTAAATCACTGAAAGTCTTACCGCCACAAAAAGGTGGTAGTTTAGCAAAGTCACTGTTCTGAAATGCTTTGCTAAATAAATATTGTCTGGGTACAAACCAATCTGCTTAGTCAGGATTAAAATGATGGATAATATTTAAAAGAAAAAAAACTGATCTATTACATTGACTTACTCATCCCGGTGTCATGTGAAGTGCTTACTGATGGTGGAGTTTCATAAGGTCTAAAGTAACCCTCCCATAGAAGTGCCTGTATTCTGTTATTGCCATTCTTGAGCTTTTTAAGAGAGTCATAGCCATATATTTTATAAATATACACATATGCACCTTTAAATTTGCAGAACAAAGGTTTACAGAGCAGAAGTGTAGCAAAAACAATGTACTAGCTTCTATAATTCCCTGGTGAGGGATGGGAGAAGTGCAAAAATGAGAAGGAAAAGACTATCTGTGTAAGATGTCTTAATTTGGCACCATATAATTGTCCAATTTAATTCCATCAAGCTATGTGGTTACAAGAGTGCCAGAAATATATCTATCAAGCCATTTAAAATAAAAAGTTTTTTGTGGACTTGTATATTTCCATTTGTTTGTAAAAACATTTTTTGTGCACTGTAATGAACTTGAAATGAAACTTAAGTTATTATATTCTCATATCACTGAACAGAGTACTGTTCAGCTACCTCTACATAAGGTTGAAGTACTTTGTTTTTCCAGATTTGTTCACATTGTCATATAAAATATATTTTTAAAAAAATCATAGTCCAAAGAACCTGTATGTGTTTGTAGATGTACTTAAAACTACATTGTACCAACAAAGTCTGTGTGGAGAGTTGTTTGCTAATTAAAACTTTTGTGTTCTTTACTCTTTGGCTTGCATAACAAAGAACTACAAATGTGAACAAACGTTACACATAAGCTGCTTTTTCAGGTATTTTAGAAAAAGGAATGAAGAACAAATCCTAGATCCTACAGTCACACAACAAAATTTGGTGTGAAGGAACCAACCCCCAGCTAGGAAGTTAGTTGCCCAAACCTCATCATCTTGTAAAGGACATCAAGAGCATTTTTCCTTCTTTGCTGTAGTAAAGTAAGATGATGGGAACTGTCAAGGGTCTGGCTTTCAGCACTACATGTGCTTCTCTGGACTTTGGTACCTCTCACGTACTGTTTGCTTCACAGTGAGTTGCTTCAGTTTGTGATTTAAAACAATAACGAGGCTACCTTTTCATTTACAGTCTCAGCCAAGAATGAGTCCTAGCTGCTTTTTAAGCTGTATCTATGAACCAATCAAAGCACTATATTCAGTGAGGACCCCTTAACTAGAAGTTCCATAGCATTTTTCAAGTCCTTAACTTTACAGAAAAAGCTGGAAAAGAGTAGTTTCATTCATAAACCTAACATTGAGAGGAACAATTCCATATTTTATTCTACTAAAAACGTGGAAGAGTTGCCAAAATTTTAAAAAGTTAAATGCATATGGACTGCTTCTTTATCTTGTCATTTAAGCAAGATGCAAGCTGCGGCACGGCAGCGATTTGCGGCTTGAGTCCCTGCCACCTATAGTATCACAGATTGGCTTGCTGGTCACTTATGTAAGCTTGCTCAGGTTCTGCATTTATTTTAGAATCCAGGGCACAGTCTCAAGCCTGTTTATAGTAAACCAACAACTAATTATGTTGACTGCCATTTTCTATAACAAAATAAACTTGAGTCTGAGTAGAAGAAGTGTTTTGGTTGAAGTGCTTTTCCATCAGGAAATAGTAAATAGTCAAAACTGAAGCTTTGCTTGGGAACCTGTTGTTCAAACTATTCTTTTTAATTCTCAATTTTAGTTTTGAAAGCTTTAGTTAAGAGTGGTTTGTAGTTGGAGTTTAATGTATGGTTTAAAATGTTCTTAGTTGCAGTTTAAAGCAGAGAAATTAAAACAAATTCAGGGTAGCAAATATATTTCCCAACTACTTGTTCACTGTGCTCTCATTTTGTAACAGTCTGCACACAGATATATTCAAATGCCTTTCTAAAGTCATCTATACTTACATAATGTTTCATATTAAAATGATCGTTAAAAAGTGCTAATGATCTCTACCATGTAAAGCAGTTCAAGGGAATCTACTTACTCCAGTTAGCCTTTGCTTCCCAGTGTATATCCTGACACAATAACTTGCATTCAGTGGGGCTTGGATCAGACTGTGGCATACTGAGCAAAGTGAAGGGCATGCCACATGATAGCTCCTGGCTCCTATCTGCCACAGCTTTGAAAATTCTGGCATTCAGCTGTAATATGCTTTTTACTCAGTTAATGAGATGCCACAAAATCCTGGAACATCTATTAATGTGCTGTGGTTCTCTGTATGAGTGAGTTAAAGTACGGCAATATTTTTATCTTCAAGTGGTGTGGCTGACTTCTTAATTTAACAGCTATTTAGCCTCTGTTGTACCAGTTGTAGATTGCGGTTAGTGTGGACTAAGGACCAGTTAATCAATAAAAAATCTAATGCTATCTGCCACCCTCTTGGCCACATGTACAGTTGAAGGAAGAATAGAAGCTTTGTTAGTAAACTAATGCAGGGCTAGGCTTGTTTGTTGTTGTTGCTGTTCAATATATATTATTTCTGATTTTCAAACTGAGCAGACTTTTTATCAGCAGTCACTAATACCAAGCTCTCCAGAAATAGAACAGATTAAGTTATGCTTACTAGTAAACAGTAATGTCATCAGGCCTTCTTTACCAGAAATGCTGTATTTTTAACTAACTGTTCAGATAAGCTGTATGTTGATGCCAAAAATCAATACACAGAGGCTACCTGAAAATCAGAGCACTGACATAAAGAGCAAGATTTGCTATGAAGACTAGCCCTCAGCTGCCACATACTGAACAGTTTACATCTTCTGATAAGATGGTTTTCAGGTTAGAACAAAAATGAAAGAATCTATACAATGAAAGCTGTCAATGCCAGTTTCATGCCAGCATAACATCTTTTGTTTCAGTAGATCTGCTCTTGATTTATAATGCCATAAATGAAAGGAGAATTAAGCTATTTATGTAAGTGACTTTATTTATATAACTGACTTATGCTGTATTATGTGATGGAAGAGAAAATCAAGCACATGGCTTTTTTGTTTTCTATGAGCTACAGAAAGATTTTGTAAAAGTAATATTAGTAATAAATGGTTTTCTCTATGTGTTATATTAGTAGTTCAGTCTTACCCACATGGAGGCTTTATCCTGTGTAGAAAATGTGGTAATAGGTGACATGATGATGTGAAAGGATTTTAGCAGGTCTGCAGACAATCTAGAAAATCTGAATTCTGAGCATCACAATTCAGACTGTAAGTTAGCTCAACAAAGCAATTGTTATTCATTCTCTTCCGCGGATGACTCAATGATTTGTACTGTGACTATTAGTACTGAACGTACCATCTGAAATTCATTTTGAAAGCTTACTGAAGCATTAATGATTTAAAAGTGGTTTCTACAAGTATTTTTATCAATGAGAAGCCTGAACTCTATCAAGGCTAAAGAACATACACAAGGATTTTCAACATAGCTGAATTAGTTTTCTTTCAAATGCTTTACACTGTTTTTCATTCCTTAGTGAATAATGGCTATATAATATTTAGGAAATCAGGGTCAGTAGAGTAAATGTTTCTGTAGCAGTTTGGCAGACACACCTTTCATAACTCATAAAGTCACTACTGGAAAGGCACAACTGGGTCACAGAAGTGCATGGTGGGATGCTGCTTTCCAGTTATGCAACCAGGGTAACTAAAGGTTAGAGAAAGCACTTGAATAACGAGCTTTTTGCCAGAAAGAGTGGAAGAGAAAAACACAGTGTTTTTAAATGCTGGCTTTCTGAGCAGCAGCCGCCTAACGTGTCTAGTTAGGAGTCATCAAACCGAAATAGAACCGGATGCGTCAGAACTTTGAAGAATGGCAATTCAACATCCCAAAAGAAAAATACATCTACTTGTATTCCAAAAGCAAATCCTAGCAATTCTATGATTCCAGTAGATTATACTAGAGCCATTTACAGCATGCCGCTCGGCTTTTTCTCCCAGCCCACTGTGACTGACTTTATCACTCCTGTCTTGTCTTTTTACTTTCTCCATCATCCAGCAACATCTTCAACTTTAAAGAATCTCACATTTTACTTGCATCGTTTTTATCATACTAACCTAAACTTCTCTAGTTCCCTGACAGCTTAGAGCACCTTTGTCTGTTTCTTCCACAGACATCTTTCCTGCTTCTATGTACTTTACTGGAGTACATCTAATAAATAAAATTACTGAGGAATTCTTACCACATTTCTTACTGCAAAAAGAACAGAGAAAGGTAGTTGTCTTTCTGCACTACAAAGATTTTCCAGCTACGACATAGCCCACAGGCACAAATTATCACATTAGCTAACAAATAGCTCCCATCAAGTTTGGGATATCAGTTACAAAAACTGAACACCGTACTGCAAAGAGACTAAATAAAACGGTGCTCTTTTAATCCCAATTATGTCTCCTGTTACAGCTGCACACTAGATAAATATATTAATCAAAATGACCTCATTTTAGGCATGAGAAGCAGTGCATTACATAACCATGTTAAGTATGCTATTTTATTTCCCTCCCACCAAGGAGAAATGGTGTTTGTCTTACAAGAGTTCCAAATAAGTCTAGCTATAAAGCAATGGGGGAAAGAACAGGAGGGAGAGACGAAAGCAAGAGAATTAGTAAGCAAAATGACTCATTCCCCGAGTGTAGAGGTGATGTTACACTCCACTATTAAGTGTTAGTTGCTCTATAGGAAGCTAATGTTGTCATCAGCAGTCTCAGTGCTCCTCATATGCCCAGCATCTCTCAGGATGGGAAAAACAGATGTGTTGTAAGAATGGAAGCTGCTCCTTTTCAGACCTCTCAATCAGATGACGTCGGCTTACAGCATTCCTGTTTTGTTTTCAAAGCTGTTTGTGAAGGCTGCCTCCATAAACAAGGAGCTTGCAGAATCCCCTGCTATTCTTTTTGTTGCTCACTTCTTTGGCAAAAAGTAGCATTTGATTAATTCTTTTCTAGTGCTACCAATCATGCTTTAAACAAGCTCACAAGCATCCTTAAAAGTAGAATATATCCCCACAAACAAGTCTGAAACTCATCTAGATTCATACTGCACTACATAAAAAAGGACCGAGAGGCGTACATTTTTGCAATATAAGATCACTCAGGCAGAGAACTCTGATAAGTGCTGAAAATGTGAAAAACAAATGGCAGGGTATGCATTTCCCATTTGCTCAATACACACACATAAAAGAAACACTGTGTAGGCTTCACTGCAGCATACCAGTGCGTCCAAAACTCAAAGGTTAGTTACATAAATGATAAGGCGTGGGCTTAAATGCTTCATTCAGCTTGTTAATTACTTGCTTTGTGGCCCGAGCCAATGTTCTGAAACAGGTTCATCCAATATTGTGTTGCTTCCTCTGCATTTTCATTTAGTGTATTAAGCTGAAGTGCTGGGAACAATTTGTTGCAATACCTAGGAAGAGTCTGTTTTCTTTTCAAGCAATTCACAGAACAAACTTAGTCAAACTAATCCACAGATGCTCTTTAAATGTCCTCCCTATTTCAGAAAACTATGAAATTTACATCTTACAACATTCTCTTTAAACAAGGGAACTGCTGGCTGCCATAAACATATATGTATTATTGACATTTTATGTTTTGGTGGCTCCTTCGGTCTGTTCTTTTTAATCTACACATCCAACATGAGGAAATGAATGGCAGTGTGTTAGAGAATTCTCAAAATAAAACGCTTAAAATATCTCTCGCAGAAAAGTGGTAGAAGCTATGTGGTAGAAGCTATGCTTTAATAGTAGATGGAAATAGTTCCATCTTCAATTCATTGAACTGCGATACCTAGCTGATTAGGATCTTTAATGCCATAGAGAAGAACAACCCTTCATTATTGAATGGCCTAGCCTAAGGAAGACAGACCACCTATATATTTCATAAGATGTGCAGGCAGAAACTGGAGATTTAGAATTCCTCATCTCTGTGGAAATAAATCATATTGTATTTGGAACAAACTGTAGTTACACCACAAGACATCTCATCAAGGTGGTACCTGGGAACCCCATCTAAGATTTACTTCAAACAGCAGAATTTGTTTTAAAATTAGAACTGTGTAACTTGCCTTGTTTTCATCAGGATACATTTGCAGACATCTTGAATTCTAACTCAGACATGGGCTAAGAAGCCTACTGAGCCCCTGAATGTGTTTTAACAGCTACAGTGAAGTGGAAGCAAACTGAATGCAAGTATCTCAGTTTTTGACTCCCAGCATTTTAAGAGACTCTAATGCATATCCTTCAAACCTCACCTTCCTATTTCTACTTTAAGGCTCCATCTTTTTCCTCTATAATAAGATTGCCAGTTAGAGATTTCTGAGTCACAAATACAGATTAGCATTTGGATCTGAATTACAAGTCTTGAAAAATGAAGGTTGACTGAAGAGGAATCTCATCTAGTCAATTACATGGACCAACAGCAAAATACAGACTGCAGTTGCAAATACGGGCTGAAGCTATCTGGCTGTTTGCAGTGCTGTGTGAAAGGTGATGAGATATATCTCACTGCCAGTCTACATATCATCTTCTTTCCACATCATTCTCCAGATTTTTCAGGAATGTTACTTCCGAAGTCGCTCATTCCCCTTGGTTCTGCATTTCAGATTATTTTCTCTAGTTGTACTGGCTTGCTTTACTTTCCCTATTTCGTTATTTCCTGCCCATGGGCCATATCATATCTTTTCATCAATATTTCAGCAGAATGACTCCCTGTTGGAAGCAGCATGGATTTCTGCTTAAAAATTGATAGCACAATATGGACCCACACTTCCATTCTTATGCACCTGTTCCTCTTAAGTTACAGTCCCTCTGTCTTTAATACTTCCATTCTTCAGATTGCTCAGAACACCAGAGTATTCTTAGCTGTATTTAAATTATCAAATGAATACAATTTCTAAATTAGAACACACATAAAAATGCCCTTTTTGTTAACAAGTGAGACTCAACCACACTGTTTAGCTGATTTCACTATACAGATCACTTTTGTCTTCAGGCTAAACATTGTTTCTTCAAACTGAAGATGAAAACTGCAATTAAATATAGGCCACAGATGTTCAGGATGCAGAGGACAAAAATATAGGTTTCATAACTCGACAGTTATGCAACCAGTTGCTTTTCACATATTAAAATGAACATTTAATTTTATGCTCTTATTTACCATTAATCTAAATACAAATGACAGGTCCTTAAAATGGTGAGACTTTAAAAAAAAATGCTTCTGATCTATTTTAATCATTGATAATTTTTTTTCCTCAAGATGTTCATTGTTTTCTGATTTAAATTCAGGTCCCCAAATACTCAGAGACATCCAGCTCCATTAAATTACTGAGACACCTAAATAATGCTGAGAATCCTGGTAAAGGCAAGACTATTCTAAAATAAGGTCATTACATATAAATGCTATTTACCTTACCTACCAAATCTCATTTAAAGCATCCACCCTGAGAGTTAAAGTCCTCTCTAGGACTGGCTGCGTGACACCCTGCAGCAGTGAAACTCCCATCAAACACAGCACAGTCATACATGCAAGAGACAATTTTTATAGCAGCTGGATCTAGACTATGGAATTTAATCCCTTGGCAGATAAAAATGATCAGGGGACTAAGCACTTTCTGTACTTACATAAAAATTCCTTTCTTCAACTTAGCTTCCCTCTAGTAAATCACGCATTAATTCTCTCTCAAAAAAAAAGAAAGAAGCAAACCAAATGAGTTGTTCTGTTTGCTGACTGTAAATGGAGAGAGAATGCATAAATGAGAGAATGTTCTTTCAAGTATTTATACTTTTATCCTGGTTTTCTAGGGAAGCTTCACTTACAAAATTACACTGCCTGTCCATCAGCTCTGATAAGTTTTGAACCAGGTGGCTGATCTTTAACCATTTTTTTGAGATTTCTACCACACCCTTTCAAATTTGAAGCTGCCAGCCAAGTCACCCAGTGTGCACATGCACACACACACACGCAGAGGAAGTGGTGAGCTTCCAGGTGGCTCTGGACTAGCTGCAATACAGAGAGGATGGCACAAGGGAGGGGGGACAAATGTGGCAGGAAATACAGAAGAGAAGGTACACAACTCTACATGACAGCAAACCTCCTCAATTTCAGCATTTGCAAATTTAACTTCTTACATACTCAGGAGGCACTTGAATACTCTGACAATAGGAGCACAGTTCACAGAATGAGAAATACAAACTGAAAGACTTGTTAGGTATTTAGCAATTTTTTTTTAAACTAAGATCAAAAAACACTATCTTAATAATAAAAACAATGACAACCAAGAGCAGAATAGGAAGACAACCACTTTGCCCAGAGTCAGTAAAAGCAGTCATTCCCAACTCATTTTTGCTGATGAATAACACAGGTCATGTAGAGATCTCAATCTGTATTTTAGATCACAGTGTGAACCTGCAGAACTGATATGCTTTCATTTTTAAGCTCAAGAAGTTTAATTCAGACACAGCACAGAGCCTCACAGTAACATTTTGCAGTCATTTTAGAAGTAGAATTGCACTTTGGAGAATGCAGATAAGTAGAGCTAAGAGTCTCAGATTTCTTAGAACAAAATCTGTGCAAACATCTAGAAGAGCTCTTGGCCCTTCTGCAATGTCGGAGGAGCTGGAAAACTACACAAACAAGACCTCTAATAAACTGGAATTACAGCTGCTGATATAAAAATCTAATGTGTATGTCTGTTCATTCCGGGTGCCGACAGCCTTGTAAGGGCAGAATCAGATGTTCTCAACCCCTGAAGAAAATCTTCATTAATCTCCTCTAAGAATGTGACACAAGTCAGTTGGGTTTGTCAGGTTCAGCCAAGCTACATGATTCAGGTCATACAAGTCAAGAATAGAGTTTTACTGGTAATGCAGAGAGAGACAGACAGAGAGGTGGTTGTTTTAAACCCCCTACAACAGCCAGTTTGAATCTGGCAGGCCAATTCCTCTCCACAGCACAAAGCAAGTTTCTCACAGTTTCTAAATGAAGCACAAAGTCCTTAATGCAGTTACTAAATGAGAAGTGGCATCTCAGTGGGCTGCCTCAGTGGATTAATTTTAAATGCATAATTCAATATAGACCCATATAAACCTTTATGAATGGAAATAGAGGTTATGTAAGCATGTTCTTACAGTGTATACTGCAAATTCAAAGGCCAGTTTGAGTATAAATCAACTCTATCTTTTATTAATATTGTCACCTTCCCATTGGTTCAACTCTAGCAAATGTGCTAATCAGATTACTTTCTTCACTCATACACTGAGATGCCTAAAATAAAAAAGTACTTCACTGCCAGTGCCAGAGACCAACTTTTTCCCTCAGTCCTTTGAGGAAAGTTTACGCTGGGCTCATTCTGCAGACACCAACTGCATCAGGGACAGTTTAGTAAGGGCACTGAATGCAAGACCATAATTTCCCATTGGTGAAAGCTGAAGGTCCACAAGTCCTGCAGGGACCTGCACATCTCACAACATCTAACAAGAGCAGAAAAGATGCTGGACACGCTTCTACAGAAAGCCAATGCTGGGGGCAAACTTGCAGCCCTTTTATGACCCAAGAAACATCCATGGGCAAGTTTAATAAGGTATCAGGTTAGAGTGGCACATCTCCTAAAAACTAGGTAAAAGCTGTATGTCTACCCCCTGCCTTCTTGGAGCCCAAACATATCCACTCCTCAGGGTAACCAGAAGGGAAACCAGCTTCCTATTTTCATCCCTTCCTAGCTAGACAAATTTAGGATGTCAGAAATGCAGCTTTAGACACACAGGCACTTTGCTACTTCTGCCACAAGAAATGGTCACAGGAATTATTCCTCAGTTTAGCTACCATTTCTGTGCTTTAAGTAGCAGCTGTTAATTGACCAATTCAAAGATCTCAGAAAACCAAAAAAAAGGAAGGCCTACCTCAAAACCATTTTTCATGCAGTAGATGAACTGTTTCCCACAAATGAATTTCCATTAACGGTTTACTGCAGCGCACTACAAAAAAGGAAAGGGGAAAGGGGAAAAGGAAAGGGAAAGGGGAAAGGGGAAAGGAAAAGGGGAAAGGAAAAGGGAAAGGAAAAGGAAAGAAGAAAGAAAAAAACTCAGATTAGTTTGATGATCCCAGAAATATAGCCATCTTTTTAGCCAGGGATTAATATTGCCTTCAAGCAAGGTAAATCCCTATCATCTCATTGAATGCCTGCAAAACTGATCTGCAAAACTGATTAGCAGCTTCACCAGTTAAAAATATGTTTAAAGGGTTATTACAATTTATTACTAAACATAATCAGATTAATTAAAGTCAGAATGTCAGGCTTGGGCTGTTCGTAGAAATATTTATGATTGCATGTTGACAGTAACAGCTACTGTACCAGGCTGTATCTTAACAGACTAGCTTCAGAATGAACATC
Organism: Chauna torquata; assembly: GCA_013399475.1. Classification (NCBI taxonomy): domain Eukaryota; kingdom Metazoa; phylum Chordata; class Aves; order Anseriformes; family Anhimidae; genus Chauna; species Chauna torquata. The sequence goes on along the minus strand of VXAL01014278.1, from coordinate 132,568 downwards.
GTTTATAAGAACTAGAAAATGACAAGGTTTTAAAAACAAAACCAAAAAAAACTCCAAATATTCCCAAGCTTTAAGGGATCTTAGATCCGGATCTGGATCAGAGCATCGTATCTGATTTTCAGTTCCACAACCCACAGAACCCAAACCCTGATTCATATACTTGTTGAACTCTGGAGAACTTTATATCTAGGTTAAAATCTAGCTTTCCATCTTGGGTCCACTATCAATGAAAAGAAAGAAAGAAAATGCTGTGAACGACTGTGGAAATGCATATGCTGTGCTTTGCAGGGAGATGCAAACCTGCCCTGCTTTCCCTCCGAGTCAGGCGGACATCATTCAGCTCCAACCTAAAAGCCAGTACACCGTGGGCCCCGTGCCACATCAGCAACGCCGTACGAAAGGTGACGTGGTGGCACCCAGTCTGGTGCCAATTCGCACCCACCAGCTCAGGACATGAGCAGAGCTAGCTGTGGTCAGCCTGTGAAATCTCCCACCTTGTGAAAGTTGAGTGGAAAAAATGTCTGCAGTGACATCAAGGAACTCAAAGAAGCCAATAGTATTTTAGTAAGAAACAGTTATTAATTACAGCTGTCAAGTTCTGGAGGGGCTACCTAGGAAATACTGATACATTTGAACAAATGTTCAACCATTTTTTCATTGTAGACTGCCAGATAACGTGAATTTGGGACAACTTCCCCCAACTTCAGCATAGTTCTGGCATAAGCAGGAGAAGATCTGACCCTAAGTTATTTATTGAGATTTATTTTTGAGCAATGCAGAAACACAAAAGCTCAATTATAATCTTATTTAGACTAAACTAATTCCACTGGCTTTAGTAGATTTGTTCCTGACTGACGGAGTTGTTCCTGAGATTTGAAAGAAAGCCCAAAGTGCCACTTAGCATTGAAATCCTTCTTGTTATTTTACATTTCCTTGGAAAATTGCATAAAGTCTGTTCTTGCTTAAGTCACTCCCAGAAAGAAAAACTCTTTGCTGCAGTACTGTGGTTACAGACCCATACTGTTAATAAAAGCAAATGCAAAAGTATAACAAAAACACCAGTTCTGTCTGGGAAAATTGTTGGTTTTATCTGCTCAGTCAACACAAAAGAGTCTCTGTGTGCATGCTTCTAAAATTTCCATTATCAGACTGAGCGAGAAGATTGACAAACTGCCTGTCCAAGGCAAAGAAATCAGATGTTCCAGCGGCCCTGGCTCTGCACACCGCCAGCATCGCTGGCTCAACTTCTTTCACATGGTAGAAGCCATGAGAAATTCATTGTAAGGACCAGGCTATTATGCAATGGCCTTGGTTACATCAGCACAGCAAGGGAAGCACTAGGGGAAGAGTAAATAAAATTTGAGGCTCTGCGCCTGTGAGACGGCAGCCGCCTGCAGAGTGCCCGCAGGAAGCCGAGCCACTGATCCTGGCCTGGAGAGCGCACGCGGTGCCTGGGCAGCGCAGGCACCGCCGCCCTCCCCAACAGCAGAGCTGGGGGCTGGTTCAGCCCGTGAGACTCTGGTATCCGCAGCTGCCCTGAGCCCTCGGCACAGGGCTGGGGCTGGATGTGCCAACCCCCTGGCTCACCCATTGCACACAAGCCTGGTTTCGGCACCGCTGGCCAGGGCAGACAAGGGAACGGGCTCAGGAGTGCCTGAGGTCTCCACAGGGAGTGGTCTGGGCACTTTGCTCCATCCCAGCTCCCTCTGCTATGCCTTTAGTTTTCAGGGATATAAATGGTCTTTCTAAAGTGTGGCATGCTCTAAAAATGAATTAGTCACAGCAGTATGTTTGTATCATCTGTGTTTTGATCTGCGCCTCCAAAGGAGAAATCCACATGAAAAAGGATGGAAAAAAATATAAACCAGCATCAACAAATAACATTTCCATCTTTAACTCCAGTGACTTTGATGGAGTTGCAAACAAGACTATCGCTACAAATGAACTGCACGTACCGGGCCAAATCAGTGGTATGCAGTCATAAGGCCACCTGTGCTGTAGGAAAACCACTAAACCGTATTAATTGAACATACCATGAAAGACACCAGAGACCACATCTGGACAATTACTGGCAGCAGCTCATTCATGAGAGTCCCTAACTGGAGCTGTACAAACATTTCTCTTGCCATACTGCAGCAGGGAGCTTCTGTCTGTAGGTAAAGCAAAATGTACTGTAGAGCAGCATGCCTGCTGGCACGGATGCAAGCACACTGCGTGGGGCAGCTACTCGTCATTTGGATTTAAAAGACTCTCAGAAGTGATGATCAAACTTGGCTTTAGGGAAACTGCATTTGCTTGGAACTTCTGTTTGACGTCATCAGATCCTTCAAATAACATTGTTTGGTGGTTACCTAGGAATAAGTGAATAAGTGGAGACCTTCATGCCCAGCGAGAGCAAGCCAAACATGTCTCCTAGAGGTTTTAAGCTGATCACGGCCCCAGAGCCACACTGACATGGTTACCAGCCTTGGATTCCCAAGTGGTAACACCCAGCTCTCCCCCCATCTAAGCACGGCTGGACTTGAGATTGCAGCATCACATTTTGTCACAACAGACCCTGTCATTTTACCCCCCAAGTTCTGTTGCTTGAATTTGCATGGCATCAGAAGGGTCATGTGCAGCACAGAGATGTGCCCTTCCCAGAGGTTCCTGGAAAATGATATGGAGTAAAGGTCTATGTTACAAGATCACAGCTAACCCAGACTCTTGGAGATGGTGGCAGGAAGTTTGCAGTCCACTGCTTTTAGGGAAAGTCAAAGAGCAGGAAAAAAAACCTTACTCCTTCCAGTTGATATATCTAGGAATTAAAGGATATTTCTAGTCAGCTATGAAGGTAAAATATGCAACCGGAATGAGAGACTATAAAAATATCTTTAAAAGAGTAAGGAACATATCAATGTCTTTGTCTACTACAGTCTCACATAGAGTTATTAAGTAACTCCTCTTTTACGCATCATTCCTAGTAATCGTTTTAACCTATCAAAAAAAATAACAAACTTTTCTGAAAGATTTTGTTCATTTTGCTTAAACATCTCTTAAAAGGGGCCAAATCCAATTTCCACTGTGGCCAGTCAAGAACAGGACTAGGCCTGAAGTCCACCTTTCGACATGCCCATGCTGATCCATGCCACAGTACTTTGCAGAATTTGGGCTTTAGTAAAAAATTTTTTTACAAAAAAAATTACTACTTTTACAAAAAATGTAAAAATGATGTTGATACTTCTAGCATTTTATATGCAATGTAAATATTCCTATTGATTGCTCTATCACATATATAGTATTTCTTCACAGTTAAAGCTCTTGTTTTATAAACAACGTGAAGCCAGTAGATGGTTATTTTCATAAGGGATCATAACACTATGAATGCTTATGTAATAAATCGCTCTGTCAAAACGGAAAACATAAAATGAACCTGATTTTTGTTCATGCAAATACAGATGAGGTCGCTCATCTTTGAGTAGAGTTCCCTTTACCAGTGAAACACTCTACTAAAACATCATGTATTTTCCTCTTCTTTCTAATACGTATGATTCGGGATCCAAACTGAGTAAATACCTGTTGTGTTTAAAACACAGCTCTAATTTTATGTAGATAGATCCTAATTTGTACATCTAGTTGTGACAGAAGAGTCACTTTATTTACTCCTGTATGAATAAAACATACTTTCACAGCTCACAAAGTCCAGTGAAGTTATTTCATCCCATATGTACAACTGGTAAAATGCTGACCCTCTGGGGGGGCACATGTCCCCTCCACTGCTTCTCAATGACTGTCACTTTGCTTCATTTGCCCACGTCACCAGTGACGTAGCTGGTATTTAGGACAACAGGAATGACGCACTCGCTAGAAGCCAGCCAGCAACATCTCCTCCTGCCTTGCTAGCTCTCGGCAGTGCCAACGACATCATTAGGAAAGGCTGCTGCAAGTAGTTTGAACTCTATGGAAACACAACACAGCCCCTGGGACTTAGACCCTTTCTCATACATTGCTGCAGTTGCTACAATGACCTTATTGTATAATTTGGAAAAAGTTACCTCAATGCCACAGAAATGTATTCCTGAGAAATGTGGAAAGCTTCTAATTTTAAAACGCTCAACCTCACCCTACTGTGTTGGAAAAATACCTGTAAATCAAAACTAATTTGGAGGCCAGAATGGGATAATAGAGAAAATATAATGGAGTATTAATTTAAGTTGCTTAACAAAGTAGGTTAAGGTGATCTTTAAACAGGGCAGCATTGCCAGTATTGATAGGTATGTGATCTTAGACTTGTTAGCTTTTCGTTAGATTCCTGTAAAATACGGCTGACTACAAAACAAGTTAAGTAAAAAGTGTTTTTGATCCCACAAATGAAAAATAAAAATGTTTAGACAGCAAAGATGCTTTTTTTTTTTTTTTAACAGAACTATTCTGAGGCAGAGAGAAGGAAGGCTGGAATGAGAGTTTCAGGTATGAAACAACCTTTTGTATTTGGATTATTTACATCAATCGCTTCTTTCTGCCTTTTCATTTCCATTTCATACAAAATTATGTCAATGAAATACTCCACACCTTCAGCCATTTTCATACCTATTTGTTGTTTAGTGACTAGCTTGGTTTATAGATCAGAATAAGAACTGACAGCTAACAATCCTGTTTACCTACACTGCCTGTAGATTTTTCTTAACTGCCTCTAAAAAAAACCAGCTATTAAAATAGCTTATTTTTAAATCCCTCCTAGCACAATAAGAACAATAATAGCATCTCACAGTTTCTGTTGTCAATAATCTGCCCCTCAAGTCAGGAGAAGCTGCTAAACTTTGGCTTAGCTCACTTCTGAGAAGCTGCATTTTTAACACACAGGTCATACAGCAGTTCTATTTAAAGTGCCACACTGCTGGGGACTCCACCAGCAGGTCACAACACGCTTTGATTTGCAATGCAGTCAAAGTGCTCACCTGCTTAATGTGGTTCAGAACAAGGAAAGAGGTCTGGTAACATAGCATTACCTCTCCTGGACCAAATAATGTGGAAGTGTGTGGACTGCATCAAATGAAAAAAGAAGAAGAAAAAAAAAAACCTGTTGATGGCAGTGGGCATCTCTGATGCATTTCCATTCATTTGCAAGAACTTATTGTCCTGCTTCCTCATGCGCAGAGGGAACAGATGGATGAAGAGCTTCCCTATTTAAAGCCCCCTTCTGATACCTTTCCTTAGGCTTAGACACATCCCACTGTGCAAGAGTAATTTGAATTACAGCTTCCCACTCTGAGCCGTTTGCTTCTCGAGTTGCACTGTCGTTCTTCCACAGTCATTCACCTTCATGCAACTATGCCCCTTCATTCATCCAGCTTGAAATATCTGAGCAACCTTTCTGTTCTGGGCAGATGCATGGTTTTGTGTTCCAAGTTCAAAATTTGCAGCTTATTTCACCTGCCTACTTTCATAAAATGTTAAAAAACATTTTCAATGAAAAACAGAGGTTTCACTCAACCTCTGCTGCAAGAACTAACCCAGAGGGTAACAACAGCGACAACCTGTAATGAATAGTGACACTTTGGGTACAATACTTCCAGACAGCATAGAAGACAGAATGCCACTATAGCAAGCAAAAAATCAAAGCCAGAATCCTAAACAGATGCTCAGATTCCCTAAATGTGAGAGGTTTCACATCATAATTACTGATATTTTGGTGACAGTTGATGAGGCTTGTTCTTCAAACCAGGGTAAGTCTCTAATATACATGTAGGTTGGCTACCACACACTAGAGGAAAAGACAAAGACGGATGTCTTATTTTTTAAGGCTGCTAATCACATCTCTGATTTCTAGTATCCTTCAGATGTATCACCTTCCAGTAACAGTCCTAAAGGACAAAGTATCTTCACAGGCTAATGTTTTTCCTGTATTGATCTCAAAAGCACTTAACTGAGCAAGTGGGACAAACCCAGGAATTACAACCTTTCTAAGCTGAGAACTTCTACTGTAATAGATACATATAAAACAGATTTAATATTTTAAATCACTACACTTAAAAAGCCAATGTAATACTACTTAGGGGGACCATCTCTATCCAAACTTTCTAACATGAGAAGGGCTAGTATTTAGTGTTTTCAGCACGGTTAGTCATTTCTCACTATTCTAAGACCTTTCTTCTAATTATGGTAATTGAAATGAGTATTGGCTCCTCAGCTATATCTGAATTTCAGAGGTTTTTTTTTATTCTTTGGGTATATTTAAAGAAAGGTGTACACCACATTCTGGTAATGAAAGTGTTGTCAGAGTTGTGCTAGAACAGAAGTGTGTAGCTTTGGAGATTTTTGAGTCTTTTTCCTCATTTAAACTGATTCATTCCCTCTTGTCCACGAAGCCAGTTAACTGTAAGTAGATTCACAGCTGAATGATAACTTAACAGATTCTGTTTTAGCCCAAGTCCTTACAGCTCACTGTTACAGCAACAGGAACCTCCACAAACTCCAGCTAGGTGCATGCCAAGTTGCTGCTTGTCTCTCTAATCTTTCCTGTAAAATCATTGGATTCTACATCTGGCTGGGATGAAGATCAACCTCTAGCCAGGCAGTAGTTGTTCTAAGCAGCAGAATTAAAATTCCAAACCACAGTGCCCTGTTTGGACATGTTCACTTATTTTCCTGCATAGCCCCACTGCAGAACTGAATTCACCATGCAAGCTACCTTTCCCCATCGTTGTCACCAATTCTCAGAGCCTTCTTGCAACAAGAAGTTTTTTTTTCCATACTTGTATAGCTCCAAAAACTCCATGATATCACAAACAGAAATACACCTCTCTCTCAGACCCCTCTTCCCTGCTTTCATAAAAGTCTCCTTATTGTAATAGTGTACTTATAAATGTACACTCAAATCTGCTTTCTCTAATGCTCAGAACCCTTCTGTACTCCTTGGGGATGGCACCAGCACCCTCTGCTGTCACACATGAGCACCAAAGTAAGTCAGCTGAAACCCCAGCCCCCGTACTGAGCACAGGGAATCTCAGGGGCAGCTTTCTAGATCCTTCACTAAAGACCCTGAGCCATAAAACCTCACAATTACATTGCTGGCAATGTGACTTCACAATGACTTCAAGGAGGCTTGTTTTCAAAGATAGTGACAGTGTCTGGAAATAATCATGATTTTTTTTTTTTACAATCACCCAGAATGAGCTCAGTAGGTTAGTTATTTGCACTCATCAAGAACCTAAAAGCTACAAGTGGACAATGGCAAATCAAGGCCTCACTACTACAGCTACCAGCTTTTATAAATACATTGATATATCACTGATTTTTCATCACTTATCTTAAAATCCCATCTTCTAACCTCTTGTGATTACATGAGACTTAGTTTTGATTTTTTGCTCTATATGCTTTTTGTCCTCTTGGGTGCAGAGAGAAAGTTGAGTACATTAACTTCAGAAATCCAGAAGGCAAGTAAATACCAAATGCAGCATCACATGATTCTCATGTGCTTTTCCTCTTTTTTAAAATTGACTCCAAGACATCTTGGAGCAGCTGCCGAGTAATTCCAAAACACATTCAAATGAGTATTTACAAGGTTTCCTGCACCTGTAGGAGTGCTAGCCTTCAAGCCAACCATGAACTGAAGGAGCAGCAACTCCAGAACAAAAGGAGAACCATCAGCTCTCTGATATTTTAAAGTTCTAAATAGCTAGATTTAGAAAAGTGCATTAGTTTGACCAGCTGTGTTAATCAGTCCTAGGCCACACAAAATCATCTCAAGACAAGATCTATGCAGTATATATATTGTCCAAATATCTCTTTTTATTTTTTCCTTAATGAATGAGGGCCATCTATAGCTCTTTTTTTCCCAGGAATTACATCATCATCACTGACAACCACATTTAATAGCAAACCAAAAATGAGAATGGAATACAAAAGGGGTTCCTTCAAGACAAGGAACCTCCTTTCCTTACAAAAACATATATACATACCAAACAAAAATGAAACAATATTAAGATCAAAAGCAAACACAGGGAAGGAGAGATTCTAGTATCATATGCAGTACTTTAGGTGAAGGATCACAATCTACACTAACAAAAAGAGAAGAGTGTACAGAATAAAGAAATGCGTGTATTTCACACAGGGTCAGTGAGCTTCTGATGGGATGTCAGCTGTACAAAACTTCAGGAATCAAAGTTGAGTATGTTCATTACACTCGAAAGTTTCGGGGAAATACAAATGCTTCAGATCTTTGCAAGAGAAGATATGCTTCTTAAAATAGAGAAAAACAAGTAGTAAAATAGGCCTGGATTACCAAACCAATCGTGAAACTCTTACTCTTTCTTGTGTTAGTACAAAATAAAGACAATCTATAGCTTCAGTGAACCTACTTGGATGAGTAAGTTTTCACCTATATAAGAAAAAATAGTTTCACAGTCTAGCTCCTAATTAACACTGTTTTCAAATAGCAAGATCTACATATTTAAATGTAGGCCAAGACTGGAAGACTTTCTAATGAGCTGATCTGAAACCAAATTTTTTGTTTTGCAGTTAACCAACAGATAACTTTTCCCTTAAAAATACCTACTAACTTTCCAGCTAAAAACTGTCCATCAGCCAAGTCAGCCTTCAAATTTTGAATTGACTGTAAACAAAAACTACTTTATAAACGTGCAATGCTACAAAAAATGAAAAGGACCAGTAAGTGCCACTGGCATTTAAGCCACTAACGTCATTTTACAAAGCTTCTTTTTCAAGTGTCTGCTCCCTTCAAAGTCGATAGCAAAACTTCTGTCATTTTTAGACTGATGTTGAGTTACCAGTTAAAGACTGATGATGCAAGGAGGAAAGCAGATGCCCCCTTTATCACTAACATTAAACACACAGCCACATGAACATGCAGAATGGAGTGGCATTTGTTGAAAACAAGGTACTACTACCTTCTAGGTAGCAAATAGTTCCCATCCCCAACATACTCTTTAAGAGAGACAATTCGCTGATGAATCTCACAAAAAATAAGCCATTATTTGCCATAATTAAAGGAAGGACTTTTTTTTTTTTTGTAGAATGCCCAAATTCTCTCAGATTTCCAAAGGTATAATCAAAAATGGAGTGTATCCTAGAGTGTGGTGGTTTTCTAGCACGTGGGAGAGAAAAGGAGGTGTGTGGCTCTGGGCCATTCCAGCAGGCATCATTGAGCAAAGCCCAAGACCCACAGTGCTGTGATTTCAAACCACCCACAAGCCAGTATTACTCCAACTCATAGTGCTGTTTGGATCCTATAGCTATCACAAAGTAGGTCCATTAACAATCAGAAGCAAAGTCAGACTGCCCATCCCAGAGCATTACACACAAGTGTGATGACATCAATGCCCATGAGTCATGATGTGTCAGTGCATAGCATCGTATCTATTTCATAGCATACATTAACTTCTTAGCCAAAGCCACCTTGCACAAAACACTGGATCATTCATGGAAACTTTAAAAACATATTTTGCAAGGGAAATGTTTCAAAAGCCTGAAGCAAGTCTTCTTAGAACATCACTGTCTTTTAGTCGAATGTGTAAGTATATAAGATATTGATCAAGTATTCCTAGTAGTTGGTAGTAGGAAATGCTCAGCTTCCTAATACTTCAAAATTAAGCCTCAGATGGCATTTCTTCACTGTGTTTTTACATACTACAGTCTGATCAAAAGTTCTAAGGCTCTTAGTTCTCAAAAGAAAATGATCACAGTAAAGAAGTACTTAAATGGAGTTAACACAGCTATTGGCAATACAAAGAAGGATGCTCATGTAATTTGCTATTGTACAATCTGGGGCATTTCACTCCATGCTTTGGCTTTCTTCTTGGCCAGGGATAGCCACGGTGGTTCAGCAGTGCTGCATGGTGTCATTGGCAGGTTAGAGGAGTGTCTTGTTTCCTTCTCAACAGCAGGAATCACAGATGCTTCCTGAGCAATAGGTCCAACTTTACCTGCCAACAACAAGATATCCATCACTCATCAGAATGCTAGAGTTAAAAACTCAGTTTCTGCCAATAATACTTCCTACTCTGTAAAGCAAATCATTTTACAGCCCAGAATGTCTGTGACTCAACGATAAAAGTCAGAGGAATTGTTAAACTGGGTGTCACTAGCGCTATCTGGTCCAGCTACAGTGAAGGTTAGGACTAGCTATTGCAATGGGAAAATTGATACTAAGCTGTTAGTTGATAATCTTTTTGTAAAAGAATCTTCTCCTCAGTCCCAACAGCAAGAGTCTAACCCCTGATACATGACGATGTTCTTCAGAATTCTTGAAACATGTGGTGACTATAGCCCTAGGTATTTTTATAGTACATATTCTTGGATAACACATTTCTCAATCTTTTCAAACTCTTAACTGCCATGACAGTGCACAGCAAGGACTTCCACAGGTTTATTCTGCTCTGTGAGTGGCAAGAAGGTCTAGGAATAAGGCTTCTGAATACGCAGGAAAATGGAAACAAAATGTCTGCAGGGCAAGGATTGCCCCAGGCTCGCTGAGGGCTTAAAGTAACTGGTATATGTTTTTCAACTCTGAGAAGTCTAAAGACTTATTTTTCACTCTTCACCACCAGCACAAGTACTTCTGCTCCAGCAATATTATTAAATACTAGGTAGAGGTCAAATGCTTTGTGTTCTTGGACTTGTAAGCCAAGAAGGTGGGACTCTCGTGGAGCTAGGCGGTCCTCTTAACTGCAGCCTAACACAAGCCTGTCATCCTCACAAAGGACAGATGACTGCAGATACGACTCCTTGTATGGCTTTGAGTCACTATTTAGAAAAGGCATCCTCCCTCCATCTTGCTTGAGAATTTTCAAGATTGGTGTCTTCAGACAGCCTGGAATGGAGCTTCACAGATGCAGCTGTAGGGCTCTGAACAGATGCAGCCTCTCATTTCTTGAGACATGGTTCACAAGTCTTTCAACATCATGCTCTCTCCATCCATTTCAACCCAGGCAGTACTTTACTCCTATGTTTAAGTCAAGCTGGGAAAACTCAAACCTTTCCTCATACTTGATTAGCCTGTTTGGGGCATGTGGCAGGCAAGATGAGGCTGCTGTGCTCCAGCACAAGAACAGAGGCCACACGGGGACTTGAACAGTGTTAAGTATAAGAAACTTGATCTTGCTTGCACTTAAATCAATGAAAAATGTCAATCAGCTCCACCAGTCACACTCCTGATCAAAGCCAAAGAAGTTCCATATTTCCATTCAGGAGGTCTCTGATCTTTTAACAATCTTGGCTCACTGGCAGTCCTTGCAGGAGGCAAGATATACTTAGGAATACTGGAGGAAGTGTTCTACCCATTAAAAACAGGCTGCAACTCTACATACACGGTAAATTTTTCAGAAGGGGATGCAGGAATTTAATTGTATTGAAATTTTGAAAATGAATTTTCACTTTTTGGGAGACTTCCTTCTTTGTAATAAGCAAAAGTGAATCTAAAGCCCTTTGTGTGCTCTAAACAGCACAAGGTAAAACAAAAGCCAACAACAGCGACTCATACCTATTTGAAGGTAGGCAGGCTTTGGGACAAACCTCACCATGCTTACGGTGAAGTGGAAGAGAGAAGAGGCAAACAACGCAATCTTCCCATTGTTAGGGGAACACGTGGACATGGGCTACCACACAGGAATAACAAACCAGTCATTCTCAGTAAAGTAAGGATCTGATTTCTTGGAATTCATTTCCAAACTCAGCTGACATCGAGTTGTCCTGGCTTTCGCTGCTGTGTGCAGGATGAGTGCATTGCACACAAAACCTCAACCATGCATTACTTGAGAAGAAAACTGCTAATAGTTAACATAAGCCAAAAAGCAAAATCCAAATTAATAACTCCTCTGGACAGTAAATTTACATCCTTTCCACCATCAGCACCTTCAACCAGACAAACTGCATCCTATGCTAATGGGAACCAAATCAGAAAAGAGGGGTTTACATTTGGGATTCCTGATTTCCTACTCACATGCTGACAGCGCTGAATGTTTCCTAAGCATTAGGGCACTGTTTTCTGGGTAGCTGAGGAGTGATGTTTTCCTTAAACATCAGCACTGGTTAGAGCTCTTTGTGATATTCCAAGAGTGAAAGACTAGGCTATCCCTATAAATGTTATTCTTGGAGGGGATAAAATAGTCCTTGGATGTCAGGAAACTAGGCCAGCTCTTGGGAAGAGGTGATGCAGAAAAATTTTTAATTTTGCTGCAAGGCCCACAAGCGATATGAGTTCTAGTAAACGAGTAGCAGAGTGCTTTATGGAGTTCTGGATTTCTACTGAAGGCTGTTGTGGCTTCCAAGGTTTGGATGATTAAACACAGAAATCTAGCCTGTTTGCGCCAGCCTTTCAAAGGAAGACTTCCTTTTAATCTGAGCAAAACTCTTGGCCTATTTATGTTTCATCTCTCACTTTGTACCTAAAACTGTAAGAAAAAGTTGGCCTGTAACAGAATCCTTTTTAAAAAAAAGATTTTATTTTCATCACACACACAATTAGGCTAGCAACTGACATCAGAGCCTCTGTGCTGGTGCACATCCTCAGCTGGTCAGCTGCCTGTAGTAAGGGAGAAAGCTTACATTGTAGCACTTGTAAATTCAAACAGGGATAACAGGCCTATAAACAACTACTACAGGGAACAGGCAGGGATGTACTCCCTTAGTATCTCTAATACAACAATTCTGGGTGCTGGTGGATTATAAGGGGAAAGTGGCCAGGTGCATGTGCTCGTTCTAGACATCATTTCTCAGTGACATGAACCCGGATCAGAAAAGCCACTTCTCTGACATAGTGGGGCATTTCTTATCTTACTAAGCACCATCTGAAATCAATAGTTTTCAGCCAGCACAAGATGCTTTTACAGCTAAAGACTTGGCTTATCTATATCTAGTCAGAGCGTGTCTCTGAGGTTTGGCACCACACTGAGTAAGCAGGGAAGGATAAGCTGCAGCCCAGCAGTAGCCCTGGAAGAGGTATGTGAGTCACGATGTCTGAGTCACACTCTTCCCCTGCATCTTTCTTACAGAGAATTGCAGTAAACAGGGCAGGAGAGGGGACATTCAGCCTGTGTTCATCCGAGGGTGGAACTGACTCTTACCTATATTATTCTTGATGCATATTTATCTAACCTCTTCTTAAACACATCCAGCAATGGAAACTGCAGACCCTCTGTAAGCAACATATCCTGTTCTGTACTTGAGCACTCTTATTGTTAGGAAGTTTTTCAACCTCCCCAGTGCATTTTAAGCTCATACAGGGCATAAAGGTTAGTCTCGTCCTCTCTGCAGCAAATTAAGTCTTCTCTAGACTAAACAACTCCACTCCCATCAGTATTTCCTGGCTGACTGTAGGTCTAGAAGACCTGACCTTTTTTGCTGCTCTCTTTTGGACACTCTCCAACTTCAACTGCTCCCTGGAAAATATTCTTTAGTATTGACCTTTGCCAGTAATAAATCACCATACTGTTTATACGCCATTCCGTGAACTGGCAATGGAGATAAAAGTTCATCACTTGCTTTCATTGCTGAGTGAGCAAGCCAATATATATACAACTTATACATATGACTTAACATATATACGGCTTGTAAGCAAACTGTAGTCTGAACAGGCCTTGTATAAAATATGCTGATTATTCAATAGGTATCAATCTGCCCCCGTTACCTACCACTCTCGCCACTTACTGCCGTAAATTATAGCCACTATGTAAAGATGTAGCTGAACGAGAATACCTGCTGCAGCAGACACACTGGTCTTTGTTTGTGGTTTCTTCTCCTGAGAGCTCAAGCTAGAAGACATGTTCTTCTTCAGTATGTTCTCACTAGCACAGATCACTTGCTACAAAAGGAGGAAGAGAAGAAAAGAATGCAAATAAGAAACCTGCCAGCCAGTTGCTCTCATAAAGCTTGCCATTGGAGCCCTGGCAGCATCTCCAAACCTAACTGTGGAAATGCAGCAAAAGCCAGACAGGAACAGTTGGGGACATCCTATGGCAGGGAGGGAGGGCAAGAAAGAAGACAGCTGTTACAGACACAGGATTACTGCACATGCAAGCAAGTTATCCTCTCTCTCTCACAGATGGGGAAATGAAGGCCTTGCCCAAGCTGCACAGGAAATACGTGCAAGAGCCAGAGGAAAGGCCAGACCTTCAGTACACAGTTTCTGGAGCAGAGCAGTGGATGTTGTCTGTAGGTCACCAATAGCAAGGAAGCTGCTGCAACTCACAGCAGTTCTTAGGCTACATAAATACATTCTGGGCAATAGACAAGCCTTGAAAAGGTTCAGGTTTGAATAATGCAAGAGAACCTATAACTCAGCTTTGAAACTGATTACTGATTCACAGTATAGTCACACATTTGTTTATTTATTTACATCAGTTCTCTGTCTCAGTAGATTTTAAAGACCGGTCCTAAAAATCAGTCTATGGGTAGTGCTAACAACCCGCCTCCCATCAAGATGAAATTGAGCAGTGTGCACAAGTACCCAGGCAACCTGGTCCAGGACTCATACCCAAGCAACTTTACTTGATACTCTACCTCCTCTTGATCCACATTGGTCAGAGCTTTGTCTTCAGCTTTATGTTCTTTGGCAAGAGGGTGGCCCTGGAAACCCTTTTGTTTTAGTTTTGCCATGGAGACCCAAGCCGGTTCAGAGGAAGAAGTTTCCAAATGTGGAGAGGAGACTTTTTCTACAAAAGAAGCATTTCTGAAGTAAAGGGATTTAGGTCAAGTCAGTCTGAAGCTAAAGTGTTTTGTGTTTTAAATCCTTCAGCATCTGTAATATCCTTTGAACACTGCGGAGATAAAATTACCTTCCCTGATGATTCTGTCCTTGGCAATAACTGTTTTTCTGTTTATTCTGGAGTTTTTGACCTGACTTTGCTTCCGTTTAAGTCAATGGCAGAACTCCCACTGAGATCATTGTGAACCGGATTTTGCCTTTGAAACAACATCCTTACATTGCAGATTAAATGAGTAAGATAACCATTATTTTTTCACGTAGGCAGTAAAATACAGGCTGCCTTTTTGCTTTTTAAGTATTTTAAATTAAGTGACTGTAGGGAAAAAAAAAAATCACACCTAATGCAACTCCTAGTTAAGGTTAGAGCTGCTGCAGTCTGGAAAACTAACTACAAAACAGCAGCAACTTTTAAAAAGCTGTGTTAGAACTCCAACTACATGCAGAAATAAGTCGTATAAGAAATGTTTCAGATGCCCTTAAGCTATTATTCTGTTATTGTTCTTGCTGGAACATGCCCCTCAGTAAGATAAACCAAGAATCCTCTTGACTGGTCAAATCATCAAGCTTTTAAATTACAGTGCTAAAAAACTCAAGGCTGAACTTGGTCCTCTTCAAGAGGATTTTTATCTTTTGTTTGCCATTCTGTCAAGAGTCTTATATTACCACTGTTTTCTACAATGTTTGAATAAAAATACAGCATAAATACCTGAAGGTTTACTACCATTTTGCTTCTTTGACACATCTTCTGATCTTGTCTTGAGAGGATTTCTGTCTTCTAGCAGATCTGTTTTTTTAACAAATGACTTTGTGCTGACAAGAAGGCCTGGAGGTGGCTTCCCAGTGCCCACTGACTTCTGATCCTCCTTGACTGAAGCAGAAGAAGCGGTGGGAGCAGCTGAGGGTATCAGCTTTGGGGACTCAGAACGGCTTTCATTCTGGTACTTTAGTAAAGAAGATGTTCTCCTTAGTCTGACCCCAAATGGACTTTCAATATTTTGTGCTTCGTGGTCAGCCCACTCCATAGAAGAATTCAAATGCAAGTCACTCTCCTTACAATCTCGATCAAATCTATCTGAGCTGTTTTTTGCAGATTCCTGGATTGCATCAAAGCATGCATGTTCTTTTGTCACTCCTTCAAACAACTCTGGTCTTATAGGGGAGGTTGGGGAACTTCTGGTATAGGAATCTTCCTTCGAATTTGAACCCCCTGAGAGAGATCTTTGCCATGCTGGTGCAATGGTAAACCTAACTGGTTTAGCAGCAGTAGTCTTTAGTAGACTTTTCACATTTTCTTCTGAAGATCGACTGTCTTTGTCTGTTTTTCTATGAGGAGCTGTACTGCTTACCTGGTACTCCTTATTGTCATCATTGGAAGAGATATTACTCTTTAATCCAGCCAGACTTGAAGAGGCAAGACATCCGATGGAAAGTTTTTCAGAAGTGTATGATGTGCTGTTCTCTTGACTGACTTGGTTACCCTTTGAAACAGGACAAGGTGTTTCTCCTTTAAAACATACTTCCAGTTTATTGGGAGGCAGCACACAACCTGGTTCTAACACAGATAAAGCAGTGTCTTTTTTTTTTTCTGCATTGCCTTTGGATGACTGAAATTCCATAATTTCACAAGTTTCTTTGTCATTTCTTGTTGCTGAACTGTTTTCGGACTTCAAAATAGCCACTGTCTCGATGTCAGAAGGAGACTCTGAATCAGCTACAGCAACCTGAGAAGTGCCCTGTGCAGTATCTGAGACAGACTGGTTGGAACAGTTCTCACTAGTACCCAGGCAAGCTTCTACTTTGCCAATAAACAGTGTATCCCCCTTTCCCTGTTCTTTGATGTTTTGGTCCATGGATTTTGCTGGGGACCTTTGTGCAACATCTGCCAATACATGTATGCTCTCTGTTTCCATGCCATTGCTAAACAAGTCAGCTGCTAGCATGTCTGGAAACACAACAGCTCCCACTTCAATTTGTTGAGATTTTGGAAGTGCAGATACTTCAGTATTGGTATTTTGCTGATGTAATTTCAATTCACCAGCAGCCTCATCTGAACAGTATGGCACTTCTGCACTGTGGTGTTCCTCCAGGTTCACTGGAGAAGGCTCAGGTCTCAGAGGGGGTGCAGCTGCTTTACAGTGATGGTCCACGTCTGGAAGGCATGCATCTTCTTGCATCAAAGTACAACAGTCTCCTGCCACAAATGTGGAATTGCAGGAGTCAGGGGCAGCATCAGTGGGACATTTTGCACCTGGTGTCTCCGTAGAACCACCTCCCTTTGCACCATATCCCACCTGGGCTGATAAGCCTATATTAAACAAAAGAGAAGAATGTGCACTTAAGGTTACAATTCAAGCACTATCTGTATTAGTAATTCATTTCAGATATGCAGTCATTTAGCATTATTTCCCCATGTTTGGTTTCCATTATCTGAGAAATATGGTGTTAAAAGCGCATTTAGAAATGGACTGCCCGGCTAAGAAGACTAATAGAGTTTGTAGATTGAATATACCTAATGCCAGCAAACAGTGAAAGTTGTTGTCTCCTTAAGGTGTATTAAATCAGTTGCTGTTTAGTTCTTTTTCATGCATACCCCTATTTGTAAGGCTAACAGCTAGATTTCCATAGACGTTTCTTCACGTGTATGCCTAGACAGGCTGTCTAGAATGATCTGGAGGATTTTCTGTGTTTGAGCAGAACATCTCATCATCAGGTAGCTCTGCTTCCTGGAGCTCCAGCAGGGCTGCTGAACACCTGGATAGCTTAGGTATGTCTGCACACACAGTAACTCTGATGTGTCTGTGAAGCAGCCCAAGGGACTACTGCAGTGACAGGTAATCTGTGCATGCAGAGTGAGATCAGCAACTCCTCTGGGTGCTGGCGTTACCCTTTATCAACTGTACAGTGCATTTATAGCAAACCCAACCCTCCCTGAGCACCTGAGACCAACCAAGCTAATATCAGGCTGGGAAATTTGGGATAGAATACACCAGCAAGTGACCATCATAACTGACACCTTCAAAGGCAGCCTCAGGCCTCTAATATTCAGAATGGCATTTCCTGTTTTTGATGGAGCCTGACCCTGACAAAGCCTGCCCTTTAATGCTGAACTCACAGTCCATGTTAAATGCATTGGAATGACAGCTAACAATACACAATTCTTGTACAAATCTTCCTATCAGCAGATTCAAATTAATGAGACAGAGATGCTCAGCTACCAGACAGGTGATATGTGTGTTTTAGCACTGGTAATTAGCTATTATTCAAATGATAACAGGGGAGGCAGGAGAGGAAGACCTAATAAACAAGCCAATTAAAGTCACCTTACTCAAGTAACATACAATGCTGAGGTTAAGTTTTTTCTGAGTTTCACAGAACTCAGATCTCCAGTCAATGTGACCTAGCCAACTGTATGGCACAGGTACTTCTGAACATGCTACATTCACTTCACTTATTTTTTAATGCTGCCCTCAAAGTTCACCACCTCAGCACCACATTGTTGACTGGAGTACATTACTTTTTCATCATCACCCTTCAGCAGCCAAGACTGGTCTTATAACATAAATCCAAGAAGGCGCCTAGTTTAAAAGGCCTTTCAGTCCAAATAGGTCCTGTTAGCCTTTTGTAGAAGAGTTCAAGCCACTATCTTTGCAATTCATAAGTTTGCATTACCTTCCCAATCACTCTTATGCTGGTCACTCTCAAGTAATTCTGTCGAATTTCCCTTCTTTTCTGGAGTTGTATGAAGACATGCTTCATTTTCCAGGTGTTCCACCTAATGAGGTGCAGAAAGATGTTTTAATTAAAGAATAATGTGCAAAAACTGTATTTTAATCACACACATGCACTTCTATGAACACAGAAAACATATACACACAAAACCTCTCTCCTGTAATTTACCAACATACTGTAGGTGATGTGGTATTCCAGTTAAAAATCTAGAAATCATTCATGTTTTAAAATGTCAAAGGCAGCCCACTGATTCCTCTCGAATCTCTGAAACACTATGGGATTCATGTATTCTGAGAGAATGGACATGTTTTGAAGATATCACCCAAGCTACCTGGTGGCAGAGGACAGAGCAAGTCAGAGACATCATCATCACTTCTGGTATCTCTGCCACTCCACAATCAGCTTGTCTCCCTCAGCTCTATAGTTACAACAGCTGCAGCACAAAGATGCTGTAGGGCCCAAGTTTCCAAGAAAACTTAATTCTCTATTCCACTCTTCCTGAATTTCCCTTGCTCCCTCCCTTCCTCAGGGCAGGGCACTTCTAACTCTAGGACAGATTTTCATGCATGGTTCTCTGAGGGAGAGGGGAATATGCAGTATAGAAGGGTTACTCCTTATTTCTTTCATACTCCAGATTGACTCCAGCCTTTTGCATATGGTAAACTTCATCTTCACGTTTCTTAGAAACCAGGATGAGAAGCATCTCATCCTAATTTCTCTTTTCCAGAAGGTCTCTCATCCCATTATCACTCAATTTTACTTTCCTGGGCCCCCAAAGAGAGCTCAAGGCTTCCTATATTCATTTGTTTCTATCCATCTCAACAACAGATTCCTACAAGCAGAGGCACAACTGTTCCTAAGATCCTTCACTCCTTCCTTTGACATACTAATTAAGCTAATCTGAAATTGTTTGTAGAAATAAGCTCGGGCTTCTTTAAAACTGAAAACTAGCTTTTCAAACAGCAGGAACATTTTCACAAATGAAGTGTAACCTGCAACGTTTTTGACTAAATAATGAAAAAAAAAAGTTGCACTTTTATTCAGCTCCTATCAAATTAAGGTAACTTTTCCGGTTTGGTGAAAAATAGGTGGTTTGCCTTCTTCCAACGGAAGAAGGGAAAAGCTAAAGGAATGTGAGTAGAAAAGAAAGAAATGGGAAAAAAAATATATATATCACATCCATTTTCTTCTGCACAGTGATTCTTTTCCAGAAAAGACTTACCTGGGTTTGCTGATTCTTGTTGGTAAAGCCTTTCTGTTTCCGGGGATTTACTGCAATCCTGTGCCTGGCTGCAGACGTGTCCAGGCAGCCGAGGGGACTGGCAGGGATGGTGAAGTCAACGGGAAGGAAGCTGCTGCCTCGTGAGCCAGGGGCCCCGAGAGCGGCACAGGATGAAGGACTGATAGGCCTGGAGGAAGCTCCAGAAGGTATCTGTAAAACACAAACATGTCACTATACATTTTGCTCAGCTTCCCCACACTTACGAAACACAATTTCTTTGCTAGCTTATTCCATTTCAGAAGCCTGAAATGGCTGTATTTTTGGAAATAAATCCTTACTTTGAAAAGGATGCCTAATGTCATCTCTGCATAGAAGTTACTCAGTTCTGTGCGTTCAGCTGTATGTTACACAGAAGTGAGAAACACCTGTCTCTTTTTCTCCCACAGTAAGAGCCTCAACTGTCCCCTTCCCAGTTACTATCTGCAAAGCCATTTGCAATATATGTATGCACCAGCAGGAGACACTGGTGCAGTTTTTATAGCTGCCTTTTCTTCCTGACAATGAGACACACTGCAAGAATGTGTTATTAAAAAGCCACAAGAGTAACATGGGTATTTTCTCCTCATTATCTCTATTTCTAAGAAAGTTACCATAACCACTTTGCTCTTAATATCCACTCTCCCAGAAAAACCAAATGCTTCTCTCCAACAAGTTTCCCAGAACCATCTTTCAGACAGCGACGTGGATCTCATCCTCATACCAATGCTCCTCTGGGAAACTAAAGAGCAGTAACCTTAGATTACACTGTCAAAATAAAGACTTTATGGAAGTGTTTGTAGAGAAACCCCTAAACATGCAGTTTGACTGGTTTTGTTACGGTTTTGAAATGTAGACCAGACTTTTGCAAAATTTCACACATGCCCAACAAGCTTCATTCAGTATAACACACTTGCTGCTTTGGCCATAAAGCCAGGTGAAACATAGCCATTTAACTGTGCTTGGCTTTCAGATTTTGGTTTTGCTTAAGCTTAAGATACAACATGGAGTTTAAAACATACATACGCTGATAAAGTTTTAAAGATAATGAAAGCATCTTACCAACTGATCTACAAAAATTGTCTAGGTATGTTGGTTTGTGTTTAAGGTAACTGAAACTAATTTCCTTATTCTCTATCGATTTTTTTTTTTTAAATTCCTAGGTCTGAAACAAATCACAACAGAATGTATTATAACAGATACAGATTCTTCTCATGAAAGATTTACACGTTTTGAAAAAGAGAAAGAAGAACGTGTCTAGTTAATAAGCTATTATTATAATTCTACAGGATTAATGCTAAACCTGTAAGGATCACTAGAACTTACAAAAATAGTAACAGTGTTACTCATTTCTTTGTGAGTACAAGTTTTTCTGCCTTCCAATTATAGAATTACAATCCTGTTTATTTAATATACAAAACACCTGAAGCTAGTATCTGAGCCACCACTGTATATAGATGGCAAATTCCTTACTCCACTGAGGATTCAGGATATTTTTTTCTCTCAGCACTGACTGACAATTGGTATCTTCTCTCAAAGACAGTGGAGCAGAGACAGGCTTTGCACATTAGTGTTCAAGCGTAAGGTAAATTTGGTATTTGTTGGTTACCGTGCAGTTACGGGAGCCTGCACGTGGAGAATGCTGCAGCTAGGAGGCACATTTCCTAAAGAGTGCTTGTGCCAAAAAAACTGTCCTCAGCCCCAGAAGCTGAGAACCTGCTTTGTTTTTGATCAGACTGGGTTGAAGATACCAACAAGGAAGTTAGATTTCTGTAAAGGCTATCTGGCGAAGGCAGTGTAAAAGCCAGTTAATGTCTCTGTGAAGTCACTTGATGCTGGCTTTGAGTGATAGCCTCACATTTGTCTTCGATTAATCAGAAAGTGGGTGCCTATAAACGTGGAAGGCACCGACAATTTACAGCGGTGACACATTAGGGTTTCCCACAGAGGTGGCAGCAGCATGAAGGTCTTGGAAAACCCAGTAAAGTAACACAGGGCAAAGACATTAAGTAACTATAATCTGCATCAAAATCAATACAATAGTAAAATGTAAATCACTACATTGTGTGTAACTTCAAATTGCTTAGGATCAATTTCTCTTTTTCCTTTACTAAATATGCAATATTGTGAAATGGAAGAACTGGTGTAGAGCTCTTCTGCTCTTCAACGTTTTCCTCATCTTTCGGATGAGGTTATTCAATGTAGCAACTTGCTCCTCTAGTTCAAATCCTAGTATTACACAAATAGCTACAAATGTTGCTGAAAAAAAAAAAAAGATGATTTTTAGGAATTTAATTTTTTATTTTTGATAGACATATTGGCAAGATTTCCACTAAGCCAAACTGCTGAATAAGAAAAATATTTGGGTAAAGGAACAGATGCTGCACTATACAGAAGCTAGCCAAATTCCTAGTGAGCTGGGGAGAAAAAGGAAGAGCATTTAAGTAGGCGAATTCTGAGCAGTAGGGAAGAGGAAAAAAGTTTTCTCCTGTCCCTGCCTTTCTTCTTCACAGGAAACAAGGATGTAAGACTGAAAGAGCTCTAAAACTTCAGTACCAGAGAGAAAAGGGCTTTTTATATAGTAAGGAAAAAACAGCACGCAGGCTTACAAAATGGAGCATTTTAATCAAAATATAAAATAGGAGATGTGTTAATAAAATGTACATTGAAGTAACAATAAAATATGTATCACTTGCATCACTCTAGACTGTTTATCAATGGCTTGCTATGATATATTCTACCCAGAATAGATAAAACAAGTATTGTACTGGCTCCATACAGACACCACACATGCTGTCTCAGGAAAGTTTATTAGCAGGAAGAGTAGCTATTTACCTGTTCATCTTCACTGTCTGTCCCGCCTAAACTCAAAGAGCTATGACGCTGAACAGGGTTGGAGGACTGTGGGATAAAATAAGGAAGAGGGTAAGTCAAGGGAAGTATCACATTGAATTATCTGGGACTGGATATGCAGTGCTAACTATGAAAAAATACAAGAGGAAAGGTAAAGGAAGGGTCACTGCAAAGTCCCTGCCTCACACGGTAGGTTTCATTCATTCACTGGAGATCAGACAAAGCAGGGGAACTTTATCCTGCTATGAGATATGTCTTGAAGGTTGCTCACAAAGAACCAAAACATTGTGCTAGACGTATATACAATAGGGCAACATACACTTTAATGGGGAACTGAGCCAATACATCTTTTTAGTTACTTTGTGTTTTGGCTTATTGTTTTAAGATCTTTAAATTTACAAATGCTTACATACTCACTCAAGTCCAAAATCATGCATCTGCTGTAGAAAGGCAATTCTTAAGTTAACAAGTAACCCCAAGCCCCTCTGAGTCCCATTAACACCTATTCTCATCACACTCATAGGATTTTCACTTGCCTATCAATTCAACTAATGTTGTCCTGGTTCCGAGCTATTTCATTCCATAAACAGTAGCTGTTTAAGATTCTTCTGCAGCCCCCATTATTTTTGTTTTCCTCACTAGCTTTAAAACAGCCAAAATCTCTTCCTCTTTCACAGGTGTAGGAAACTGCCAATCTCTCCAGCTCTTTGGAGCTCAAAGACATGGGAAGTTTGTGCAGCGTGTATAACTCAGCTTGTTCTCAGACTGGACGTAGTACAGTCACAGTAACACAACACTCACCCGCAAATACTCCACTTTTTATGCGTTCTGCCATATGGACCTGCCAGGAGACATTGCCTTGCCCAAAGGCACTCAGAGTTGTCATATCAACCGACTTTCTCTCCTCTTTCCCTAATGATATAGGTCACAGCTGCCCCAGCACAGGTCTACATAAAACCATAGAAAACTGTACTCAGATGGAGTATTTGTAAGACCAGTTCCTAGGTATCCCTCACGGTGACGAGTCCACAATACGCCTAGGTAATTCATTATAGTTCTGACTGATTTGTAGCATCAAAAGGTGCCTGGCAGCAGGAAGAGCTTTTAAACCACAAGAGAGTTCATTACTGCAAACAGATTTTAATGAACCAAAGAATTATGCTCATTCCTCATTCACAAATGTTTATCTGAAATGGATAACTCCAGTGGTGTTCTACACAAACGCCATGCCAAAATAACATAGGATTGCTTGAAAGAAACTGAATAAAAAATTGCATCAAAACACATCTTTGTGGTATAGAGGTTTTATCACAAGCAAACAAAAAAGTCTTCCCCCTCCCTACGTAGATTTTATTTTTTCAGTGCAGGAGGTCACTAAAGTGACGTAACAATTGTACCTTCCTTGGTGAATCTGTCAGAACTTCATGAAGGGTTGAAATTTCAGGAGGGCTTCTAGGTAATCCATCATCTTCAGAAACAGCACCTGCATCTTCCAGTTTCTTTCCAGTTATAACCAGAGGAGGTGATCCAAGTCTGATGTTTTGCTGCAACTGAAGCTGTGGTTGAAAAGGAATTTAGACTTTCAATAGCATTATCTACAGGGGACACTTTGGACACTTTTATCCCAGTTGCTCCTATTAGATATACAGAATCTTTTATTTAACAGAAATATTTGAAGAAACAAATTCTGTGACTATTCACAGAAAACAGCCATTAATTAAATTTTATTTAATTACGTTCATCAAGGATCCATCATTAGAACAGACTTCTGTACAAAACTAAAATCAAAACCAGTTTTATTCAGTAAGTTATCAAAGACAAATTTCACCATGCCAGAAAATTTACACCAGTTTTAATATGTTTAAATTTAAACTTTAAAAATACTTTTAGATTTAAGCATTCTTTAAATAATTACATGTATCAAGACACCAAAATAGTCCCACAAAGTACTGTCAGTCAGCAGTTCCCAACCCCAGGTTTATGTGGACAACTCTCCTTCCCAAAGCCCTTCCAAACACTGTCAGCTTGTCACCAGCCTCTCCCGCACAAGTACCTGAGTCCCACTTCTTATGTAAAGACAATTTAATTCAATTTCTGGTCCACCCTAATGAATTGCTTGTTAGTTTTCCCCAGCATCACATCCTGGTCCTGTCTACAGCAAGAGTGATAACAACAGCCAGGAACAACTTCGTTTGTAAAGGAGTATGGAGATTCTTTTCCAAGACTGCACAAAAAAAATGCTTTGGCAGGCCCTGACCCTAGAAAAATAAAACAAAGTCTGTAACCTCAGAAGCAGCCAGATGTTCCCTCAAACTAAAAAAGTTCTGATCTCAGGAAACACCATTACTAAAACTCTTGGCTTAAGTCTTTCAGCTATGTCAAAGCTGGAATACAGACAAGGTCTGAACAGAACCTTTGTCCTTCAACTGAAAATGTCTCATCTGAATATCCCCAAGATAAATATGCAGACCTGTTTTTTCTGGTCCTTTGCTTATTAAACCAGATTTGGAAATTCTAGGCCTAAGTTTATGCTGTCCTGCAAGCTATGCATTAATTTCTATCTCTGTAAAACAAATCTAAACAGCTGCCATTCTTATTCAGTGAGATTCATTTGGAATGTAATGCCTATAGCTCTAACAGCTACACAGGGTACCACAACGTAATCCGTTTATCCTTCAGTCTCCCAATTCAAACAGCTTTCTTGCCCTTTCACCCACATCAGTCAAATAAGTATCACCAATACAGTCTGCAAAAGCAGGACTGATGACAAACTGCACAAAGATTGCGATATATGGGCAAAAACAAGTATGACATACACCATACCTGTGCACTTCATGGGAAGGAAAACACAGAAAGTCAATTTTGCTCTCCTCTCTTCTCACAACTTCCCATCTTTCATTTATTAAATTCATTACAGGCAGACAGCAAAGTGGTATGGCAAGAAACTTTGAATTTACAGTCTGTCTTCTACTGGTAGAAGTCTACATTGCTAAGAAAATATCAGCTTTTGTTAGTGCTTGCCTTTTAGTCTGACAAAAGTCAAGCTCACAGAAACAGGCTGTGTTTTGTGTCTACAAAAATAGTGCTGGCAGTATTAAGTTACCATGCAGGATGATGCATGGATGAAGAGAGGGTACAGTGGGCTGGAAATACCACAAAAAGAGCTTTTTTCCCCCCCTCGATGAAGCTCTGTCATATACAAACATGACTTCTCCTGCTGCTCCTATTGTTATGCAAAAAATACCCTGAATTGAAGGTTGGCTTATTTTTCAGTCTTATGGAGGAACAAGTCCCTCTGTCCATCTTCTGTTACTTAACATGTGATGCAATTGTATTTTGCAACACGAAGCTCACATGGGGCAAAGGAATAATTTCAATGGCCTTTGGCTGCCTTTTATCAACAGTTTGTTTTTAGTCTCTGGAAAAACCTTAAACTTTTATCTCAGTGCTCTGAGCTGGGCAGTTATTTGAACGCAATTAATATAACCAACAGTTGATAAGGGAGCTGTCAAGGAGGGTTCGGTATGTGCCTTGGAAGAAGGAAGTGACCTAGCAGAATACAGTACTCTTTGCTGGCAGAGATCAGAAGAATAATGATATAAATAAAGCTGTCACTAAGAATGCCCTGACATATCCATCATCCCACACACTTACACAGCCCCTGACTAGCACGTACTGTGAAAACATCATAGACGGAATTGCAGAAAAGAAATGCCTTTACAAAGAACAACAATGTAAGGGACAGTGCAGTATAAATAAATGGCCTTAACCCAAAAGCAGTAGCTATGAAGTAAAGAATAGGAATCCCATTGGAAGAGGACATGCTCATTATGGAAAGACCCAGCTCACGGACTCTTGGAAACATGTCAGTTGCACACTATGGGTCCTGGGCTAGGCTGAAAGCACCAGGACTGCTCCAAGATGCAACTTCCAAGAGGTACAACAGATCCAAAAGTAGTCATTCTGGCTTTGGACACTTCGGCCAACAGAGTCTTATGATACACAGCAGAGGCATCAAGAGAGTTTCCCAGGAGACAGCTAATACAAAGCAGCACCATGAATGAGGGAAAGATGTTCTCACCTGCAAAGTTTTCACTCTTCCAGGTATGTTTTCCTGAGATGACATGTCACCTGCCACACTTCCTGCTACAGATTCAAAAATGAAGACGCTGTCATGGGACAAGGCTTTGTTCCCCATGCTTCCTTTGGGCCTGGAAGGAAGGAAGGAAGAGTCATCAGTGCACTGGGTATAGCTCTCCAATACTTCCTTGCACCGCACCACCTTGGTGATCATAAAGAGACCAGGGTGGGATGCATCTCACTTAACTTCAGACTGCTGCTTGATAGCTGTCTGAGGCAGCCACTGCTTGCTCCTTCTACACTCCAAAGGGAGGCGGAAGAACATTTTAAGATGTTAATAGAACGGAAGTGTCCATTGTAGGAGGTAAGCAGCACCTGAATTAAACACACAGTCCAGTCTCTGTGGACTAGAGAGGGAGCCCAGGGTGACTAGGTCAGGCGCTGACAACATTTAATTGGAAATATCCCACCCTCAGGGAAGCCAACAGGGCAGTGGTGGGCCATAGGTGTCCCTTGACCTGCTTTGGTGGCAATGTGCCCAGCTTGAGACATTCTGGGTGCAACCTCTGCAGCCTGGTGTTGGTCATAGCTGCCAAAACTGGATTGTTTTTCCCCTTCTTGAAAATGCTCGCAGACAATGTAATTCCACTACATTAACAAACTTGACTCATATCCTCTTGGGTCCAGCAACAAATACAGTTCTGTTCACCGGTATCATGAACGTCACCAGATCCCAAGCTTATCAAAAAATATAGATGGGACAAGTGTCCAAGGCCACAGTTACATACCTATCCGTGGCCAAGTTAGAGTAGCCAGGTAAGACACTCCTGCCCTGCTTCTGTGTTCACTGGGTGTTCAGCCCATTGAAGCACAGATGAGTTTCCACTACAGCTGTTAACTGAGTTGTAATCAACTGAGATTGATTGGGGTTGGTCTACTAGGCTGTGCAGGCCAAATTTTGCACTTGGGTAGCATGACAAGGAAGGCTCCAAATCTTTTATTCACAAAGTTCCACAAGCATAGGCATACTGTCTGTACACTATTTTGTCAAAAAGACCACAGGGATGGCCTCTATCAGGATTCTGGCACTTGACTGGGAAACAACAGAACACTCTTGTGTTGTTGGCTGCCAGCCTTATAACCCCAAGTTACAAGGATTCTTTGGCTCAGCTACCTTGCAGATTATGCCCACTGCCTCTGAAAGTTTGACTCAGGGTAACAGGAGATGATTAGAAACAAAATTTTGATTAGGAAAATCCAGCAAGTCTAACAGTCTTCTGCAAGGAAACCAAATAGAAGAGGTCTCTTACTTGCTTAGCCCCAGATTCTCTCTTTAATTTAGAGGAAGGCCCTGAAAGACAGTTAACTTTCATGAAGTAAATGTACCATGTAAAAAAAAAGAAAAAAAGAAAAAAGAGAAAGTTACACTTCTTTACATCTCTGGAGACATCATCTCCTTTGTCTGACTAACCCTTCCATTGCCGCAAAGGTATAGTCAATCAGTATACAGTTATGCCAAGTCTCACAGTAGGGCAAATATTTTTGCTCTATGTCTGTGACATGTCCAAGATGGTCTGAGTTCTTTCTGCCACAGCACGTCAGAGTTCATGCTTCTTCTTACAATATGTAATAGCTGATGTCTGAGATAGTTTATAAGACAGCAGTTCTACACACCAGTAAGCGCTTCCCTTATTTCATCGTTAGAATGAAAAAAGCCATCCCACCTTTATGCTACATTTAACAGAGTCCGTTTCAGCGTGAAAGACACTCCACATGGGCAAGACATAATAATTTTGCTGTATTCAGAAAGCCAGTGTCACTGAGCTTTTATTTACTGTAATGTATATTCATTATTAGCTGGCATATTTTCTTTTACTTATGGCATGGAATGCACATGCAGTAGGATGAATCAACCTCTTTAATTGGGGATTTCCTCACTTCTTTTACTCGGAATTCTTTAGTAAAAAAAAGCAGAGGTTTCCTTGTTCTTGAGGCTGTCTGTACAAGACCTGTTTCTTTCTTTCTCTTTCTCTCTACATATATACCATGATGGTTGGACTTGATGATCTTGGAGATCTTTTCTGACCTAGATCATTCTGTTTGCATTTGCAAGAGAATTACTGTATTTTTGTCTGGCAGTGGCAAAAAGAGCACTGGATTAAATACCAAATTAACTGCAGCTTTAGTACAGATGAGTCTTTTATGTGCAAACATACATTCATGTGTAATTCCAGACAGTGTATTCATAGTTGCACTGAAGCTAAAGATGAACTGTTAGCTAAACCCCCAGATGTTTTAGCTACTACATATCCAACACTGATTTCCCTATACAGATGCTCAACACATTCACATGCAGCACCCCTCAGGCTGCTATGCCTGAGGAAATGATGGGGCTCTCGACACAACGTGCTTTAACCTTGCCATCAAGGAATTTTTTCCATTTCCATTCAAAACTCATGCCTCTCAGAAGTCAAAGGGGCAGTGGCACATAATGCCCCCTTCTCATTCACAGATGACCAATCCCATTGGTTCCCTGCAGCACCATGACATCTGAGTATATCCCTTTGGTTCTTACAAGAAACATTTGGCACATCTGGGGGTTTGGTCTCTGGTTAGTATTAAAAAATAATAATAATAATAAAAATAAATAAATAAATTTTGAAAAGATTACATGGTTAAAAAAAAGACGAAGAAGAAGGAAGAAGAAAGAAAATGAGTGCTTCTGCCTCAAGAACAAACAAACAGCAGCATTGTTTTAGGATTGGCTTTGGTATTCTGCATGCCAAGAATTGCAAAGCTCAGGGCCTGACTAGAAATCCTTCAAAGCTGTATTTCCACTGGCTTTCTGGATCAGGTCTTCCAAAACATTAGGCTGTTCTGTCTCTCTTGGTATATACAAAGTGTGCTCATGCCATGCAGAGTCTGGACATGACAGGGTTTTCAAATAGCACAAACACACCCTCAAATTTTTTTGCATAGTCTATCCAATCCTGTCTCTAAGGGAAAAAACAGAAGGCTTTCACTCACTTCCTGATCTCTGTTCTTACAAAACAATTTTAAATCACTGGAGGATAGTGCTGAGGTAAACAGCAGTTGGACTTGAAGTACTTGGTTAAGGGCAAGATAAAAGAGTTCTCAGCCACATAGCCTCTGGAGCTGACAGCTGATTTTAAGCCAGATCCCTCCTATGGGCTGATGGGGTAAGCTCAGCCTTTCCTAAGCCTTTTGGACCGGGTTAGCTGAGTCACTATAATTCCCCTTACCCTAGGGACTGGTTGTGTGGTCACTCTTTCTGCTGCTGTTATGCTAACAAACAAAATAAAGAGATTATTGTTTCCTTAAACCCAAATAATTTTTATGATGCAGTTGCATAAGCACAACACAGAGAGTGGGGAAAGGTGGGGCAGGGAGGCACGAGCACCCATGAGAAAGTAACGTCTATAAGTTGCTCCACCAGAAGAAACCAGTAGTGCCCAGCTACACCTAAGGTCTTATTTGGTGACACGCTGCATTTAGCAATGCCGATTTCAGCGTGTCCCAATCTAGTCACCCACTCGTGACCTCTGCCAGTGTCATACACATCCAGTGTCCCCTCCAACAACACAACGTAAAACTGGGATGTGGCCAGTGTACCATTACGCTTTTTTAGTCTGTAGCTCCACAACCCAAGGCCTAAGGTACTCCGAAGAGCGGCCTCAGCAGCTAACAGGGGAGGAGGGGAAGGCTAGAAAGCAACCAAATTACAGGCTGCAAGATACCAATCCATGCCATCCCTAGGGAGAGACATAACCATGTTCAGAGGGTTGCCCCACCCCAGATTCAGAGACATGCAATGGAAGTGTTACCGTAGTTTGATGGTCTAAGGTTATGGGTGAAGCAGTGTTAGCAGTGCAAACTAATAGCTTCTATTACACCGGCTGAAAAAAGGACAAGTTTCTGAACTGACACCATTCAGGGACCGGAGAATTGTTCTGGACACACCTTGAGGACTTGCAAACCTCACTCAAGGTGGCTGACAAAAAACTAGAGGCTTTCTGTTGTTCTCTGTACCTAAATGGCTGTGTAAGAAAGCTAAACTAAGCAGCAATCTCATTCTGAGAGCACACCACAAACACTTTCTTTCCCTTCTCCCAACCATAACAGAGGGCACCATTTATGCTAAAAAACAGCAACTCAACTTCACATGTATTCTCTGTACTAGCAGTACTCAATCATCCTTCCTTGTAAAGCTGATGATGATCAGACCTTCCAGGACAGATTTCAAACACCAAAACCAATCAAAACAATCTGGGCTATCTGCAGTTTTACAGACTAAGAGGTTGGATCGCCCCTGCCCCTGGCTGCCCTCCCCCTCCTCTCCATGCTGCCTTTTGAAGCACATAGCAAAGAAAGAGGAAATTCCTGGAATTCCTTCATCAGCATTAGGGCTTGTTTTGCACAGACTTGGACAGAGGTTGCTCCTAAGGGGCCAACTCATGCTTTCATCCTATTGCAACAAGAGGTCTGCTTTTATTTATTTATTTTCATTCCCCGTCAGCTTACCCAGCCTCCTTTGGTGAATGAAGTGCATTAGCGTCGAGCACAGAGATGCTGACATCGCTGCTGGACTGGCTAGGTTTTAAATTACTCTCCCCCCTGGGAGGTGGAGGCTCTTTCCTTTTCTTCTTGGCAAAGAAGTTCTTGAAAGTCTGAAATTTGGATTTTTTCCTTCCTGTAACATAAAAAAAAATGAAAATTTACGGAAGTTGGAGGTGTTGCCTAGCTTGGAGAATGTTTTCTCTTAAATTCTGGAGGAAGCCTACGGAGAGCACAAGCAGGAACAGCCCACTGAGTTCTAATCAGCTGCTTTGTAAATAATTCAGGGCTGGAGACCAGTGAAAGGTGAAGCTACAGTTCTTCGATATGCTGCCTATGAAGCAACACTGGCATTAAGCTGACAATGGTGGTGCCTACTTAGCTTCAAGTTTATGAAAAATGCACTTATATAGCGAATGTCTCTATCTACAACTGAACAGTGATCATGCAAACCATACTTAATATTTTTTTCAATAAAACAATGTTTTAAAGTCTTTAACTCTGAGTGTCTTTACTTAGCTTGGTTTATTTCTGCTTTTTCTTTACTCAGTGCTGTAAGGAAATAAAAAGATTAAAACTGGCAAAGGAATTTATAAACCCTAAAAGATCTGTATCCACACTAAACCACTGCCTCCAAAACAACTCCTCCAAGGTCAATGAAGCAAGCTTAAATTAAGACATTCCCCTGCAGGACATGAAACCCCCAAACATAGCAGCCCTAAGAACATAATTAGAAAACTGCTAAGCTGACTTCAGATTTTCCATTGTCCAAATGAAAAGAAATACAAAAAGAACAGAATAGACCATAAGAAACATAACTGACTTCTTTCATTTTTAATAACCCAAGATACTTGAGCATTCTTATTTATATTTTCTTTCAGCACGCAAGAGCTGCATTTTATTTGTCATTGACTACATTGAGGGGTCGGTTTGGAGTGGTTTTGGGCCAAGCTATTGTACTAAGACCCCTGTGATTGACTTAAATACATACACAGAGCAATAACATCACTGCATATCAGAGCCAAATTCATAGGTCAATTAATACTTTACAGCAGTTGGCATAATAAATGCTCACAGCTGGAGGATTCCTTAATAAGCAAGGCATTATTTCCACACAGTTATTGTTTTCTCCCAGCAATGATTTAGTCGGCAATGCTCTGTGTCTCAACGTGTGCCCTGTATGTGTGGGGATTTCTGCCAACAAGCCTTATCTGGGCTGAAACTGTGCCACCGCACAGCTGCATCGTGCATCAGACAGTAGCCACTTTGAGCAGTAAACAATGACACTAAGATCTACTCACCCTGTCTCCTCCCAGCTCTCGAGACCAGTGCCAGCAACGTGCATCAGGACGTACAAGGATGCTGCTACACTGACCGGCACAGACTGATGAAATAGCTACCTCTCTGCAGAGCAGTAGCTGCCAAGGAAGATGTGCACTTTGCTTTTCCAGTGGCCTCCAATGTCACTGAGACCAAGCTATCTTTCAAACAATACAGTGCAAAACTATCAATGGATTCCCACTCACTCAAATAATAACGAGATGTGGTGCTCCTATGGAGGGTCTATCAGCAGAAGACCTCAAAAAGCTGTTTATCAGGCAGTAAGTGAATGAGGTAGTCACAGAAAACAAAGGATAAATTGCTTCCCCTGGACTCCAGAGCTAAGCCCAAAGCTTTTGGAATTTGTTAACACTCTCCTTGGGCTCAGCGAGTTTTACACTGTGCCCAGAGCAAGAGATGGTGAGAGAAAACAGGTCACACAGCAATCAGAAGAGCATAGTACCTGCCAAAGAAAACAAGCATGTTGACTGAGACTTCACAGAGTCTTTAGAAATGCCTCTCTACCATTACTGCCATTCATATCACAGTTAGACAACCTATATGGTATTCTCCCAGCAAACTGGACAAAGCAGAATTGGTCTATTTTAGATGAGCAAAACAAAAGATTAAAATGTTTCATGAAGCAGCACGCCAAAATTATCCATCCAGCAATGTCTGCTAGCACACTCCAATGACTAGAAGAACAAAATGGCAGACTTTGCTGCACGTGGAGAGCTTTGTAACTTAAAGGCAGTCCAAATGAAAAATAAGGACATTGCTGTGCACAGTGGCCAGTTGTCAGTGGTATGGAGAGCAAGCAAGTTTGATTCTAGTGCAAGTATTACTGATGAGCTTAATCAGATGCTAGTATTTCCAGNTGTACTTAAAAAAAAAAAAAAAAAAAAGGTGATCCTAAGAACATCTAAGAAAAACAGACACAAGCCTTACCACAAAGGAGAGCATTGTCAGGGTACTACTCCAAATGCTTGTTTAGATCAGAAGTGGTGCTAACTTTAGAACATAGCCCATGGAAAGGGTTCACAAACACTGCCAATTAGCAAACCTCAGCTGGCATGGGACAATACTTGGGTATCACTGTGCAACAGAGAGTCCTCTGATGCACATCAGTTACTTCAGAGCCTTCTCTAGCCTCTGATTTATTACTGATGTGCAGTGCACATCCCCTCCAGCAATAACTCCTCTTCAGCTGCGCTCTGCTCAGCTGCATGCCTTCAGCTGTTTCAGATGAATGAGAAATACTAAGTTTCCCTGCAGCTCCAGAAGATGGGAACTTGCCATATTATTACGCAAAGAAGATAAAATCATTACTAGACACTTTGTACTGCATGTAGATGAAAACTGTGGGACTGCTCTGTGTCAGAGCATTTGACAATAAAGACACAGTTCTGAAAGATGGTGTTCATATCAGTTTCCTGCTGCAAACACTTGTGCGCTGCTGGTTCTGCACGCTGTTAAAGGGATGCCACATTTCATTTAAAGGTGTCTACATTTCAGTGCACTGTGAAGTAGCCCAAAATATCATTAAATTGGTAGAGTGTTCTATGATAACCGAACTTACTGAATAATGTGCAAGAGGATCTTATTACTTAAAATGGAAAAAAGCTGTTGCATAACAAAAATCTAGTCAAAACAAGGAGAAAAAATCCAAGCTCAGACAACTGCCTATTCCCCATTCACCCACTGATGAATAATGACTCATGATTTTTAAATGCTTACAGTTGCCAATACTCAACTTTCAGGCATTGAAAATAAAATATTAAATTTAAAGGTTACTGCCCTAAAAAGCAAAAGCCTTCCCCAAAATGAATTCCTTATTCTATCAAGTTAGTCCATTATGAAAGAAAAGGAGTAGGAATAAGCATTTGCTTCTTCTGTCGAGTTTGTTTATTCTGTATTTTTACTGTCTGTTTATTGCCCATTTCATTGTTTTTCCTGTGCACTGAGAGAATTAACACTTTTTGCTCACTGCATGGTTCTTCCCTATAACAACATAGGACTGAAAAAGATACTTTTTCCAGTGCAAAATTGAGACTGTAAAAAGCAGAGGGAATATCTGATTTGGGAGCTTGATTATCATATTAAAATCAAACAGTTCATTTAGGGATCTTCTATGCTCTTTGACTTCCTAAGGTGTGTTCAAGACACATTTTCCACTTTTTTCTTCAAATACTACGACCAGCTGTTTTCACCAGTAAAAATACAGGATAAAAAAAAAAAACACAGACAAGATTCTCAAAAAATGCCATGATTCCAGCTTCATAAAAAATACTCAACGTTGCCAGACAGGCAATAAAATCATGGAATTTAGCAAGGCTAGCATTGGGCACTGATAGTTTTTGGACAGTTACCTTGTCACTACCATAAAGAAGCAGCAGCATGCACTGGAAGCCCTCTACAACTAGTCAGACAGTAAGATAAACCCCAAGAAATTAATCTAATTGATTAGAGAGTGAATGCTAGGAATTTTAGCCTCCTAAAGCCTTTGCACCACAAGCCACTTAAAGGTATGAAGAGGAAGAGGTGACGCAATCCTACCTTACATGGGAAGTAGACAAAGGAACTTTAAATTTTTTTTAAAAACCATGATAGGTTTTTCCAGGTCCAATCAAGTATCTCTTCGATACTTCAGTAATACTGCAGCAGCTTTTAACTTTTTTAAAGTTTGGTTCAGTTAGAGACAGAAACATTCCTGGTCTTTTTAGAGCCAACACTTAAGACAACAAGCCGTCTCCTGCCTTCCTTGTCACCAGGGTCAGAATTTGATCTGTTTTCTGAACGTTCTACCAAACTTGAGCACACAAAATTTGCATACACGGGTTTCACACAAGGTCATCAGTGTGTCATGAATAGCTCTGGACAATGTGATGACCTAGATTATGAATTTAAGAAACTAGCCTCTACTGAGCATCTCTCACCCCCTCCTTCACCCCTATCCATCTGCCATGCAGGGTTCAACTAAGAGTTGCTTTGCCATTTGATTCTCTCTTTCACCAATATTCTGGTGGTGGCTAATGTATTTCCAAAGGATAAAGCAAGACGACCTTTGAAACACTGAAACATTGAAGATGATTGTGAAACATTAGCCAAAGAAAAAAAACATCTAGTGACAAGGACAGCCACTTCTGAAATGCCTCAGCTGTCATGGTATTCTTCATACTTGCTTAGCTCCTCAAGAACAGTCTGAACACTGGCAAAGGGGATTTGCTTTAATTAAGACAACTCTAGCATAAGTAAGATATTTTGCTTGTCTATTATTCCATTCCCTCATGGCTGTTTGCATGAGCCCATGCCACTAGATGAAAGGATAAGTAACAAATGGTTGTCTGTGGCCAGAACCAGAGAATAAAGCTGCAGCAGGGGCACTCACAGCTCCCACAGGCAGAGGCTAATACAACAGAGCTGGCTAACGTGCTCAGCCCCCAGCTCTGTGGTATCCATCAAAGCAGGCACAACAATCAGCTATTCAAGCTCTTAATGTCCCGTTTTCTGAAAATCCAAGGCAGAATCAAAAAACATCCTCCATCAGGTTATGATCCGCCAGTACTGCACATTAAAGGTCCTTCCCATTATATTGACAGCTGACAAAGCCACACGGAAAAAAAAAACCTGCAAAACAAGTCACTACAGACCTCCCCCCTAACCTGAAGAAAATAAATCTTGACTTCCAAATCAGTTATGCATTTGGAGAACTACTGCTTACCTGCGCACTCTTCAACCGTCTCTCCTGTTCCAGGTGACTGTATGACGTCTGTTGGTCCCGTAGCCATGATGTAGTCACTGAAATAGAGAAGAAAGCACTGGTTTAATTTTAGTCCACCTTCTCAGCAGACTATGATCCCACGCCCCCAGTTGGGAAACCGCATTCCCAAGTGCTCATCACAAACAGAGCTTGCATACTCGTTTTGCACCTGAGCCACAGAACTTTTCTTCCTTTTCCAGTAACACTTTTTTCTCCAGCCAAAACTAATAAACCAGTCTCACTTCACCACAATACCTCTCTCTTTTTAGGAATCCAGGATCAAAGTTTGCATTAAATGAAAACGTGACCAGCAAGGACTGTAATGCTTCCCAGTCTCAGAATAATGAGTCTTTATGCATGCTCTTTGCTACAGACTGACAGCTCCATGCTACTGTAAAAAATACCTTAAGTATGAGCTCTACTGCCGAGGGTTCATGTATTACAGTGACCTTACAGCAAGCACCAGGCTAGCCTGTCAGCATTATTAAAGTTAGTTAGGCATCAGCACTGAACCATCATCCTGGGCTACGCTACATTTGTGGAAACCAATAGATCAAATTTATTTTGGATCCAGTGCAATCAGCTTTTAGCCACAAGCTTTGAAACCTTATCGCAAGCAGGGCTATTGATCAACTACATTAGCTGATGGCATCATCTTCCTCCCTGATGAAAACAAAAGTTCAGTCTAGTTTTAAGATCATTCAATGTTAACTGGCTCCACTTTGTATTTTCCAAGGCTCCTAAATGGGTGTCTGTCAGCAACAAAGGAATTAAGCAGCAGACCGCAAGAGTTACAGTACAAATGTCAAGCAACAATGGAAACGTGACAGTTTAGCAAGGCAGCTCATAAACACTGTCCTTTGTTACGGAAGATATCTAAGCGATACGCTTACACAGTTAGCAGTTCCAATATGCCATGTCAGGACTTAGAGAGTAAGAAATCTTTACAAACAAATGAAATACCCACAAACAAATCCTGCTCCCTTTTCTGCACAGACACGGTCTAACAATTTTCCACTTCAAAGAGGTACAATACTGCTAAACCGAATAGCTTAGGTATCTATTTGGCCAATCAGTTAACTACTGTATTTCTTCTGTATCAGCCACACCTATAATCTGTCATGCCGAAGAGCACCAGTACTTCTCTGAGTCCACGGACTGCCCAAGTCCTCAGATAACCTTAAAAGATAAGGTGTACAGAGGCAGAGGTAATGGGACTGTCAAAAAAAAAAAAAAAAGGAAAAAAAAGGAAGCAGGCCATGGAGGGAAAAGGAAGGACTGCA